>JAEQBH010004802.1:0-405000 GCA_016808115.1 Tetrastigma voinierianum | reverse complement strand
CAGAAAATCACGTTAATATATGCACGGATGTATTAACACGATTGCATGAATGTAAATTATATGTAAAAATTATAATTGCCCATGGTGTATTCATGTGAAGACTCATATATACACGTGATGTACGAAAACGACGGGATCACGTATTTCATACGCATACACATCGAAGGTCAGCTCCGTGTGGGTGCATGGTATCAGCATTCACCGCGCCGCGAACGGGTCATGAATCCGAAAATGGACAAAGTCCAAGGTCGAGACTCACTGACGTGTAAATTGATCAAAATGATAAATTACATGTTTTAAAGGGAGCAAAGCTGGTGTTAGATCCCTGGTTGAAAGACCCAAATGTTATCTGCTACTCTGCTAGACATGAATCTCAACTACGTAGGGTTCGCAAAAATGTTAAAAAGGCTTGCGGCGCCCCGTGCCAGTAAAACCCGAAAACTGCGGCCCACAAAAGAAAAGCAAAATCATTTAAATAATAAATTAAAAATTGAATGTTGTCCACTACGGTTGTGTTAAATAATTACCATCGGTTTCCACACGTAGCAATCAGCAGGTGTGGGGAGTCAAGACTCACTTCAGAGCACGTAGGGGTCGCGATCACATGCATGACAATTTTAACATTTGCCATAATGTTGCATAAATTGTTTGAAATGTGATCGATGTTTACGTATGCCATTGCATGCTCATTTTAGAGTGGAAAATTTTCACCCAGACGTCATCCCGTCGGCGACCCTTCACTGGGCTGTGGAGTATACAAAGACGACACTCCGACGAGGCCGTGATTACGAAGGAGGCCTATGTGTGGCTTTGATATTACTTTTGTAAAAAGTATTTTGTATAAAAGAATTATAATTAATTCCTTTGGGACTATCAGATAAATAGTCGTATGTACTTATGGTAAGAGGGCTTGATCTACTCTTACAAGTTGTACTAAGTGTTTTACTTTCATATTTTAGGATTTAAATGTGAATAAATGGATCCCTGCAAAGTGGATGCTCGAGGTATGGTTTGTGTAACTTCGTGTCCACGTAATTGCATATGTTGTATATCGGGATATGGGACAGATGGACCCCGTGGCAAATAATACTACGATGCTGGCACTTTGACAAGTACATTATATCATATACGCCAGACAGTTAGCTTCTCGAACAAAGAAGACTCGCCGATTTTTTAAAAATACTTTCTGGATCCCGAGCAAACTAACTCAACATCAGGGTATCGGTCACCCAAATCCACAGAATTCCCGTGCTGACGTGGTTGTCAACAGACCCCCGGATGGGTGTCACAACAGTGGTATCGTAGCTAAGGTATATGATTGACCCAGAAAGGTGGTTGAGCATGGGGCCCAGGATATGCAAATGTAGTGTGCTGGCCCGGTTATGATTAGCCGGGTAAAGCACATCCGGGACACTCCACCTTCACAAAGATGGCATCGTGAGCATAGGTATACGACTACCCAGGGCTTGAGGGACATGGGCTTAGGCCATGGCTATTGTAGAAATCGATACCCAAATTTCATGTACCTTGGTATCGTAGTTTAGATACACGAATACCTAGGTTCATGGGACTCGTTTAGACCACTCCGCATGCATGGTGTGTTTCATGTTGTGTTCGGATTTGTGTTCCATGTTTGTGATTGTGTGATTGTGTGTTACACATTGCGTGGAAACCATATACACGGTATGATGTATATGGGAAATGTGATTGTGTGGTTATTATGCAGGAAATTATATGCATGGCATAATGTATATAGGAAAAAAAAGTGGAATGCGAAGGTTAGGAACTATAACCTTAGGGGTTCGGAAAACAAAATGAACGTGAAAATTCGAAAATTTTATTGAAAATTTCACTAGTGGTTGGCAATTAGCACCACTAAGGAAAAGGTGATGAATGGGTCAGTTCATGATTGTTAAGTCTATTAGTAGTTGGCATGTGCACTATTGGTTGGACTGGAATAGATATCTGATAACTTTATTTCTATTTGACATGTGTAGATGGCAAGTCGAGGACAAGGACGTCCACGGGGCGATAGTAGACCACCGCCCGTTTTTTTACTAGCGTGCCTCAAGGGAGTCGGGATGGTCACGGTACCGCCGCCACGTACAGCTAGTGCATCCGGGAGTCGTGGACGTGCCTGAAAACCCTCCAAAGGTTCAAGTCACATCATCCTCCAACGTTACAGGGGGAGGGGATCCGATGGTGGCAGACCATTAGTTCTGACAAATCAAGAAGGTATTGGAGGCTATGGATATCACCTCCGATGCGGCCAAGATCAGGCTAGCTGCATTCCAACTAGAGAGTGAGTCCCAAGTGTGGTGGGACTGGGTTAAGACCTCTAGGGACTTAGAGGCAATGACTTGGGCAGAGTTCCATGGGCTCTTTATGAGCAAGTATTTTCCGGCCACTACTAGACATGCAAAGGCCCAAGAGTTCCTAGAGCTGAAGCAGGGAACGATGACAGTGATGGAGTACGTGGCTAGATTCACCGAGTTGGCACGCTTTATACGACTACGCGCTACGCATTATACCTGCTAAGGTCGTGAGATTTCCGAGAATGGACTGAAGTTGTCCATTCAGGGCAAGATTGTGGGCCTCCGCCTACAGGACATAGACTTTATGGTCGGGACAGCTCTGGCCATAGAGAGAGAGATGGAGGACGCACGGGGCATTCGGGATGCGAGTGCCAGTGGGAAGAGGAAGGAGGATCAGCCTTCTTCGAGTTTGGGAAAGAGACAGAGGACTTCTGTCCCACGAGCGCCCTAGGTACAGGGCCAACCAAGGCCGATGACATGCTTCTATTGCCATTAGCCTTGACATATGAAGTGGGATTTCCCACAGAGGCATGGATCCTAGGGTTTTGGGCTAGCGCAGTCCTAGTTATCAGTGGGACAGGCGAAGACACAGTTTATTCCTCCACACCCCAAGATGGCTAGAGGAAACCGCCGCCGCAGAGTGCTATACAAGCACCTTCTTGCAAGATGCATGTGCTGGGAGGGGCCGACCATGGGTCGAGGTCAGACAGGACTCACGGTGCTAGGACTTCGAGGACCAGGGGCGTGGTTCACGTTAGCCAGGCCCACGAGCCGAGCGTGCAGATGATAGAATATGCAGATACGCCATACCTACATTTGTTGTCCGATGCATTATGTTCATTATCAGATCTTGTGTGGATAGTTCGGGGCTTCTGAGGTCGAGGCCTCGAAAGCCATTATATGAGAAAATTCTCCTGTAATCTGTGTGGTGAGAGGCCGATATGCCTGGGATTAAGTGAAAGAGATCCCAGGATTTTGATCATGTGACCCGTGGTAGACATATCGGGTTTTGATATCCTTCGACATGGATGAGCCGACACCCCATCGTTGAGCCACACGCACTCTTGCGCGGTTATCATATTTCGATACTAGGCTCGAGTTGTGTAAGGCTGCATATGCATGTGAGTGATGCGTATGCGGTGTGGAATTTGGGACGCAAATTTTTTTTTTATGGGAGAGGTAAAACCCCAAAAATCCGACTAAAAAGGGTAAAACTGTAATTTTGGTTAAAAATCGGAAATTTTCTAGATATCGAATGACGAAACGAACTGCGCCGTTAAATTCATCTCACGAAATTTAGTGACCTAGAAAAGTTTCGTCGAATTATGAAACAATCGGAAATTTTTTCGTTTTTTTGGGTGATAAGTTGTCAGTGACTCCAAGGACGAGATTTTTACAAAAATCTTGGAAGTCAAGAAATGGCTTGGGCTAAGTTCATTTAAAATAAAGTGAACTGAAAAGAAATAAATTATTTTGGGGCAGAAAAGGATCCGAATGGAAGAATATGAACCTACGATCCAAAATAATAATACACATTAATAAAAGAAAAGAAAAGGATAAAATAAAAAAAGAAGAAAAACCGGTAGGGAGGGCGTGAGAATGGAGAGAGAGAAATATATTTTTTTATTTTTTGTTTTTTTTGTTTTTTTCTAAGATCTACAAATATAGGACCGTAAGTTTTCATCGGAGTAGAAGGCAAAGTCGATCCACGCATCGAGAGCTACGCGTGGGTACCAAAATCTTAGCGTTTCATCAAACTCTAAGAGGTAGGGAATTTTCCTATTTGTGTTATTTCTAGTCTAAAGGCTATTTAATGGCTTGGGATTGGCTTAGAGTCCGTGAAATGCCGTAAATTTTAGTCCCCAATTTTTTGGACTGAGTGTAGGAATTTTTAGGAATTTTTGGGACTCAAGCTGAATACCCCGGTCAATTTCTTCGAGATCGTTGGACAAATTCCGACGTAATTTTCAGATAGCGATACCAAGCTAAAATTTCGTGACTATTTTCCCCGCGCTTTAACAGTTCGGTTTGGTTTTGATCTCAAGACTTATGTCTTCGGGTTTTGTGGTATGTCAGTAATTCGGTAACGAACCGTGAAGGGACTAAGAAGTGTCCTGTTTTATGTGGATCCAAGATTTGGGCTATTTTGTGTGCTATTGTTGTAAAATATTAAATAACATGCTATTGTGTGTAAAAATCATGTTAATATATCCTATTTGATGTATTAACATGGATTGCATGGATGTAAATTATAAAATTATAATCAAGCCATGGTGTATTCATATAGCACTCATATATTCATGTAACATGAAGAAAATGCACATCATGTATTTACATGCATTTACATCGAAATGAAGCCTAGTGTGGGTGCATGGTATCGAGTATTCACTCTGTGTTATGAACGGGTCGTGAGCTCGTAACGGCAAAGTCCCGTCGAGGACTCACTTGATGTGTAAATTGATCAAAATGATAAATTACATGTTTTGGGTGGAGCAAGTTGGGGTAGGTCCCCCCTGGTTGAAAGACTCAAATGTTATTCAAGATTAGACATGAATCCCAACGATGTAAGTTCGCGAAAATGTTGGAAAGGCTTGCGGCGTCCTGCGGTGAAAACCCGAAAATCCGTGGCCCACAAAAGAAAAAGAAAATCATGAAATGATAAATTAAAAATTAGAGGGTTGTCCAATGGTTTAAGTCATTAGGTTAAATACCAATGGTTGGTTTCCACACTTGGAAATTGCAGGTTTGGGGGAAGCTTCCCTGTCGACTCAAGCCACAGCATTTGCGGCCACATCTCACGCATTTATTAATTTTAACATTTCATATAATGCTGTATAAATTGTATGAAATGTGATTGATGTTTATGTATGCCATTGCATGTGCATTTTAGAGGTGAGTTCAGAGGAAAAATTTTCTACTAGCATCAAGCCACCCCGTTGTGAGACCCCCTTTCAGGTACAGGGAGTGTATAGGGAGACGGCGCTCCAACGAGGCCATGATTATGAAGGAGGCCAATGTGTGACCTTGATATTACTTTTGTAAAAAGTATTTTGTATAAAAGAATTGTAATTAAATTCTTTTGGGACTATTGTATAAATAGCTCTAGTGATGTACTTATGGTAAGAGGGCCGCGAATGTGACTCTTACCGTTGTAATTAAGTGTTTTACTTTCATATTTTAGGATTTAAATGTGAATGAATGGATCCCGATAAAGGAATGTTTCAGGTGGTGGCTGGCAACTCGGTGTCCACGAGTAATTGTGATATAGTTGTATATTAGGATATGGATGCATGGACCCCCGGGTCAATAATACGGCGCTGAGACCTCCGAACAAGTTATAATTATATTGTTATGCGTTGTATGTTGGGTGAGTCTCGAACAAACGGTACTGCCGATTTTTTAAAATTATGGATCCCGAGCAAATGGGGACACAACAGCAGACGTCACCCTTAAACTACTGTGAATTCGCGAAGTCGACGGTTATCAACTGACCCCTGGATAGGGTGTCAAGCATTTCTTTTCCAATAAAGTAGTTTCTTCCACATCGATTTCGCTTGCCTTTGTCTTTTCCTTTTGTTTTTTTCGTTTTTGCTATCACTCTGTTATGCGCTTTTATCACAATACGTTGTGAGGGTAGCTGTGTCGCCGACTTGCTAGGTTCTTCATGGTTTTCGTATTGGTAGTTCAAATGAAAATTATCGAAGAAATAATGATCAAATCTTGCTCATTAGTATACAGATATGGAATGTGCCAGGTTTTAGACATTGATTGTCAAAATGTAGGCCTTTGAGTCGATCATTTTTCTATTCATCCGGGATGCCAGAAAGGCTATCCTTTAAAGTTGTATACACTTTCATGTTATGTTTATTGATTGTAATATTAACTTGAATCTTAATAATTTACATCTTTAATTTAAAAAAATGATTTCAATTGAATGTTAACCCAATAATTCAATGCAGTCAGAGATGAATGAGCTAAAGTTGGCAGGCTGAATTTTCTATTCAAAAGTTGGCAGGATGGGTTAATTATTATAAATTTCTAGATCACTTACTGATTGATTCCTGGGTTTTGTTTTGTTTTTTCTTTAGAAATTAAATATAAGAAAAATCATTTTAAAACTTAATATCATGAATTTTGCTTTGTTTTATTTTATTTTTTGTGTATTTTTCTAGAATATGAATGGTACAAATGGGAATGGAATGACAACTTGTCAATGGGGACTTTTGTTTTTTTTTTCATGAATTTTTTATATGATTTTCAAATGAATGTTACCCTAAATAATTCAATGCAGTAAAATACAAATGAGGGAAGTTATAGTTCCTGATTTCTTTGAAGACTGTCCATCAATTATAAAATAAAAAATTCCTTGCATTTGTGAGTATTGATTACTATTTCATAATTAGCTCACATATTGGGAGAGGTGAAAATTTTTTTATCGCTTACACTAAATTATTTGAGAGTCAGAGTGTGATTTGGTTTAGCCTATTGTGTAAGTTCAAAATAATCCAGAAATATAAAATAAATCTGCTTTATAATTCTCATAAATATAATCCAAAAATCTTAGATTTCATGATATTCATATGTTAAATAAAATAAGAGTCTATACGTACCTTGATCCATTATAACTACTCTTAGTCTCCATTTCCTTCACTCTCTCCACTTTCTGAAGATATTGTCCATGTCTTCCATTAAGGAGGTTTGTTCCTTAAGAATTCATCCACGTCACTGTTAGAGAGTCTTGTTCCTCAAGAATTTCATTTATGTCTATTAGGGAGTCTTGTTCCTCAAGGAAATTCCACATCTTCAAATAACTGTTTCACCTCTCTGCCACTTCTGATAAAACTGACGGTATGGAGTAGGCTGCTCATATCTGTGCCTCTGCACGAGATAGAGTTTCCTGTCCAATAATGATTTTTATTATTATTAGTTATTTATTTAATTATATTTTTTGGATTTATCCGTTAATACTTTTTGGATTTATTTGTTAGGATTTTTGGATTTATCCGTTAAGATTTTCTCTATTGGTCATAACAAGACCTTATGTTAATGTTTTCAGACATGATATATAGATTGAAATCTAGAAATCCTCGCCACTATTTCTGTTCACTTTCTTTAATCTTATTATTTTTTGAAGTGATTTATACTGTTTGATCAGATTAAAGCTTAATCTCTGAACCATGAGATCAAGATTTCATATTTAAGTTCTTGATCCAGATCGTAGATAAAGTTCTTTGCTGTTCTTATTGGTACAATCCTCTCTGTCACAAAATTCATGAACCCACTGCTACGACGTGTTAGACCCTTGCCTTGTGAACAAAAAAAAAAAAAGAAAAAGAATATGATCATGAACATATCATCAGAATATGCTCTTACCAATTTTCTTTAATAAATGACAAAGTTCCCTAATGACCTTCAAGATCAAGAACGGGGTTTTCTATTTATTTTCAAGAATCTTATTGCAATATTGTTTGATTTTTCAAGAACCTGCTCATCTACGTATGTTCGTGATGATAAACGTTAATCAAGATTATACAGAAACGTAATCTAAACTGAGTATGAACACAAAACAAGTTCGCAGAAAAACTAGAAAAGTAATCGTAACCCTGTTTATATCAAGTCTTGTCGATATATCCTCCTTAAGACAAATATTGCCCTCGTAGTGGTGCTTTGAGTTAATAGCAATTCGTCTCTTAGGGTAAAATGATCTCCCAACAGTAAGAAAGCACTTTCTTGTCGTCGTTATTCGAATCGTCATAACTCGTCCCAAACATATAGAACAGAAATGAATGAATGAATATGTATATAAAATGAGAGAAAGTGTGACTTTGAGATAGGACTGTCAAAGATCGTTGGTAGCCGGTACTATGAAGCTTAGAAGGGTCGGTTCGTTCTTTACCATGGCGAACAGACACGCGCGTCACGGAGAAGATGCACCACCAACGCACCTACGCAA
The DNA here is from genome assembly GCA_016808115.1 of Tetrastigma voinierianum. NCBI lineage: Eukaryota > Viridiplantae > Streptophyta > Magnoliopsida > Vitales > Vitaceae > Tetrastigma > Tetrastigma voinierianum. The sequence goes on along the minus strand of JAEQBH010004802.1, from coordinate 396,732 downwards.
AAACGCATAACGCTGATGACAAAAGTGAGTTTGTTGTTCAACCCAACCCATCACTTGGCTCGGTTCAAAGGTGTGTGGTGAACCAAGCATGAGCTAGGTCCTCCTTCCATTAAACCAGGTGCCCCAGGCCCAAACCTAACTACAAGGTGGGTGTATTTATACCCTTTAAAAGTCTTGTTCTCATCCGATGTGGGACACAAGCTTTTCCACAAGCTTAAACCTTTAGTTACCATTTTCAAGGGGTGATGTTTGGAGGCAATTTCTAATTCACTCCTTAATGGTTTTGAGCAACTCAATATATAATCTTCATCTCCTCATGGAGGAGAACACAATCCCATGTGGACCCACCGAAAAAGCTTTGTGGAACCCATTTTAATTTTAGCTCAAAGATAGCTAATTAATGTGGTTAAACCCATTTTTTCCAATAATAATTGCTGCCACTTGAGAGGGAGTTGTCACTTGAGAGTGAGGGGTCCCTTTCCTTCATGTTGTTCTCACGTCACGCATGAATGACAGGAGTAATGTGACCTGGATAGTTTCCCATATTCTTCACAAATGAATTCGATATCACTTAAAGTTTTGATTTTTCTCGACTGTCTTTCACCGAAAATTATTGTCACCGCGATCAAGGCTCAACAGCCTCGATGGTGCCTAATCTCGCCACCGCTTGAAGCCTAAAGCCGCTTCGCGTGGCGCTCGACGGACGTGCCCGCCATCTGGGCAGAGGGCTTCGTGAGAAAGTATTTGCGTACCAGATCGCTGAGTTCACAGCGCCTTCCCGCCTTTGGCCGTGACCGACCGCTTATTGTCTCGTTTTGTCGTTGGTTGCATATAACTTTTACTGTCAATTACGCGCCACATTTACTACTGGAATTGCACATTTTCTTTTATTCCCTTGCAACCTTGCTAATGAATTGTAGGCGTCCTAAAGGTTCTTCAACAGGGTACATTTTCTTTTACTTTGAAAATTCAGTTAATATTCGTGATATTTTGTTTAATTGTTTTAGGTTCTAGTTTCTTTGATAGAGCATAAAGAGTATTTAAAAAATATATATACTTTTGTTTTTTTTTTAAGATTTTCTTTTGTGACTCATGCAATCTGTGGTATATAATTGCATTACATTTTTTAGATTTGTGTTTATTGCATTATCATATAGTTTATAAATTTTCTTACTCAGTGAAATTTTAGATTCTATCTCAGCATGTCAGCCACCAAAAGTGATACTGTTGAATCTTCTTCTTCACCTAACCCAAATGATCCAACTGAGAGACTTAATAATTTTGACTTAAGACTACAAGTTTTATCTCAAGATCTAAATGATAGTCTAGTTTGTATTACCCGTCATCATGATGCAAATAAAGCCCAATTTGATTCAACATTGCCTCTGTAAGTAATTCTAAATTCAATGTGTGGTCAATTGATTCTAACGTCAATCTACCTCGACTGCGTCAAACCCATGCACAAATCAAAAATGGACTTTGCTTTAAAATATCTAGGTAAACATGAGATAGATGAATATGTTGATGAAATTGTTAGAACACACATTGGGTCACCACACATTAGGGGTTCAAGTTCTTCTGAATATATAAATGGTTTACATGACAATTTGGGTACTTGGGTAGTAATTCAATTTCTCAACCTCACACAAGGTTACCTGCAATGTGAGACTTCGGGCTCAACCTATGACGGCTTAACCTCGCTAACAGTCAACTTCCTATTGATTACCAACTACCAAGGAAAAAATTACCCACCAAATCAAGTGAGATAAGATGTCGTCTCAACGATACCAGCTCAGGTTACTAATAATCAAGTGTAGATCAAGATAGATAGGTTAGACAACCTCAAAGGGACATCACAAAAAAAGTCAAGGTTAGTGCTCCTGAATTTGATGGTAAAATGGATCCTCATGTCTTCTCTGTTTGGTTAGTTGCTATTGAGGAATATTTTGATTGGTATGAAATGATTGATAGTAAACGGTTCGACATCAAATGAGTCTAATCCAATTCAGCTAAAATGTACTAGCGTATCAAAGGTAAGACATAATTCGCTCCTGGTGAAATCCAATCTATCACCTAATGGCCATTATAAAAAGCAAAGTTGCAAGAAAAGTACATTTCTCCATCATATAAGACAATTGTTCTCCACCATGATTAATCTAAAAAACAAAATGACTCTTAGTGTCAATATTTTGCTAAATTCCAGGGAAGCTAGACTTAGGTGTGAGTTCCATAATGAGACTTCACTTGTTATTTGCACTCGTTTTGTTAATGGTCCAAGGTTCGACATTCAAAGGATGGTTAAATTGCATGCTTCACACACTGTAGATGATGCATAAGTAAAAGCCTAGGAAGTCAAGAAACGAATAGATCCTCCTTTCCAGCGTCGCCCGCTGTCCCGCCTATGTCATCAAATGGTAATACTAGGCCCAATAACATTAGGAGCCAAGAGTCTAGTTTGCATAACTCTCTCCATGTTGCTTCTCCTATTGAGTCTAAGGCTAGTAATTTATCGATTGTCTATCATAAGTGTCATCACAAGGGTCATATTGCGTCTCATTGTCCCCAACGTGCATTGGCCTTAGATGTTGAACAAAGTAGTTTGGAGGATGAGGAAGACCAAATTGTTGATCCTTTAAATTATTCTGGTGATGAAGATGATCTTCATGAAGATTGTGATTATGATGCGTGAGTTGGTATGGTGCAATGTGTGCTATCCACAACTGTAGATAATGATCATTAGAAGCGTACTGGTATTTTTCACACAATCATACAGAGTGGAGATAAGAAATGTAAGTTAGTGATTGATGGGGGTAGTTCAATGAATGTGGTTTCTAAGGATGTTGTTAAATTGTTAAACCCGAAAGTAGAACCACATCAAAATCCTTTGCAGTAGTCAGGTGAATGGACCACACTTGTCTCATACTCAAAAGGTGTCTAGTCTCTATTCAAATGGAGGATTATAAGAATGAAATCTATTGTGAGGTGCTTCCCATGGATGTTGCCCATGTTCTTTTAGGTCGCCTTTGGCTTTATGATCTTAATGTTACCAATTTCGGTAAAGATAACATTTATTCGTTTAAGTACAAGTGTAAGAATATTATTTTGAGATCGACTAAGCCTAAAGGTTGCAATGGTAAACGTGACATCTCTAAACTTCCCCGAAAAGAAATTTCCATATTTAAAATGTAAGAAGTTCGAGATAGAGACTAGACTGTATGTGCTTAGCATTATGGCAAAAAGAAGTTCCCTTTTATTCTTCGATTGTCGATGTTCCTTTGGAAGTGAAGAATTTTCTAGATGATTTTGTTGATATGGTGCTCGATGAGTTGCCTATTGAACTACCACCTTTAAGAGACATCCAACATGCTATAGATTTAGTTCCAGGTTCTCAACTACCTAACCTTCCACATTATAGGATGAATCCTAAAGAGAGAGAGGAGTCAATAAAGCAGACTTTAGAAGAGATCTGCTAGCATAGCCTTAGTCCTCAGGCAAGGCCAACTTTGTCGACATAAGGAAGATGGATCTTGGAGAATGTGTGCGAATAGTAGAGCCATCAATAAGATCACAATCAAACATAGATTTCATCCCTGCCTCGAGGATAAGGTTTGCCTCTATTAAATGGTTCTAGTTGGCTCTCTAAGATAGATTTGCGAGGTTATCATCAAATTCATGTGCCAGCAAGAGATGAGGGAAAACTGCATTAAAACATAAGATGGTTTGTTTGAGTGGTTAGTCATGCCTTTGGTTTGTTTAATGCTCTAACACTTACAGAGTTAGCACTCATGTCCCGCAGCCTTCATAGGTAAATTTTTTCAGGGTCTACTTTCGATGACATGTCGACTATAGCCAATCCAAAGAAGAGCATTTATCACACCTAAGACAGGTTTTTCTCACTCTTCGAGAGGCCAAGCTCTATGTTAACCTTAAGAAGTGTTCTTTTATGCAACCACATGTGCTTTTCTTAGGCTTTATTGTGTTTGAACATGGTATTTTAGCTGATCCCAAAAAGGTTAGAATTGTTAGGGAGTGGCCTGAGCCACAATCTATCACTAAGACTTGTAGTTTTCATGGTTTAGCTTCTTTCCATAGGAGATTTATAAGGGGATTTAGCACTATTATGGCTCATATCACGGAATGTTTAAAAAATAAGGAGTTTCAATGGTCTAATGCTGCTAGCTAGGCATTCATAGAAATTAAGATCAGAATGACTGAGGCACCAGTTTTGAGATATCCTGATTTTACTAAAGTTTTTGAGGTTGCTTGTGATGCATCGGGTGTAGGTATTGGTGGTGTCTTGAGTCAAGAAGGCCACCTTATAGCTCTCTTTAGTGAAAAACTCAATGATGCTAAAAGATGATACTCTACAAATGATAAAGAGTTTTATGCTATAGTGTAGAGTCTTTGTTTTTAGAGATTGTATTTGTTGCCTACTGAATTTGTGTTGTTTTCTGACTACCAAGCTTTAAGATATTTAAACTCAAAAAATAAATTGAATGCTCAACATGCTAAGTGGGTTGAATTTTTGCATGAATATTCTTTTGTGATTAATCATCGTGCTGGCGTTGAAAACAAAGTCGTTGACGCACTTAGTCGATTAACTCGTTGCCATACTTCATCGTATTTAGTGCTCATGTCATTGGGTTTGATAGATTGAAAAATGAGTATTCTGCATGTCCTGACTTTGGTATTATTTATAATGAGGTTAGTAATGGTAACCGTCAGGAGTATCTGGGCTTCCTTGTTGAAAATGGTTATTTGTTTAAAGTGACTAAGTTGTGCATACCTCAGACTTCATTTAGGGATTTATTAATTTGGGAGATGCATGCAGGTGGTTTATCTAGACATTTTGGGAGGGATAAAACTATTGCATTGGTTGAAAATAGGTTTTATTGGCCTTCTCTAAAAAGGGATGTTGCTAGGATAGTTGTACAATGTAGAACATGTCAGTTAGCTAAGGCAAAGAAACAAAACACTGACTTATATACTCCTTTCCCTGTTCCTCATGAACCTTGGAAAGATGTTAGTATGGACTTTGTTCTTGGATTGCCTAGGACTACTAGAGGACATGATCCTATTTTGGTTATTGTTGACAGGTTTTCTAAGATAACACATTTTATTCCATGTAACAAAACCAATGATGCTTCACATGTTGCTAAATTATTTTTTAGAGAAGTTGTTAACTGTAATTTTCCTTCCAATCGCAGTATTTGATAGGGATGTGAAATTTATTAGCTATTTTTGGAAAACCCTTTGGAAATTGTTTGGCACTACTCTAAAATTTTCATTTGCTTTTCATCCTCAAACTAAGGTTGTTAATCATAGTTTGGGTGATATGCTTAGGTGTTTGGTTAGGGTAAAATAAGGTGTTTGGGATTTAATTTTGTCAATGGTTGAGTTTGCTAATAACAATTTTGTTAACCGTTCAACTGGTACAATTCATTTTCAAATTGTTAATGGCTACTCACCCCGCACACCCATTGATCTTGTTCCTTTACCACCTCACATGTGTTCGAACCCCGTAGGGAAACTTCTTTGCAAAACACATCCATGACTTCATACAAATTGTACGAAAGATTTCTAAGTTATGAAGAGTATGAACTCGGTCGTTGATGCACATCATAAACATGAATTTAATGCCGCATTAATACGCTGCCTGTTCGTCTTTAAAAGAAATTGAAACATTTTCAAAAAACTTATGCAAGAGCCATGGGCCTTTATTCTATCATTCAGAAATGGATCACTGTGATATCTTTCTCTTATCTGTCTAATGATATGGATATTAGCCATGTTTTTAATGTAGAGGACGGTTACCTTACCGAGGTACTTTTTAGCCTTCTACTTTGCCTTTAGTGTGTTTGTGGTGCTAACAAAGAGCGCCAAGACTATGCCTTCATTACGTATTCTACGAAACTGATATTATCCTTAATGATGAGTTCGTGACTCTAAAGATGGTGGCTCATTGCTTCCTCATTCAAAACTAAGAGATTACCGTCCGATTCCTCGACGCTACTCGATACAAGAGGATGATATTTGTCATTCGATCATTCGTCAAGTTGGGATTACACTTCCTCTCACTCTTCGGAAATGAAGTTCTTTCAAATTTATTTAATGATTTATGCATTTAGTGTGCCCATATCTAGTTCGGGACAGATAGTGTCTCCAAATCCAACGGCTTAGCTTTTATTATTTTATTACTTATTTAATCAGACTTTTTTGATTTATCTCTAATACTGCGATTTATCTATTGTGATTTTTTTGATTTATCCGTTGTGAGCTTTCTATTAGCCATTTATAAATAGACCTATGTTATTATTTTGGTAGATTCTGATATATTTTAATAACTCGGCACTCGCTCTATTTATTATTGTCGCTTTCTTCTAATTTTATTATTCTTCGTAGCCGAGCTACATCAACTTCGTTTGACTTCAAAAAAATTTTTAAATTTAAAAAAATACCCTGGACTTTTCTATGGACTTGTTCAAATGGATCTAGGTCCCTTTTATCTGGACATTTATTCACGAGCTTGGGTTTAGACCCAACCCATTACTGGATAAGCCAAATTTTAATTTGAGAAGAAAAAAAACTTAGACGAGCATAACATGAAGCTACAAAGAAAGAAACGTGTCTTCTTTGGTCTAGAAGACTTCCAAACCAAAATTTGAATTGGCTTCTTCGTCGTGGGCCATGTTCTCTTTTAATATATTAGATAATTCGAGATTTTAAGTGATATAGGTTGAGTAAAGTCCATATATAAAACAAATTAGCCTTCAATTATTTGATTGCATACTGAGTATCAATGCTATCATATATTACTAACTCCTATAGTTTTTTTTTTTTTTTTGAGGGTACTAACTCCTATATTTAGCGGTCAATTCTTTCCAATTACTTTACGAAGACCCTTACCAAATAGTCAGTCAATCAAAAGATTAAGTGTACATCAAAATTATTGTAAGTATCTTAGCGGCTTCCTCGCAATGACATGTATCTATCTAATTATCTATTTGTCTTGCGGTGGTCCAAGTTGGGTGTTCCATAATTCCATTATGGGGACCAAGAAAACATGTAGTAAATAACCAAGCTTAGATTTCCTCAGTTGACTAGTAAGAGATGCCAAACATGTTTATTCAAATTTATTTTTTCTGTTTTTCTCTATTAAAAATTATTTAGAGCATTTTTAATATCAATTTATTTAGGGAAAATAACAATTTAAATCTTTTATATCTTAAACTAAAAATGTTTTCTTTTAAATATATATAATTTCATTTTAATAGCACTTTTAGCCTCGATATCCCTAACCATAATACTAACCATGATAATTGAGAAAATAAATTATCATAATACATAAAAAATAAATTTGAATTTTTAGGTATTAGAAAATATGAATTTTAATTTAAAATTAAAATATAATTGTCAATTTTTTTAAAAAAAAAATTGAATTCAAATTGTATAAAATCGAATTTACATTCTAAATTAAAATTAATTATTTAATTAAATAAAAATGTAAATTTTAAATTTAACCAATTGCACGGAATTATTAGTTTTGAAAGACAAATTTGATTTTATGAATTAAAAATAAATTTTAATTACTTAAATTTGTAATCTTAAAATCTATAATTTAAACACATTTCTAAAATTTGTAATAAAAACTAAAGAAACCTTTTTTTTTTTTAATATTCAAAATTGAAATTATTTTTTTCCAAAATTCTTGATTCAAAGATTGTCATTTTGAAGTTTTATAAAGGTAGTAAACTATTCATTTTAAAGTTAATAACTCAAATTTTCCAAAAAACCAAATTCAATTCTTTTAAATCACAATTAAAATTTCTTTTTAAATTCACAAAATCAAATTAATTATTTGATAAAAATTAAGTTTTAATTTCGATTTAAAAGAATTAAATTGATTTAGAAAATGTGAATTATCATATTACTGACTCTTATAGTTAGCAGTCAATTTTTCCAATTACTTTGCAAAGATCTCACTAAAATTTCCAAAAAACCAAATTCAATTCTTTTAAATCACAATTAAAATTTATTTTTAAATTCACAAAATCAAAGTAATTGTTTGATTAAAATTAAGTTTTAATTTCGATTTAAAAGAATTAAATTTGGATTTTTAGAAAATGTGAATTATCATATATTATTGACCCTTATAGTTAGTGATCGATTCTTTCCAATTACTTTGCGAAGACCCCTACCAAATAGTCGGTCAATCAAAAGATTAAGCGTCCATCAAAATCATCATAATTATCTTAGGAAATATCTTAGCGGCTTCCTCGCAAAGATATGTATCTATCCAATTCTCTATTGGTCTTGCGGTGGTCCCAGTTGTGTGCTCCATGATTCCATTATGGCGGCGATGAAAAACATGTAGGAAATAACTAAGCTTAGCTTATAGTGTTTTTTGAAAGTGTTTCTAGGCTCTTTAACAGTTTTTTCTTTGGAGAAAAAACGAGTTTGATTGAATTTTGAAAATGTTATTGAAACATCAAAAGAGCTCAAAGTGTTTTTTTGAGAAGCACTTTGAAGATGTTTAAAAAAAAACTGTCAAATTTTTTTAAAATTCCTATAATACTTATTACATTCCTTCTAAAAATTTAATTATATTTTCTTAATATCTAATTATTTTTCCATTGTATTATTTTCTTTTTCTATACTTTTCTTTTCTTTTCACTCTCTTTTTTCTCCAAGACTGCTAATCTCCATACGCTAAATTTTAATGATGAAAGATTCAAAAATTTTTTTAAAAAGACAGTATACAGTGAGCTACACGAGATAGATTAAATACGTAATTGTCAAAAAGAATATCCACTCAACTCACAAATTTTTTTGTTATTTCTCAACTCCAAGGTAGGTCTCTTTTTTCTTTTTTCTTTTTTTGCTTTTTGTGTGTTCCCAGTTAGTTGGTATTCTTTATAATCATATTAATAATTATTTAGGGTTTTATTAATACAAATTTTATGTATGTTTATTCATTAGTTTAAATCATTTTGTAAATATTTTTAAAAATATTTTTATAATAACAAAACAAAATAATTATTTTAGGTATTATTAAGACAAATATTTATATATGTTTATTCATTAATCCAAATTTCTGTAGTCATTTTTAAAAAAATTTTATAATCATAAAATAATTATTTTAGGTTTTATTAATATAAATTTTTATATGTATTTATATATTTTTGAAATCAAATATTTATTTATTATGATATTGTATTTTTATAATTAAATATTAAATGTTCTTAAGTAATTTTAAAGATGTAAAAATGTTTTTATATCATCTCATCATGCCTAGTCATTGTTTCAAACATTTAAAAGGACACAGTGAAAAGGGGGCCTAGGTTGAGTCCTAGTGGGAACAATTTACTACATTGAAACTAAAGTGTATTAAAAAAAAAAAGTTGTGTTATAAAAAAATCATTTTGGTTAGAAGCTGTAAAACTGTCCCTTAGACTTCCTCAATTGACTAGTATGAGATACTTGGGCTTGGTTTGGAATCAGGAATTGGAACCAAAAAGTAGTAAGTAAAGAAAATGGAGAGAAAAAGTGAAAGTAAAGAAAATTTTGAGAGAAAATAAAGAGTTTACTTTTAAGATGCTTTGTTACTAATTCCCTGCATAAATAGGAATCTCAATTGGAGAACCTACCAAAGAGAGCATAGTTGAGAATGATTAGTGTTCAATGGGTTCAGATCTCCTTGTTGCTGTGGCTAAGCAAGGTATTAGCAGCAGCAGCAGCAACTCTAGCAAAGCCTGATTGTGAAGAAAAGTTTTAGTATATCCAAAAACTTTCGAAGTATTTTAAAAAAAAAAAAAAACACACACACACACACATCTCGAGTGCTTCTCGAAAGAACACTCCAATGTTTTTCTAAGATTTCAAAAGCGTTCTTAAAAGTAATACCAAACACCTTTTTGTCCTAAAAATACTTTAAAGTGTTTTTGGCCTTAAAACACTTTTAAAAGGGATTACTGTATGGCCCTAAAGTCCATATAGACAGAGCAAGTAGCTGTTGGTTTGAATACACACCGACTATCAATGCTATTATATATTTATATTATTGACTCAATAGTTGCGCTCAATTATTTCCAATTACTATTGCGTTTGCGAAGACCCCACCAAATAGCATGAAAATCCTCATTGGCTCCAGCAGTGGTCCTGGCTGGTGTTGCTCCATAATTCCATTATGGCGACGGAGAAACATAGAAATAAATCAAGCTTGACTAGCTAGCATGATATTTGGGGTATTTTTTCAGATGTTTTATTACTAATTCGCTGCATAAATAGAGTCTCAATTGGAGAACCAACCAAAGAGAGCATAGTTGAGAATGATGAGTAGTGTTCAATGGGTGCTCCAGATCTGCTTGTCACTATGGCTAAGCAAAGTATTGGCAGCAGGAGGAGGTGCAACCCTAGCGAAGCCTGGTTGTAAAGAAAAGTGCGGAGACATCGACATTCCATACCCTTCGACCGCGGATCTGCTGACTGTTACTGACGAATGGTTTGAAGTGCTTAAACAAATCCACCCATCCTCCTCTTGCCTTCTCCTGAAAAGAATGAATGTGGGAGGTGCTGAATGTTTCAGTAGATGACAGTACCATCAGGTCAATAACCCAGTACTCGATTTATCAGGATTGTCCCGGCAACCATCAAATGACACACGGCCGTGGAGGAGGCGGAGGCCCTATTCATTCTCCGACATCTCTACTAGATTCACTGCTGTGGGTTGTAGCTCCCTGGCCTACATCAGGCAGAATGATGAAGCAGTTGGGGGGTGCATGTCCTTCTGCAAAAAAGGCATAACAACAAACGGCACTTGCTATGGCTTGGAATGTTGTCAAACCCAAGTCCCTTCTGGCCTCCAGTCCTTCACTGCAAGATTGGAAACCTATTCTAATGGTACTGTTACTGTTGCTGATTATCATGATAAATGCAAATACGCATTCATGGTGGACCATGTATGGTTTAGCACAAATGTAAAAGATCCACACAAGGTGAAAGATATGGGATAAGGTTCGCTATGTTTGATCGGGCGGATTTACAACGCAACGTGCAATGCGTCTGCCTCAAACCTCAACACATCCACCTCAAACATCAACACATCCACAAGTGTTTGTGGTAGAAATGCTAGTTGTTTAGCAGCTGAGACTCAGTCATCAAGTCTCACCTGCCGTTGTCCACATGGTTATGAAGGCAATCCTTATCTTCCCCAAGGATGTCAAGAGCACCGCACTGTGTTGTTTGATCTATAAGAGGCTTTTCCAAAAACCCAATTCGAAAATCTAAGAGTCTCGTCCTTGTTTTTGAAAATTGTTTTTAAAAAACAGTTTTTGAAAACATATAGAATACTATTTTTGGTATTCTCTAAAAAAATTTATTGCTTTTTGAATTCATTATTTTTGGTAACAAAGAAAAAAAAATTCTTGTTCTCCTTGTTTTTTAAGAACAAATACAGTTTTCAACAACTGTAAATTTGATTCATGTTTTTTAATCTAATAGTGTTCTCTGATTTTAGTGTTCTTTGTGATTTTTTAGGACAAAAAAATGAGAACCAAATGTGTTTTCCTTGTTTTTATTATTTTTCACAATAAAAAACATTTTTAAAAAATTGTAATCAAACAAACTGTTGTGGCCCTATTTTTTTTTTTTTTTACCTCATTTTATAAAAATTAGTGCCCTCGTTTTTTTTTAAAGTAACATTTATTTTAATAGACACACTTAAATATAAAGTGAAAATAACTTTTTTGTACCAAATGAGCAATTGTTTAAGCAAAAAACATAAGAATGATAACGTTAAAAAAATTTCAGATCATTTGAAGATTTTGACCAAATATTTCTTGAATTTATATCTTGAACTTATTTTTAAAAAAAAAAAACCAAGCAAAATCCTCCCAGGTCTCCTGAACACAATTTTCTTTTGTTTTTTTCTGTTTTTTTTTTTACCGATTCTTTTTAATTTTATTTAATTTTTACTTTTTATTATTATTATTAATTTTGAATCATTTCGCTGAATTAAGAGCTAAGATTCTTTGAATCATTTCTATTTGAACATGAAGTTACGTCGACATATATCAACGGGACGGTATGCATTCCTGATGGGAACGGAACTTTTTCATGCTATGAGATCATTGATCCTCACCGCGGAATAACGGTGTTGCCTGGTATGTTATGCCATCTTCTTCTTTTCTCCTTCCTCTAGTAATAAATCAGAAAAGAAAATTAATAACAATTTTTTTCGCTTATAAATAATTTCAACATAAATATGATGGTTTTTTTAAATATTTATCTTGAAAGATAATGATTTTAAAATATATTTTTAATTGAAATATTAATCAATTTTAAAAAAATTGAATAATTATTTAAGACCAGAAGAAATTCTGTGGCATGCATGTTACATGGAAGCTATCTGTTTCTTTTTGTTTTCAAAAAATTGGAAAAAGAAAAAAGAGGAAAGGTAACTAAAAGAGAATTATATTAAAATTAACCGACTCGTGGGTCTTCAAGTTTGAAAGAGAAAATTTTTTTTTTTTCAAATATTATGGATATGTCTTTTGTGAAAATTAAAAAAACAAATAGTAATTATTTAAGAGACAAAATAGCATGCTAACTTTTCTTCTTTTTTAATTTAGAGATATACTTGGAAGATATTTTCTTCCAATTTTGAAAGGGACTACTTCTTGAATCACTCACATATAAAATAAAATATTTTGTCACTCATAATCTTTAATAATTTTCAATTATTTTTATTTAACTTTTAAGTTATTTAAACAATCTTTTTTCAGAAAAAAAAAGTTATTTAAAAATAATTATATAGAAACGGAAATCACTGAATAAAAATAGTATAGATAAAAATTCTTTTAAATTTTTTGATAAATATTTTTTAGGTAGGTTCTAAGTTTCAACTTTTGTTCTGTTTCCAGAGGATATAAAACAATTTTAAAATAATATTTCGTCATTATTTTCTAAAAACACTCCTCAAACACTCTGTAAATTATTTCCTAAACCATATTAATAATATTTAAAGAAAAAGACTTACCAATGAAATGATAGAGAAGAAAAAACAGTAAAAAGGAGATATAAAAAAAACAGTTAAAAATACTTTTCTTTCTTCTTTTATAAAAATTACAGAATTTCATTGAAAAGTTGCAGTTATATAGTCAAATTTTCTGTCTCAATATATTTTCACAAGAAACCTAAATTGAAGAAAAAATGTTAAATCTTCTTTCCCTCTGAATTTCTAGGAACGAGAAATAGCTTTTTAGCTTTATACATGAATTTTGTAGTTTCAGGTAACAACCTAGAATGCAGCCGGTGCTCAGCTCATACGAAAATATTGATTTTTTTTTTTAAGTGTTTCTTTAAAAAAATCAATGGGAATAATTTCTTCTTATTTTTTTAAATACAATTTGTTAGTGTACTTTTTTCTAAAACGTTTACTAGAAACAAGAAGTCAATATATGGTCTAACCTGACAATATTTTATCACAACAGTTTAAATAAAATATTGTTTTTTCAATCACATGGTCAAATAATAAGAATAAAACTAAAAATTATGTTAAGTTGTTTCTGTAATTAAGGATATTGTTGCTAGTTTATTTTTCTATTGTTACCTTTTTTTTATTGAAAAGATATTCATATTGTTACTTAATATTGAATGAAAATACATAATTATTTCAACTTAATATTTATACAGAAATTAAAATCGTAAAGTTTATTATCATTCAAAGAGAAATAAAAATGAAGATAAAATATTAATTTTCAGTTTTCATGTATACTGTTTGATATTCAATAGCATTTTCCTAGTGCAATCCCTTCAATTGTAAATTAAGCTTGGAATCATGTGCTGGTATTTTGAGTCATTTAGTTTTAAACGTCACCATAATTTTGCATAGATTAGTACCTCAAAACTTGGTTCCATTTTCCTCTGCTAGGAAGGAAGCTTGATTAGGGAATTAGTAAGAACTAATAACCAAGTTTGAAAGAAAACCAACATAGTATTACAATATGGTAGCATTCCCATAAGAACATAGAAACAAAAATGATTGTTGCAGTATCACAATGAATGTTCCTTTACAGAAGGCACAAGTGACATACCAGTACTCCTAGGATCACATGTTTTTGTAATTATGGACTAATAATATTGGCAAACACATAAGAAGAAAGGAAGCGATGAAGAGAAAAAAACAACTTTACAAATTTAATTGAACTTAAAAGTATTCCTTCAAAATGTAGATTATTAAATTATAAGGAAAGAGCATTTTATCACATAAATTTTAATATACTTACAGTAAAGATCATATCTTATGTTTATGATGTTAAAGAGAGTGATATATACTCTATTTAGTAACATTCTTGTGAGTTAATTAGTGTTTTCTTTGTAATTACTAGACAGTTAAATTATCCTTCTTTGTTGTGATTTGTGTAGGCATAGCAATAGGACTTGGGACATTGTTTTTGGTGATCTTTGCATGGTGGATGGCCAGAGTATCAAAAAGGAGAAACAAAATTAAGTACAAGGAGAATGCTTTAAAAATGGTGGTTTACCTTTGGAACAACAATTATCTTCGAGTGAAGGAATGTTGATAAACCACATTGTTTACTTCCAAAGAGTTAGAGAAAGCCACTGATCATTATAATGAAAATCGAGTTATTGGTCAAGGAGGCCAAGGTATTGTTTATAAAGGAATGTTAATGGATGGAAGAATTGTCGTAGTTAAAAAGTTGAAGATAATGGGTGAAGACAAACTTAGACAATTCATCAATGAGGTTGTCATTCTATCCCAAATCAATCATAGAAATGTGGTTAAGCTATTAGGATGTTGTTTAGAGTCAGAAGTACCGTTGTTGGTGTATGAGTTCATTCCTAATGGAACCCTTTCAGAACATATCCATGACCAAAATGAAGAATTCCCGATTACATGGGAAATGCGTTTGCGAATCGCTGCCGAAGTTGCGAAAGCTGTTTCTTACTTACATTCAGCAGCTTCTACACCAATTTATCATCGAGATATCAAATCGACTAATATACTTTTAGATGATAAATATCGAGCAAAAGTGGCAGATTTTGGAACTTCAAAATCTATTACCATCGACCAAACACATTTGACCACCCAAGCACAGTACTTTTGGATATTTGGACCTTGTACTTTCAATCAAGCCAATTTACTGAAAAGTGATGTTTATAGTTTTGGGAATAGTTCTATTGAGCTTTTAACGGAAAAAGCCAATATCTCAGAAGTGAAAGTTTAGCCACATATTTCATATCGCCCACGGAATGAAAACCATTTATCAGATTCTTGATACTTGAAGTCATAAAAGAGGCGCATAAGAAGAGATCATGTATTACCATTTGGCAAGACGGTGCATAAACTTGAATGGGAAGAACAGACCAACAATGATAGAAGTTGCCACGGAGTTAGAAAGAATTAGAAAGTGTCAAGGAGATTTATGTGTTCAAGAGAATTATGAGGAGGTTGAATATGACATCACTGAATTGATTGGGCCTTGGGATGCTACCTTCACTCAAACAGAATCTTGCTTGGATACAAATGCATCTTCTTCATCAGATGTTCAGGCTTTATTATATCAAAAGTCATTTTAAGTTAATAAGCATGCTTTGTCTTATAGTATTATTTATACGTTCATGTAGAATTTGATACTTTTTACATTAAAGTGTTGTATAATGATACTTTTTACGTTCAGATGTGCAATTTTCCATTAAAGTGTTGTATAATGATACTTTTTACACGAGAATGGCTTTTAGGTACATATTGTTATTGTGTGTTGCTACTTAGTTATGTGTTGCTTCTTAGTTGTGGGGATGTTAATATGCAAGAATCAATAAACAACAATAAAATATAAAGAGAGAAATGATAGACAAATTGTAAGCTAAAGATTTTATAGTGACTTCCAATGCAAATCAACTACATCTAATCTTCTCAAGCTCTAAGATGAAGATTCAACCATTTTGAGGCTTCTAACTAAAGTTATGAAATTTTACAATTATATTATGGTTTCAATTGACTCCAATAGACTATGTTGCTTGCAAAACCATCAAGAGTAGGAATAGCAACCGGGCGGGTTTGGGAGAAGGCATATAGAAGGTTTCCAAACCCAAGGCGGGTGGGTAGGGTATTCCCGTTGTCTTCTAAAAAAACCCATTCCCAACCCGGCCCGGTAAAAGATGTCATTATATAAAGGTACATCGATGTCATTATTTAATCGGTTGGCACACAACATCTTTACATCAAAATGTTATCTTCCTCATATTGTTTGGTTGTTGAGAAAATAAAATGACACAGAAAATAAAATTCCATAACAAACAAAGCCATTGAAATTTAATCCATCACTAAAAATGATGAGAATTGGGATTTCATTAAGACCCTTAAAATTTGTATCAAATTAGAGATATGGGTCCTCAAGGCCATATTTAATAATGATGCCATGGTTAGAAATCGAAACAATTTGATTATGTAACTTATCGCCAAACAAAGTGAAATGAGAAAAAAAGAGAACATTCCACGATAAAATTATTAGAATTAGAATCGAGAGAGACCCACTTGAGTCAGAATCAAAGTTGAGTAGAGATGAAAGCAATAAAAACTGGCTACTTTCTCTCCCTAAAATGATTTCGAGAGGAGGTGAGAACTACAAAAATTGCATACAAGTTTCAAATATGAGCAACTTATCGAGAAAAATCTTCCATCCACATACCAATGATCAAATCTTGTTTCAAATGATTTTGGAATTACTTTCAAATTCGAAATAAAAGGCTCCTTTATCGACATTCCCAAACTCACAATGAATGATTGAAACATCCCAAACTCACATCCCCAAGTCAACGGTCGCGAAAACTCCAAATGAGATTGGCCGTGAGTTTAAAACCCCAAATGAGATCACTGTATATAAGGTGATGATAATAAAACCTCAGAGATACAGAGAGAAAGGAAAGGAATGCATATTTATATATGAAGGATATTTGTGAAATTTACTATCGTATGGCAGATTATTGGAAACCCGATCCTCATCCATGTTATAGATTTTAATTATCACTGTATGAGTCGTTCCACTCGACCTATTTTTATTTAGGTTAGTTTTTGATCAATTCAACCTAATTCATGTGAGTTACGGAGCAAAATGGGTTAAAACGAGTGAAAACTATAAAAAATGCTAAAAAAATTAATTTTACAAATTTATTATTAAAATAAAATAAATAATATACAGATATATAATAATTAATATATAAAATGATTGAGTTTAAACAATATAATAATAGTAAATAAACTTAAATAAATAAATAATGATAACATTGTTATAACCAAAGTACCAAATTAACTAGCTAAATAGTACTAATACAATAAAGTAATAACTTAATAACATATTCGGGTAAAAACAACTCCAAAGGCATCAAATGAAATTTCATGTTTCTAATTTATCATCTTCTCGTTATCCACACAACATGTGATTTCAATGCCATAAATATGTATATCCTCTACGCTGCCGAATTATTATCATCTATTAATTAATTTAGAATGTTAACAACATAAATTTCATTTATGTTTGGAATAAAAAGATATTTTTTCCAAAATTTCATCTCAACCGTCTAATAATGAAATATCATATTTGTTTGAAAATCTATATTACTAAAAGATATAATCATATTAGGAAAGAAATTAGTATATAATTTTTGTTAATTATTTTAAAAATAACATTGTTTTATTATTAACACTAGTTTAAGTAATAAAATTATTTAAAATATACTGATAATATAGTTATTAAATTTAATTTAATTTATAAACTAGTACAACTTCATTTTTATCAAAAAAAACATATATGATTAAATAAAATTTAAAGGATAAATAAAATGAAATTGTAAATATTTAAAATAGGATTAATAGATAAATAAAAATATATTTAATATTAATCTGTAATTTATTTAATTCTAAATTTTTATACAAGATTTTTTAAATATTAAATTATCATATAAATTATAATAAAAATATAAATTTAGAAATTGAAAATAAAATATATTTTTTTAAGGAAGAAAATAAAATAGTTAAAACAACAAAGTTTAATATATTAATCATATACTATAATTATTATTATTTTTAAAACTCCAATGCTATAAAAGAGATAACCAAAATATCAAATATTATATATGAATCCTTAAAAATCTCATTTACTTAGCAAGTTACTTAAAAAAATTGAATAAAAAATTTGGGCTGGGGTAATCGAGTTAACCTAGGTCAAACCTTATACGACCATGGGCCAAACAGGTCGGGCCAAATCGAACCTTTAAATTTTATAACCCAATCCTTAAAAATTGAGCTAAATGAGCCGCCCTATCGACTCGTACCATATTACTGGGCTTAATTTAATCCCAAAAACCCAATTAGCATTAACCTAAACCCTCTCAATAAGACCAAGTGACCTAGTATACCCACGAAATTGTCATCCCTAATCAAGAGATCATAACTATTTAATTCTCCGAGCGATACACACTACTTGAATTCCACACATGTTAAGCATTAAAATCATTAACTTTAACATATAATTTAATGCACTAGTATGATGTGCACGCCGCAAAGTATGTTTATGTAACATAAGTCAATTAGTTTTAATTAATAGAGACGGGTTAAGGTTCCGCTTTATCAATAGAAGCACATTCCTTTTGTGAATAGCTTAACAGCTTTAATTTTTTTAATAACTAAGAGAACAATAAATTAACGATTCCTCACACATTAGTGAAAATTTCAAGTTTTACAATTTCTAAGTATGCTCGCATCATTAGGAGTTCAATAGACTTAGATATACAACACATACCTTGCTTATGCGCTAGAAGATTTTATACATCTAACGCTCTAATCAAGATCATTTGCTGCTAATCAGCAGAGTACTTAACTACCGGTAAGGCATAATTGACTATGATTTGTTTTATAGTGGGTTCCTAAATAACCAAAGATTTAATTATGTTAACTACCTAACATAGATGAGATAAAACTACTACTTTGTACATTTTAATCTTTAAAGGTGTAGTTATTTAAAGGTGCCTAAGGCTTGATTAGTCCGACCTATTTGGGACTTTTTTCACAATTGAATTAATGTGCCTTCGCATGAAGTTTGCACCTTGTTGATCACCCTCAACCTTGTGTCTTAGATCTGCATTATCCCCAACAGACGATTTTACTCACTCATTCTAGGGTAGAAGCATGCCATAGATTGAAGGTAACTCATGCATAAACATAATGGAAAACAAACGAACGGAAATTTTTTACTAAAAGATTGAAAAAACAAAGTAACAATCGAATCAAGAATCAGATATGTTTTTTATCCTACCTCCCTTTATCTATACACTAAATCATGTCCTTTAGGCCTTTTTAGGGCAAGTTACATAGTTTCCATATCCTTTACAATATGTTAGAGGCCTAAAAATAGAAATAAATCAAAGATCACAAATATATGCTAGCTCACTCAAGCCAGTGAGAGCGAAATTGGTTCTCTTCAACTTTAGATGCTTTTCTTCCTCTCCTAAGTCTTCATTTGAGTTCATGGACATCGCATTGCTTCACTCCATGCTCCCAAGAGTTAAAATCACACCTAATAAGGCTTCTAAATAGAACATTCTCCAAGGAAACATTAGTTCAAGAGTTCGAGACCAACAACTCGTCAAAGTGGCTAAGTAAGCATAATTGCCGCTCAAAAGGACCCAAAAGCATGTGAATTAAGCATTCAAAAATGTCACCTTTGAGCAGGAATCACACCCCCAACCAACTTATGACTAGTCCCTTAGCAATGGAAAAAGTGAAATATAGAGAGTATTGATCAAAATAATGAAAAATAATTAAAACCTAATGAAAACCAAAGTAATCAAATAAAAACAAAGATGGAGTTATGAAGGTGCCAAAGCTATCCAAAAGGCATTGACTGGTTTTATCTAAATTTAAGCTTCATCGAGATCCAAAGCTGTATCATCTCTAATACGGATAAGGTTCCAATGGTATGGTGAATACATGGTTGTCACCATTCCTTATCTAACCTTTCTAGCGGATTCCTCGTATTAATGTGACTAGCTCCCAAGCATAGACAAAGTACCAAATCTCCCCAACCAAACTCAACTCAACTTGCAAAATAGATGATGAACTATATGTCAAAAAGCACACCTTTATTAAATAACTAAGGCTAAGCAAAGAGGTGCAATGCCAAGGGCATTTAGAGGATGGTCCATGTAGCAAAGATTCATTGATAACTCTCCACCAGTTGGTTAAGGGCATTAGGCATTAAGTTCCCCTTGAACTTTAGTCCCAACACTTAACTTGAAAAACACAAGTCCCAAGGCACCTACTTATGAAATAAATCCATATTCTGTCTCATGTAACAAGTAGTGAAATCAATGACTCTCAACCAATTAGCTTAGGGAATTAGGCTTTAAGAAGGCCCCCTGATCATCAAGATTTCGATCGATCAATTGACTTATTTCATAACTCTTTTTTTGTTCTTTGTTCTTTTCTGATTTTTCATATCTTTTCATGATTTTTTTTAGTAGGTGGGGCACATTAGCCTCTTTTTTGGAAGGTGTCCCAACACTACTAAAGTCATAAATAAATTACAAAGGATAAGTCCGTTTCCGAAAAGTGTGCTCAAGTACCTAAACATATATCAGGATCTAGTGTGTTCAAGAGGCAAGTTCCAAGTAGAAATAATTAGGGCAAAAGCATGGAACTTCCATAACTAAGTCGCCCACAACCAAAGGATCCTTAAATCCAAGATCAAGCAAACACTAAATTATCCTAACTCGCTACTAATCTCAAAATATCAAAGTCAATAATCATAATGAGATAAATAAGGTAAACCAACAACAACTCCACGAACACACAATCATTCAAAAGTAAAATAAACACACAACCAATCATGCAAAATTTTGAAAAAATTGATCAAGACACTACTATAAAAAGAAAGTTATCTCAATAAAAATGTATATCCATCCCCTAAATAATTAAAAATTGTCCACAATGTGTCAATATAGTAGCAAATAGGAGGAAAAGTTACCCCCTCGTGATAAAGCTTAGGAACTCTATGAAAATATGGAACTAGGGGGTGCTAAGGATAAAAATAACAAAGATAAATCTGGATCAAAAGAGATTAAGAACATAAGAACACGTGAACATAAGAACACGTTAGGAATCGAAATAAAAAGCATCATCAATATAACTACTCAGTTTCAAAACATGCCTTCAAAAGAGGTCTATAATAAGTAACAAGATGAGAAGATGAAATATTTTATTTCTGTAGGTTTTTTAACTTACATATAGTGTAGGATATATATATATATATATATATATATATATATATATATATATATATATATATATATATATATATATATATATATATATATATATATGTATATATATATATGGGCATATTTACAAATAGATATTTAAATTTGAACTTGTTTGTTACAATAGACAGAATGGCGTGGATTAAGTTTATTGATGATGTAGCAATCGAGTCTAATAAGGATGGTTCTAACAGCTCCCCTGGCGAAGACAATGTTCTACTGAGACACTCGATCTTAGATGACAACAATTAAATGGAAGTGATGATCAATGACTTAGTGAGAGCATATGCAAGCCGGGTCTTTTATGGAGATGTGAGCGACAAGAACGTATCCACGAGCCACATGATCACAAAACAAACATGATAGTCTATAGAAATTGTTTCATTCGTGGAGTGGAAAAACAAGGGTTGATGAAAGATATGTTTCACCAACGTTATCACAAAAATATTTCGGGAGATAAAGAGTAATCAACATATAGTTCAATCGAGAATACTTAAGCTAAAGTACTTCCATGGCACATGAGGCAAGGGCTCGACATTCTACTTCGGTGGAAGTACGCCACATATTCTATTTATCGAGCACCAAGAGATGCAAGATTCATTAAGAGATAGAATGCTATAAGTTGATTTTCGATCATCATAATCACCAGCATAATCAACGCCTGTAAAGGTTGTGAGATTAAAGGGTTGATGACACTTGAGAAAAAGAACATGATGAATGGTGATCTCTGTAATGGAGAACGTACTGGGCTGAACAATGGATTTGTGATGGCAATGCACGAATCGGGAAAGCCAAGCCGTTGACAACGAAAAGAGATGTCATAGCGTGTCAAGGATAGGTATTGTACGCCTGCCAACCCGCTCCGAACTTGGTAGCATTAATGGGAGGAGAACCATCACTAAGTTGGAGAATTTTGATGGAAGTCATCGGTGTGGCACACTCTTGTGCCACCACCATGTCGGGTCTTTTCGCAAATCTCGCATATACTTACGCCGGTTAAGAGCAATCTATATGAAAGTGGAAGCACCTCAATTCCAAGGAAATAGCCAAGATCCCTGTCCTTGATAGAAAAATATGTTGAGACAACGCTTGTAGAAAGCGAAAGGAAGGATGATTACGATCAAGGAAGCCAGCGTGTTGTTGTATAAAGACTTCTACTAAAGTGTACTGGATAGTTGTAATTCATATCAATTTAATTATCATTCATCTCATATCATACACATGTTTTTAATGAGATTTCAAAGGTTTTCATGCTTGTTTCTCTCCTATTTTGATGTAGGGCAAGTCCAGAGCTAAAGGAGTGAAAACAGGATCAAAACAGAGCAAAAAGGCATCAAATACATAAATCAAGAAATTTATATGCAGCAACAAATACTGTATTTAAAGAGTTTTCAGATATAGAATGACCCCAGATTCAATCTTTTTATTTATGGATATTAGACTTCAAGCTTTCTAAAGAGCCCCTATATTCACTCAATTTGGGACTTCAAATAATCAAGTTATGGCTTTTGGGAAGAAAATAGAAGAGTGTCAAAAATCGACTAGTTTGGTACACTTCGTTAATTCCGTCTTTATTAATAACTTCCAAAATGTTCTCTAGAACTATCCATATTTGATGTGCCTTTAAGCTGCTAACGAGACCAAATATTGCTCAATTTGGAGTTCGACGATAAAGTTATATTTCTCAAGGAAGGAAAAGGAAAACAGAGGAGTTGTGACGAGAAGTTGGAGATTAGGGAAAACACCCTAGGAAAAAACCCTAGGGCACGGTTCTTGGAGGGGAGAGGAGTTGGAGATTAGGGAATGACGACGAGAGTCTTGTGGTCGAATTGAAGCCTCACCGACGAGAGATCCGAGGAGGAGATGAAGATTCTTCATCAAAACCCAAAATTTCCTCTTTTCTACCTTATGTTCTCCTTTTATGTTTCTTTTCTCGTTTACTATGTTTTAGCTTGTTTTCCTCATGGCTATGATGTGTCTTGATTTGCTTTGATTTTCGAACTTTGGATTAATTTCATTATATAGTTGCTTATTTCATTGCAATTCATATAGTTTTTATTACAAATAGCTTGTTGATCAATACTCATTGATTATTCACAATCTAGGCTGAGAAGCTGGGATTGTTTATAAGGGACCTATATGAGTTATTGTTCAACGCCTATAAATAGAGATATCCTAGGGTTTAACATGGTAAAATGTAATTCTAAGCTTAATGACCTGGAGTTTAGTGGTTAGGTAAAGATGACCTGACTCAAACTCAAGATGTTGCACCCTTTCTTCGATCCAACCCGATTAAAGGGGTGTCCAAATCGAACCGAGATGCCTGCATTATCAACTTGTAATGCCCCATTGGGGCCTCTACTACTAACTATAAATTTATAACTTTAATATAATGTTAAACATTTAACTTGTACTATATTATGTGGAAATGTTCAACATTTACAATAATTTTCATTGTTTACAAAACAATACTTATACAAAAAATGTACTCAAAGGTCTTCCACGGCACCTATCGGCGCGCGCTCGATCATTGGACACGCGGATTGGTCCCGCCCTTCGTTTCTTTCCGTACCTACACGGATGAAAACACCCGCGTTAAGCTGCTAATTTAGTGGGGAATTAATACATATGGGCAACTCTAACAAGGGTCATCCTAATCTTTAAACACATGCACATCTTTATGACACATATAACATATACATATATTTGTACCATTTCTCATGTTACTTTCCTTTTTTTTTCATAACATGTTTCTCTCTTTATCATATTTCATATACTTTTTGTGTCATCTTATACTGTATTTCTTGTTTTTATAATTGTATACTATCATCGCATAGCAATGATATACCTCTCATATCATATCATATACTTTATACATTTCCTTTGCGTATACTTTTCATTTTCTTTTATGTTCATGCTCTAACAATAATGTAAGTGGATGCAGGAGAGAACTGTATATACCCGAAGATACTATCACTGTTCTCTATCTGTATGTACCCGAAGGTACTATCATTGTATGAGACAGTGATCTCTATTTGTATAAAAATTAAGGTACTGACACTGCACGGCATGCCGATCTCTCAGATGACCCAAACGGGGCCGCTATAGCGATCCAAACGGGATTCATGTCATCGACCCAAACGGGGCCTCGATATCTGTAAACTGTATGCTGCAGCAACTATGTCCCTATAAGCATGCCTATCTATCCAACTACCCAGTCATAAGCAGGCAATCAATTTTATTATGTTTTCTTATTAATCTTGTAGGTATTAGAAAAAGATATCTCATATACATGAATACCTATTGATATTATGTATACTTATGAGATATTCATTTTCAAACAATCTCTTTTAAATATTTAACTATACTTTCATATAACCCAATTATCCATAGCGTATTTATAGGGGCCGACTTATCATATAATGACTATCTTATCATAGGGCATTAAGTCGCTCCACATCACACTCGCCGAGGCTTAAGCAAAGTACTATTTCCACTTTTCTTTTACATTTTTGAATATGAATGACCTTATATACACTTATAAAGTCCTTTATTAACTAATAGACAAGTCCTCTAAGGACGGAATAACTAGAACAAACAAACATATAAATTTATGTGTTATGAACAGTAGTTTGCCGCGATAAACTCGAGAGGCTAATTTCCTTTCTCGGAGCCACGCCGGCGACGAAGGAACCTGGCTAGCCATTGCGGTCACTACGCCGCACAGGACTTCGACATTTTACCTGCATTTTTACATTTGGTCATTTTTTGACCAATCTAACCAAAAATACAATAAAACTCATGTATTCTCTAGAAAACGCTCTCCTGCGAGTTCACCTCAACCCACAATCAAACATGGGATTATTTTAGGTTTTTCCTAAACTCCAATCTCAAATTCTCGAAGTTGGGGTTAACTTCCATGATCCAAACATGTATCTTTAAGGTTCTATACATTCCATACAAAAACTGTGAGAATTCCATACCTTTTAGCCTCTTTATTTTTCTTCTCTTCTTCTCCTCTCTCTTCTCATTCATGTTTTGCCCTATCCCAAAGACCAAAATGTGATATTTTTATTTCCAAAATAAGGCCATGCTCGCCTTACATTTTTGCATTCTTTTTCCCATTTTTACATTTAGGTCCTTCAACTCTCATGCGGTCGAGTTTCTTCATACAGCAGAGTGCTTCTATGGCCAGCCTAAGGCCGATTCCGCACATATTCGCATCCCTACTAGGTGCACACTCACGCACACCCCATATGTTTGCCTTGTTCCGCTGTCTCGCATCGATCAAGTATGCAAAATTTATTTCGTGGTTTTTTATCGAGGCACTGTATATCGAGGCACATCGGGGGCATACCCTATATCACTTTGTGGATATTGGATGTTGTGAACAAATGGATGATTTTTCATGAATGAATGACTGTGGATGTTTCTTAAATTTCCGACTTTGACTGCATGTGCAAGTTATGGATTTGACATTGGCGTTGGATACTAGACTGGGTATAACCCTTTCCTTTCACATTTGGTCACATTTCCAGGAGATTGTCCTGGGCGTGGGCGCACTCCTTCTTTCCATCTTGTTAGTGGTGTTTAAAGCTGACACATTTTATCACACTTTCGACATCACACTTGTGGCATACTTTTTGTCATCAAGGTTTCCAACCAACGGTTGCATCCTAAGTCTCCCATTTTCTCTTAGGTTTCGCTTTTAGGCATCCCCATTCGCCTTTAGTTCATCTAGAGCCTAGTTTTGCATCCCCTATCCCTTTTTAGTTCGTGGTTCCAAGACTCGCCCGACCCTACCCCTTCTCCGATCCTCCCGGCACTCACTCGAGCCCTCCGATACTCGCCTGATCCCAACTTCCCCGTGCACTCATTCCTGGGACCTTCCTCGTGCACTCACCCGCATTCCACCTTCTCCGTACTCACCCGCATTTTCACCTTTCTAAGACTTGCCCTGGATTCTACCATTTCCTAAGATCGTCCTGGATTTCTACTTTTCGCACTCGCCCACCCACTCCTTTCCCTAAGATCGCCCCAAACCCTTTCTTCTGTACCAGCCAAATTTCTATTTTTCCTCCGACATCACCCGATTTTACCCTTCCCAGACCCGCCCACCTTTTGGTACTCGCCTGTATTTCCACCTTCCGAAACTCACCCTGATCCCACTCTTTCCGATACTTGCCCCGGATTTCTACTTTCCCAAGACTCATTCTACCCTCCTTCCCAAGCATCAGCTCTTAATTTTCCAAGATTTCCTGCTCTGATCAATCCTCATGTTTCGTATTCTCCCAAGACTCTGGGTTTCGATTCGATCCTTTTGTTCTAGGTTCCTCCCAGATTGCTCAGATTTGATCCTTTGTATCGGGTTCCTCCGATACTCGCCTCTGATCGATCCCCTTTGTTTCTCGTGGTTCTCCTCGACATCACACTCGAATCCTCTAGTCCTTATGTTTAAGATTTCTGGCATTGTGTCCAGATTCTCCTATACCACCTCTAGCATCGTGCCTAGATCTTCTTTTTCCCTTCGGCATTGTGTCCGAATCTTCTTATTTTCTCGGGTATCGTGTCCGGATTCTCCTATCTCCTCTAGCATCACACCCGAATCCCATTAGTTCTCTTCAGTGTAATGTCTGGATTCCTTATCTTCTTCGACATCGTGTTTGGATCCATTAGTCCTCTAGTCATCGTGACCAATTCCCTTAGCTTTCATTATGATTGTGCAGGGACAAAATTGTTGGTCTTTAAAATTTCTTCACTAGAGTTCATTTCCACTATCCACCGCTCTCTGCATTTCATGTACTCTAAAACTACTCGCTCATTCACTACCAAGTTATGTAAGTATATTTGTAGACCCAAAATTTTGTCCTCTTGACATATTCTTTCTAAATTGACTCATTGACCACTTGTTGAAGCTCTTAGGTGGGCTCCATTGTTACCACATAGCTTCTTGCATGGGTGACATGGCTTGGTATGGCTCAAGCTTAATACATGACTTTATTTATTTATTTTGTTTTACTTTATTATTTTACTTATTTCCTGATTTATCTATTCATTTGTTTTTATTATTATTTTGATCATTTTAAAAAAAAAGTAGTTTTTACTCATTTATTTTAATTTAATATTTTTAAAAGGGAACTTTTACTTTTTTCATCTATTTTTTGAAAATTTCTTATTTATTTAATTTAATTAAAATGTTTCAAAATAATTTTAGTTATTTAGGCTAATATTTTTTTTAAGAAGATGTTTGTTTCATTTAATTTATTTAATATTTTAAAAAAATGCTTTTATTTTGATAGTTTGACAATTTCAAAAATGTTTTTTTTTTAATTTTATTTTGTTAGTTTGATGATTTCAAAATTGTTTTTATTCTATTTTATTTGTTTATTTTACGTAAGGTAATATATTTGGAAAATGTATTCTTTTTTTATTATTGTTTTACATGATTTTGAAGTGATTTCATTAACGTAAATAATAAAAAAATACATGGATAAAAAGGAAAATATATAAGGATTAATGGGTTTTGGGAGAATGGGAAAAAGGAGTTCCCAAAAAAGAGATCTTGGGTTCTCCATGCATAGAAAAATGAGGATATTTTTAAAGAGGCACAGAGTTTTTTAAGAGAAGGTGAAAGGATCTTTCTTAGGGTGGAAGTTTTCAAAAGGAGGGAGGTTTGACGAATAAAAGGAGGGGGGAGAAAGAACAAAAATAAAAGAAAAGAAAAAGTGGAGGAAGCTGAGAGAAGAGCAGATGCCATGGGAGAAGAAAGGTATTTGGAGACAAGATCGTATTAGTGGGCGGTGCCATCGCATAACATGTTCCAGCTACTTCTGTGTAGTTTTACGTTATGTTATTTTACTTATCTATTTATTTTGGTTTTATTTTCTTATTGTTAGAATATGGTTTAGAGAAACAATGTTTCTTTATGGCTTCTTAGGATATATTCAAGATTCGAAGGTTCTATTTGCAGCCAAGGGGTTTGGAGAAGCTTGATGGGATGATCATATTTGATTTGCAGCAGCATATCTGACCGTGGGATCATTATTTGGGAAGAGACTGTAGGCCTTTGTCCTTTGTTCTCAGACACATGGCCAATATCACAGCCCGATGTTTAGAGTTTTGCAAAAATATTTTGAATGTTTAGGTAATATTGATGTTTAGTTGCCAGTAAAAATTATTTATGGTTGCTTTAGGTTATATTGATGTTTAGCTGTCTTAGTAAAAAAATTATTTCCTCAATGTTTTTGATGTTTAGTTGCTTTAGTAAAAAATTATTTTTGGAATGTTTTGGGCTATATTTGATGTTTAGAGTTTTCGTGAAAATAATTTCTGCTGCTTTTGTGTAATATTGATGTTTAGTTGCTTTAGTAAAAATTATTTCTGAATGTTTTAGGTTATATTGAGGTTTAGTTGTTTTAGTTAAAATTATTTTTGAATGTTTTGGGTTATATTGATTTTTAGAGTTTTAGTAAAAATGATTTCTGATTTTTTTAGGTTATATGGATGTTTAGAGTTTTAGTAAAAATGATTTCTGAATTTTTTAGGTTATATGGATGTTTAAAGTTTTAGTAAAAATGATTTATGAATGCTTTTAGGTTATATTGATGTTTTAAAGTTTTAGTAAAAATGATATTTGAATTTTTTTTGAGTTATATTGATGTTTAAAGTTTTAGGTTATATGGGTATTTAGAGTTTTAGTAAAAATGATTTCTGAATTTTTTAGGTTATATGGATGTTTAAAGTTTTAGTAAAAATGATTTATGAATGCTTTTAGGTTATATTGATGTTTTAAAGTTTTAGTAAAAATGATTTCTGAATTTTTTGAGTTATATTGATGTTTAAAGTTTTAGTAAAAAATGATTTATGAATGCTTTTAGGTTATATGGATAAGTGTTTAGAATTTTAGTAAAAATGATTTCTGGAATGCTTAAGTTATTGATGTTTAGAGTTTTAGTAAAAATGATTTCTGAATTTTTTTAGGTTATATGGATGTTTAGAGTTCTAGTAAAAACGATTTCCGAATGTTTTGGGTAATATTGATGTTTAGAGTTTTAGTGAAAATTATTTCTGGTTGCTTTTGGGTTGTTGTTTTCGTAAAAATTATTTCTAATGTTTGATTGCATTGATACATAATTTTAGTAAAAATGATTTCTTGATGCTTTTGGGTAATATTAATCATGTAATTTTGGTTAAAATAACTTCTAAATGCTTTTCGATTATGTTGATGCTTAGGATCATAGTTTGATAAGTTTGATAACTTATATTCCGTTTGCTTTGAAAAATTCTGGGTATTAGGTAAGATGATTTCAGTTTAAATAAAAAAATGAATGTTCTAACAATTTGTTTTAATTTTAGATTAGATAGACAAGTTAGTTTTTTTTTAAAAATAGTTTTGGTTGTTGCCAAATTAAAATTCATCTCTAGTGTTAAAAAATAATAATAATAATAAATAATAAATAAAAAAAGAAGAAGAAGAAAAAGAGGGTAATGGCGCTTTTAAAATTAAAAAAATAAAAAAGAATTAGTGTTGACTTTAGCCTAGATGGAAAAATTAGTGCTCTTAAAAAAAAATTAGATTTGTTGTTTATCAAATTAAAAAGTTAGTGTTTCAAATTTTAGTCTTGGTGGCTGGTTAAATTGAAAAATCTTGTTACATAAGTCAACTAGTTTCAGTTTTATAGTTAGATTGAAGAGTTAGTTTTTTAATTAGGATTGTTTGTTCGTTCGTTAGAATTTAGTTGATTATCTTAACCTCTTTGGTATGAATTTTGGTGTTTGGTTTTGAATAGTTGTTGTGTGCTTTGGGCGATCAACTAACCTTCCTTTATGCAAAGACATGGCTGTGGGACCCTGTGTACGCGCGCCTATTGGTTTCCATTTTGTTGAATTCATATGCATGTCAAATACCACTTAGGACTATGTGATTCATGACAATTGTCTATCCTAGGAGGCTGTTTGATCTTTGACCTATATGCCCCCATGTACCTAATTCATTAGTAGAGACTGAGTTCCTGGTTTACATGATACTACCGCATGATAAGATCTTCCTAATGGGTAAACCGATCCCTGACCCAAATTTAGTTCTTCGCAAACCCGCTTTTCCTAACTTGGATTCATTAGGGTTTTTATTATTACTTGATTTTCCCCACTTAAAAATAAAAATAAAAGTAAGTGGCGACTCCAAAGCAAAACCATTCCTCATCGGGGACAGATTTTCCAAAACTCGAAAATCAACTCACATTTTCTTTTCATTTAAAAGAGAGTCGTGCCGGCCTGTGGATCGGGTAGGGGTCCACAGTAGGAATTGGAGATAGTGGGGAGAAGGATACTAAAATAGGAAGTGAAGAAGATTGAGAAGCACTGAACCTGGAGAGTGTAGGCATGGTTGCTGGTGGATGGCCACAGAGGGCTGGTAGAAGCACTTAGGAGATGGTGAGTCAAAGCCGATGGTGTAGAGGATAGTGAGGCAATAGGGAAAGGAAGAGGATGGCAAAGTCCAAGAAGGCAAAGGCATGTAGAGTCCGGAATAGACGTTGAGTTAATGTCGAAACTGAGCTCAACAAAACCGGTCATGACAAGAAGTGTAAATTTTGTGAGTGTGAACATCCAAATAGAGGTAAGCACTTTGGTGAAGAGAGTAACCATAAAAAGACATGGAGATGATTTTTGTTCAAGCTTATTAGACATGTATTGTTTTAGCCAAGGAAAACTCAGACATCTAAATACTTTCAATTTATTGTAATTTAGTTTTTGATGAAATAATTTTTCATAGGGCAAGGAAACAAGAACTGGAGTAGGGAAGACAAATACTTTATTAAATAAATACAGTTTGAAAAGCAGGACCAATACTAGTGAGGGACATGGAGCTTTGAAGGAGAAGGGTTGGCGCCGCATCCACAATGCGTTTGTGACGCCTCAACGATGTTGTGTTGGAAGTGTATGTGGAGTTTGGATGTTGAATCTCTGTGGTACTAAGGAAGGATTTAAGGGCAATATATTCTCGAATCTACAAGAATAAATTGGAAGCAATTAAGCAATGAAAATATTTTTCAACAACAACCTTAAATTGACAAAAAATGAAAAACACATCAGATTTTAATCTCAAGGGATACAACCAAGAATATTTTGTAAAATGATCAACAAAGATAATGTAATAGTTAAAACCATCAACTGACGAGATAGGTGATGGCCCCTAAACATCAATGTAAACCAAATCAAGGGGACTACAACTTGTTAGACTGGACTCACCAAATGAGAGACGTTATCTTTTATTACACAAACAGGATGAATAAGTAAAAGGAAGGAAATGACAGATGAAAGGGAGAATGAACCAGAGGAGACAAGATGTTGGAGAATTTTCAGGACAGGATGCTCGAGCTGACCATGCCAAACTGTTGGAGAAGCTTTAGAGATGACATTAGAGGAGAATTATGTTTGAGGAGGATGATCCTCAAAATTTACAAATTAACTCTCCATAAAACCCTAAAATTCCTTGGATATAGCTTGAAAGGAATAAATATATTCTTAAAAGTTGTCATATGATACTTTTTTTATTAAGGAATTTCTTATATAGCGATAAATTGGAAAAAAAATCAATTAAAAAGCCAAATTTTTTGATTAAATGGTATTCTCATAAAATACTTTCCAATTTTTTTTTAATAGAATAAATAAAAAATAGTTAAAAATAAAATATTATATTCATTTATTTTTAGATTTATTTTAAGAAATAATAATATAAATATTAAAATAATTAAAAATAAAGTACAATAAATCAAAGTTATGATTTAAAAAATGAATAAGAGTTTTTTTTAAAAAATTTTAAAATAAATAAATTTTTAAAAATTTTAAATTAAAAGAAAATTTGATTCTCTATCTAATATTAAATTGTTCTAATTTCTTTTTTTTTAAAAAAATACTTTTCAAATAAACTTTAATATTTTCACAAAGTTATTGTAAATTGTCAACTAAACTTATATATATATATATATATATATATATATATATATATATATATATTAGTAAAATTATAACAAGCGTAATACCAAATTTTCTAATTAAAATTTTAACTAAATTAAGATTATTTTGGACACTTTTGGATATCAATATCCATTATCTTAATTTTTAAAACACTGATTGATGTTGAATGGAACGTTGAAGATTTTGTGATAATTTTTGTATGTTGAAGTTTCTTATTCAATTTTGTTTAAATAATTGAAATTTTTTCAAGATTTATATATAAAAAATAGTTATTTTAGTGGTGAGTCAAATACCTTATTTGGTTTAAATATAATTGTTGTAATAATATACATTAATATATTAAACTTTATTGTTCTAAATATTTTATTTTAAGTTATTACTAAAAATATAAAAAAATCATAAATTTTTTAATTTAATTATATGAAAATTAAATATTTTAAAAAATCTTGTATGTTACATCACGAAATGCAATGGAAGATAATCGATCATCACAAACCCCAGAAAAATGTGCAAAAACTTCCCATAGAAATGAAGAAAACAGTCGAAAATCAGAAACAAACAGAAGTAAAACAAAGCTTTTTGAACACATCCTACCCGCGGTATGTTTATCACCGCCCACGATCTTACCGATTCCCAATATCTTCACGCAGGCCAAGACGGATTGGCTGCCACGTCACCTGTTCAAGGAGGGAAGGATGTTTCCGGAAAATTAATAAAAAATTCCTCTAAAAAGTATAGTTTGGAAATTTAATCCCACTATAATATAGTTTGTATAGTTTTTTCCACGTAACCTTAACGGCTATGATAAAACTTTAAAACGTGGCTTTTGATAATAAAAAAAGTTAACAAAAAAGTTATTTAAAAGATGTCTTTTTAAAAAACATTTTTAATTTTTAGAAAGTGTATCACTTTCAGTATAATATTTCAATAATTTTTTAACGTTTTTTTAAGAGACATTTTCAATTTTTTGAATTATTAAAAAGTGTTTTCAAAATTTTTAGAAAGTGTTTTTTAAGATATATTTTTAATCTAAATTCAAAATTTCCAAAATAACGAAGGTATTTCTTTAAAATACACTTTGTAAATTTAAATTTTAAATTACGGGCGCGCATTCGCACACTTTCTTATATTCATAATTCTAAATTAGAGAAAATGTATCTTCAATAAATATTTTTAGATCCATATGACAAAAACTATATTAGATTTAGGATTTTTTTTTTTTTTTTTGAGGAATAATTTTTCTTTTTTACACTAAATGTCTAAAAAGCCTTAAGAGGAAAGCCTAAAACCACACTTCTAACATTTTTTAGCATTAAAACATAATTTAAAGTTCAACATATCATACAATCACCGATTTCCTCTTGACTATATATTATGAATCTTCATCATATTAATAGTTATAATAAATGATTTAAAAAGGCAAAGCATAGGAAGTGGAAGGTCTCGAGTATGAGTCCCAATAAAGATAATTTGCTACTTTGTTACTAAAGTGTTTAACTGCAAAAAAATTACAAATTTTGATCATTGTAATTTTTTTTGTTAATATTTATTTGATTTAAATTTAATAAATAAAAAGATATAAATTGTAGTGCCCCACTACGCCCTATCGAAAATGTGAAGGTTCATATATAAAGAATTTAAGCTTAACACTATCGAGTGAAGAATTTGATCGTTACATAAGATATTCTCTTAATATGAAAAACCTCTACATAAATGACAAATTGATTTATTTTATAGTTACAACTAATAACCCCACAATACTTATTAAGATTCATTAACATCTTGAAAGTTATGTCCTCATTGAAGTTATGCCTTTGAGGTCTAACTTAAATGATAAAATGATGGGATGTATATATGAGATATTTAACAATGATTAAATTCATAACAGCATTATAACATAATATACAAAGTAAATATTTATAAAAAACACGTATAATGTTATAAATCTCTAGAACTCCAAAATAAAAATCATGAATTTCCTAGAGAAAATAATGATGGCTTAAAATATAATCACTATAATACTTCTCAACATACATTTCTCAATATCTCAAAGGTTATCTCTCAATGAATCCAATTAAATTAGAGTTTTGACTTAAATATAAAAATTAATGACTTAATGTGGTGCATTCATTTTAGATTGTGTTGAAAGATTTAAGAATATTTAAAAATATTTTCTTTTAAAATATATTTTTTTCTAAATTTTTTCACAAAATCTTTAAAAATATTTGTAAGATTCGGTTTTTTTAACCAAACAATTGATTTACAATATAGTAAATGATCCTCATAAATGCTCAAATATATGACCTCTCTCCTTTTTATGCCCTGCTATTTAAACGTATCACTAACATATGAGCTAGATATGATAACTATAAGATTGTGTCTTTAAAATCTCAAATTTTTTATTTGGAAGATCTGCATTTTATTCTATATGTATTTTTTTTAATTAGAGGAATATAAGAAACTTGAAAGAATACATAATACTGTACTATAACAAATTGAAAAAGTTTATGATATAAAAAACAAAAAACTAATTTAGAAAGATTTTTTTTCAAAACCCTAGCCGCTCCTCCTCTAATCTTTTTCTCTGTTAACCCCTTTTCCTTAAGAAAAGGGTGATTTTTTTGGCTTAAATTCAACTTTCTACATCTCTTTTTATCATTTTTTTTTTCAATAAAATTATTCTTTCACATGTGATCGTAGCTTTACTGTTTTTTTTGCGATTTTGTTGGCTGATCATAATGTGTACTTGTTTGACCACGTGAACAAAGCGATTCAAATGGGAAAATATATTTGATTGGACAAAAACATCAAATCATGGTTGTCAGAACTAGAATTATATATATTATAATCATTATAGGATTATCAAATATGTAGGCTTTGGGTTGATTCTTTATACTATTAACTTGAATATTGTGTCATTCTCTAAAGTTTTTAGTGAATTTGATTATATGTTTCTATTAAATGTAAAGCTAATTTAAATCAATAAAAATTATGTCTTTTTAAAAAAAAAAAAAAAACTAATTTAGAAAGATTTTAAATATTTTAATGCTCATCATGCTTAACTGATGTGGTGGAACGCTTAACGTTTCAAAAAGGCCCCATATAAAGAGAGGAGAGGTCCTACGTTGGAGTCCCATGAGCATATGCATATATCAGAATTAAAGTATTTAATCACAACAAAAATTTAAAAGAGATAAATATATTAATTTACAATATAAGAATATTCTCATCGGTATCGACTCAATCTAGATTCCTCCTCTCTATTTGCCATGTCTTTGTGATGAGCATAAATAGATTTAATATTTAAAAATAATAAAAACCAAATTATATCCATAATTAATGATATTTAACTCTATTTAAATTCTAGATTAAATTAAAGAATATTTATGATTCAAATGAAAGACAAAAAAACACTGTTGTATAAGGTATATCCATTTTGTTTTGTGAAAATATATTTATTCTAATCCTATGAGCAAATTATACAAATATCAACTAATAATCTTTAACTTATTTGCCTTCAATTTAATTAGAAAATAAAAAAAATATGTAATATGAAGGAACAGGAAGTGGGATGGATATTTTCTAGAAAATGATAAAAATATAAATAAATAAAAAATTGAAAAAAAATAAAAAAATAAAATTTATTCATCTAGAATTTTAGAATAGAGGTTACCCAACTCATCCACACTCCACGGTTAGTATCCCCATTTCTCCCCGATATGTCAGCAGTGTGCCCAGTGGAGAGAAGTAGAATAGAGGCACGTGCCAGATTCACTCACAGAAGTTTGAATGAAAATTTCATCTCCTCACTGAAATTGAAAAATTTGAATTACTTGATGTATTCTACTTATACCCACATGCAGATTCTGTTTTGCTTCTGTTTGTTACTGATATTTGGCTCTGTTCTTCATTTCTATAGGAAGTTTTTTCACATTTTTCTGTGGTTTTTGATGATCGATTGCGTTCCATTTTTGAGGTACTTGATTCAACGCAGTGGGCTTGGATGTTGGTTTTTTGTATTTGGGCGTTTTCCGCTGGTTTGTAATAATTTAGGATTGTTCTTGATGCTTGGCCTGGGGTTTACACATGTGCGCATCGTTTCAAGGATTTGATTAAGTTTTTTCCGTGAATTTGGAGCAAATCGAGTGTTCTGAAAAATGGATTTGTTCGCAGGTTGTATTGACTAAGTTTGAGCAACATTTTGTCATGCAAGTGGTGCATTGAAGTTTTAATGAATTCAAACCTACCAAGAATTTGACAATTTTGTGGAGAGCAAAGGCCCTGTGAATGATGATGTTTGGGAAGAAATTGATGATGAGGGTGGAGAAGAAAAAGAATGTTATGTTGAAGACCATGAAGTCGATGTAATAGAATTGAGGAAATTGATCAAACTTGAGCGAAAGCGGGCAAATGCAGCAGTTTTGGAGCTTGAGAAGGAAAGGGTGGCAGCTGCATCTGCACTAGATGAGTTAATGGCAAAGATATTGTGCCTTGAAAATGGGAAGAACTCGATTGAAATTCAATCCAATCAAAACTGTAGAATGGCTGAACTGAAGCAGCAATATGATGATGAAGTAATTAGATACTTGAAGTGGGTTATAACGAATTTAGAAGATCGATTAGAATCTTGTGGGAAAGAATTGGAGTCACATGGGAAAGACAGTGAGATGGATCAGTATGGAGATGATGGTTGTGACGATGTACTAATTAGCTCACTTGAGAGGGATTCACTGGTGCCACTGTAAGTTCTCGAGGTTCTATACATTAATACAGTAAAGAGCTTGTATTTCACTTGACTTAGCTATAACCCGCTTGAACACAAACATTTTGGATGAGAGATGTATAGCTCAATGGTGTAGCTTTATGTGTATCCATGTAATTCCTGTAAATTCATACTGCAATGAAAACATTTCATCCTAAACAATTGAGAGGAACCAACAAAAACAGGCTGATCACTTTTTCTTGTTAGTACTAGTACTTTATTGAAATTTTGTGGTATCTATTGGATGCTTCTAGCTAGAATAAATACTTGTTCTCTAAGTGAACAGAGGTAATGGATAGTTTATTCTAGTAGTTTCCATGCACAAATACCACTCCAAAGTTGGCCTAGTTTACTTTAATGAAAAATAAAATCTTGAAAAATGGCAATGGAGTTATGCTGTTGGATGGAGCCTGTTATGTTATAATATATTTTCCTGTTCAGGAAAGGGAACTTCTTGGTGTTTGGGAAAAGTAAACCCTGGATATTGTATCAAAAAACCCTGATTACTATGTTATTCTGGTATCTTCCGCTGTAGATACTTTTTCATAACAGTTGTGCACTTCTTGGAAATGCTGAAGTAAGAATTCTTGATTGGTTTTTAGAATGCTGTTTTCCAAGGAATGTGATATAAACGAAATTCATTGAAATAGCTTTGTATATATGATCCCAACAGTACACAGTTTCATCTATCAGCTTCAATACATTGTCTTCCCAAATTGTATTTTCTACCATAATAGGTGGAGCCCAAGATGATTTTTCCTTCTTTAACATAAAAACCTCATAGAATGTTAATTTCATGATGTTAATCTTATTGTGCTGCATCTGGGATTTGATATTCTAAAATATGGAATAGGTATCTCTCGATTTTAATTTGTTCGCTGATCAGCAGATTCGTATAAGTGAGATAGTCGTCCTGTTCAATCAAGAAAAAATAAAATCGAGGTGGAAATGAGATATTTGATAAAACACAAGGGAGTTTTTTTGCACCTTTACCCTTAACTTACAGGGCATACCTTAACTTACAGGGCAAGTTCATTTGTTCTTCTACACGTACTACTCTATCAACAATTAAGTCGATGGGTGTTGTTGGCAATATCTTTGCAATGACTCTTTTCACAGATGCTACTTTTTTGTAATGCTTTTCTTAAGGTTTCCCAAATTGGAATGTGTCGGAGTTTTAGACGGAAATAACTTTTTCAAAAAATACAAATTAATAAAACTCGAATTAAAGCATTTAAAGAGCGCAGAATTTATTAAATTCGTTTTACAATTTTAATATAATAAGTTTTAATATTTAAGTCTAAATTTCACTCACATTAAAAACGACATTCTGACAACGGTTTTCGATAGCTTTAAGCTTCAATTTATTGCCAGCATGACAACCACATTCGATAATTTATATTTTCACCACGCCTACGACAATAACATTACTAATTATTTCTGGTAATTACCGGCCAAATTAATTTAATAAATTTTTTTTTCAAAAACATATCTCATGGGTATTGGCTCATTTTTATGTAAAAATCATAATTCCAGATTTTGATGCTATCCTTGGATTTCCATAACAATAGTAGACTCTTTGCTGGATTTGACTCTTCTGTGACTAAGAATTCTACCATTGGTCACCAAAAATATTAGAAAATTTATTTCCAATTTATTCAGTTTTTTAAAGATTATTTTTATTTTTATTCCAAAATCTTAGTAAGTTTTACTTTATCACGTTTAACATCAAAACTAATTCCATAATACAAGATATTTTGTGGATTGAACCTCAAATTCATCAATGACAATAAACCCATATCTTAAAAATAAAAAGTAATTAAGAACAAAATTTGTTGTTTAAATATTAATCCAAACTTATCTGTCATCAACCAATGAAAGAAATTGGAGTATTTTGTCATTATTTAATAATTTGATTTGAAATCTATTTGCTATATTACATGAAATTTAAAGAAGATAATTTTTTTTTTTATGATTTTTGTTCGGATTGGTATTATATCGTGAGAAAGAAAATGAATAATATCACTTTCTAATTTATTTTAGGTTTATTTTTTCTCAAACGTTCTTTTTTTTTTAATTTATAAAAACAGTAAAAACAACTTCAACTTTCAACTGATAATATTTAAAAAGACAGTTAAGTTTTTTAAATTTCATTAATTTTAATAATAAAATTTATTTGGAAGTTAGGATTAAAAAAAAACCAAAATTAATAAAAAGGTTTGAGATTAGAAATATTATTTAAAGCCACAATTGTTTAACACAAATGGGGATGTAGCTTATCCGTTGAAAAGAAAAAAAAAGGACTTAAGGTCTTTGAAAAATTATCAGCAAAAAGCGCTTTAAAAAATCAACGTTTTAAAATCTGACCACGACGTAATCGCCGACATAAGAGGTTTTTCTGATTACAAGCCCCTTGGGCTGGAGTACCATTTGAACCGACCAAAAATAGTACGAATTGGCCGGTTCTTTGAGAACCGAACGATCCAATTATCCCATTAAATTTCTATATAAAACTAAGACTCTTGGGCTTGGACAAACACAAATAAATATCCATAGTCTTGGCTCCAAACCAATACAAGTTCAAAGATAAGATTAAAAGATAAGGCTGATTATTGAACCACTATGCTATTGTGAGTTATAATAATTGTTTGAAAACAAACATATAATATGCGTTTCTAAAAAATATAATATATTATAATATAAATGTAAATTTTATTTTTTCATTTTCAATAAATTTTATATTTCAACATTAAAAATGTTATGTAATCATGAAATTTGAAATGCTACAAAGGGAGAATTGTGTTTTAAAAAATTTCTAAAAGTCTTCTTTTCAATAAAGATTTATATTAATAAATTCTCCTTTGAATTTTTTTTCAATAAAAGTTAAACTATTGATCCGACTATATAAAAATGAGTAAATAGCATTATAAATATTAAATTATATATCTTAAAAATAATTTTATATTTAAAAATATATAAATTATATATTTATGACGTCATTGATTCAACCACGATTCGATCGTCGATCCGATCAATGAACCGTGAATCAGTAACTTTTTTGGTTAAATCACAAATCCGATTTTTAAAACATTAACAAAAAAAAAAGGCAAGGAAGGCTTGAAACATGCCATGTGGACGTCCCCACAGACGGTACTAAGGGAAAACGGAATTGCAAAACATAAATGTAAAGTAAAGGATCACAATATAAATATGAAAATATAAATAAGGAGATTCACAAAATAAATAAGGGGATTCACACATATAAGGATTGAATAGGTAACAAATATAAAGTATCCAAAATAGAAATTGAGCACATCACGTTTTAAATGGGGAATAAATAGAACTTAATAAATATGGTTCAAACATATTCGTAATAATAAATAATAATAATAATAATAATAATAAAAATTATTATTATTATTATTATTATTATTATTATTATTGTAAATGAAGTATTAACGAAGTATTACCATGAGTGGTGAATGACCATTCATGTATATTAGATGAATGAATGAACATACATTTACTTATTTCCATTACTCACATATTTATGATGAGTAAATGGAACCAATGTTTGTAATGCTATAAAAGGTCTTCATCATTCCTTGTTATGGCATTCGAGAATCTTCCCCTTCTCTTTCTCCATCTCCCTTTCTCCTTCTCAACTCTCTCTCTCTCTCTCTCTCTCTCTCTCTCTCTCTCTCTCTCTCGTGTCTTTTGATATACGAACAAAGAGAAAATAAATTCTCTTTTACTTAAAGTTTGCTTTTATTATATTTCACAACACGTTATCAGCACAAGTTTACTTTGAAGGTAATTCCCTAACCCTAACTTGAAGTTATTTTGATTTTGCATATCTATAATTATACTTGGTTTTACTTATAAGCCAAAATTTATATTGCTATTTGTTGAAATCAATTATAATATTGTATCATATATTAAAGATTGTAGACAATGTCAAATATCACAAAACTTGAGTTTGTGGCACTTAACATTACCGGAAATAGCTACCAATCTTGGATCCTTGATGCTAAAATACATCTTGATGCAATGAATCTTGGAGCTACCATCAAAGAAGGAAATCAAGCATCTATGTAGGATAGAGCAAAAACATTGATTTCCTTCAACACCATCTCCATGAGGATTTAAAAAGTGAATACCTTACAGTAAAGAACCCTTCACTCTATGGAATGAGTTGAATTGAAAATATGATCACCAGAAAACTGTAATTCCCCTAAAAGCTCGATATGACTGGATGCACCTGAGATTGCAAGATTTCAAAACATTTAGTGAATACAACTCCGCATTATTTAAAATCAGCTCCCAATTGAAGTTGTGCAGGGAGTAAGTCACAGAAGAAGACATGCTAGAAAAAATGTTCACCACATTTCATGTCTTGAATGTGCTCATGTGGAAGCATTATCGAGAGCGTAGATTTATAAAATACTCTGAATTGATATCACGTTTTCTTGTTGCTGAGCAAAATAATAAGCTTTTGATGAGAAATCACCAATCTAGTCCAACTGGATCCGAACCATTCCATGAAGTGAATGTGACATCGTCCCAAACCCCGTGGACGTGGGCGAGGACATGGTTGCGATCATGGTCGTGAAAGGAATTTTCAATGCCATGGTACTCATGGTAGTAATAATTCAAATTCCCAAAAAGGAAAACCTAATGAAACCACCATAAGTGAAATAATATCGAGGTGAAACAAGAAAATGGAAAGTATATACAAAATATTCATTCTAAGGCCCATGAGAATAATTGTCATAGATGTAGTATGAAAGGGCATTGATCGCTTACTTGTCGTACGCCCAAACACTTGGCCGACCTCTACCAAGATTCAATCAAAGAAAAAGGAAAAGAGATAGAAATGAATTTTACTGATTGAAATGAACTAGACTTAACTTACTATGATGTTGATTTCTTTAGAGGTACTAGTGAAAAATGGACTATTTGATGAATGATGAAAATACTACTACTGAATGATGCTTCTTATATAAAAATTAAATAAAATATCATTTTGTTATTATATCTATTACATTGCTATTTATATTATCTATAGTTTTATTAGTTTTATTTGAATCTATGTGTTATTGATCTTAAGATGAATGAGGGTGATGTAATTCTTGTTGATTGTCCACCCATACACACAATTCTTTGAGATAAAAGATACTTTCTAGGTTTGACATTAACAAATGCCAATGTAAGTACCATATCTGGTACTGCAAACTTAATTGAAGGCTATGGAAAAAGCAAACATAATGCTACCAAATGGAATTCGGTTCCATATCAATGATGCACTATACTTTGAAAAATCCACAAGGAATTTGCTCAGCTTTCAAGATATCCGTAGAAATGGCTATCATATTGAAACTATGAATGAAGGTAATGTAGAATGTCTTTACATTGCCTCTATTGTTTCTGGAAAGAAACTTATTGTTTAAAAACTCTCAGCCTTCTCCTTTGGATTATACCATACGACTATAAAGCCTATCGATTTGTGAACCAAAAGTTCAACGACCCAAATATTTTTATTCTTTGGCATGATAGACTAGATTACCTTGGGTCTTCAATGATGCAAAGAATCATAGAACACTCACATGGGCATCCACAAAAGAACTAGAAGATTCTTTTGCCCATGTGTTGCTTACTCATAAGGTAAATTGCTTGTCAAACCATCATTTAGCAAAGTCACATCTGAGTCACTAGTCTTTTTAGAAAGATTACATGGGACATATGTAGACCTATCCATCACCAAGTGGACCTTTCTGTTTCTTTATGGTTTTAATAGATGCCTCTATGATGTGGTTACTTGTTTGTGTTCTTTCCATACGAAATGTTGCCTTTGCTAGACTCCTTGTACAAATAATCAAATTACGAGCTTAGTTTCCTGATTATCCAATTAAGGCTATCAAACTTGACAACGCCGATGAGTTTACCTCCCAAACCTTTACTGACTATTGCATGTCAGTTGGAATAAATGTTGAGCATCTTATTGTTCATACTCACACCCAAAACGGTTTAGCATAGTCACTC
The DNA here is from genome assembly GCA_016808115.1 of Tetrastigma voinierianum. Taxonomy (NCBI): domain Eukaryota; kingdom Viridiplantae; phylum Streptophyta; class Magnoliopsida; order Vitales; family Vitaceae; genus Tetrastigma; species Tetrastigma voinierianum. The sequence goes on along the minus strand of JAEQBH010004802.1, from coordinate 353,615 downwards.
ATAAAACGTTTCAATTAATAGCTTGACCACTACTAATGAAAACCAAATTGCCAACTTTTGCTCAGGGACATGCTATTATGCATGCTACAGGCTTGGTTCGTATTTGACCAACAACTTACCATGAATACTCCCCTTCACAACTTATACTAGCAAACAACCAAATATTCCTCACTTACAAATCTTTGGTTGTGCACTCTATGGATTAATTTCACCTGCACAACGCAATAAAATGGGTCCCTAACGAAGATTTGGGATTTATGTAGGTTTTGATTCTCCGTCATCATAAGATATCTTGAACCCTTAACAATAGATGTTTTTATAGCCTGCTTTACGAATTGTCATTTTAATGAGAGACACAACCTAAGGAGCATTGTAACACCCAAAATTATACCTTAGTAGTTTTATGATATGTTTAGGGTATAATAAAATTCAAATTTGTATTTTTTGGAAATTTAAGTGCTAAGTGTGAAAAATGGTAAACTGGTAATTAGCCAATTAAGGACTCAAAAGACATAAGATAAGAAGTTAGTATGTCATTGTAGAATATTAATAAGTTGCTTTACAAATTGAATAAAGAGGGAGGACTAAATAGAAAAGGGGAAAACTTGAGCCAAATGGCAAAGACAATAACTTGTCTTGTAGAAGGAAGAAATTCTCCATTTTTAGGGCTTACACGTTTTGGCATCCGGTTGGAGGAGAAGAACCAATTTTGGGTTGCTTTCTCTCCATTTTTTTGGGTTCTACTTGACCAAGTAAAGGAAGGAAAGAAATAAGAGAAGGAAAAGAAGAAAATGAAGGCTAGGTTGAAGTCTTTCAAGAGAATCAAGGTTAGGAAACTATCCTAACTCCTTCTTTGTTTATGTGTGTGTTAGGAAAACCCTAACTCTTCCATAAATGTGTTTTTGGTTGGCTTGAGGGGAGTTTTGTGATTTGGTTTGAATTTGTTTTGTTTTAGATTGGATGTGTCCGGTGAAATAGTGCAAAAATGCCTAATTTATGTTCTAGCCTAATGCCTCTCTGCCTAGGCAAAGGAATGCTCTCCTAAGCAAAGGTCTTCGCCTAGGCGAAGGTCTGTTCGCCTAGGCGAACCCGAGACTGTCTCCTAAACCATGTCTGCTCTACCTAGGTGAAGGGATGCTTCGCCTAGGCGAACCTCTTCGTGGAGGCGAAGCGTAATTGTTCTCTGCTTTGCTTGTTTGATTGCTATTCCTACAAAACATAAGCAATTGGGGGATCAAGGTAACCATTAAATGGATATGAATTCTTGCATTTTGGGGTTAAACAACTACATGAATGTTATTAAGACTGGAATAAAATGCTTTGAAACACATATTATTGTATATCTGCTTAAGACCGGATAGCGAATAATAGGGAATAGTGCTTTTCGGCACTTTTGTCTAGTGCTACCTAACACTTATGTTTCGTGTGACAGGCATGTCTGTTCAGTGTTATGACACTCCTGCATAAAGCACACACCTGCCAGGTTTGCATACATCTATTTAGTGCTTCACACCCCGTTCTGCAAGATTGTATAGTACTTTCGGGTACCTATTGTACTACGTCCCTCTTATTCATTGTTATCGGTCTATGAAGGCAAATATTTATATGATGTGTATCTCGAATGAACAGCCATAGAAAATAAATGTATCACTTGATGTTAAGGCATACTGTTTCAGATCAGTGTACCTATGGTAAATTTTATGTTAGCGAGATTTATGAGGGGCAATTCAATGTGGAGTAAATATATGATATGTGGAAACAATTAAACGTGCTTATATACTGAAATTGAGGATTAATGTAAGTGGTTATACATGTTATATTTGTTGTCTTGTTTTTCCCACTAAGCTATATGCTTAGCACGGGTGTTTCATCCGTGTAAGTTCTGAAGAAGTCGTCAGGGACATCCCGCACCCGGAAAGGCCAACACAACATTAGGTGTTTTCTTTATGTGGGTCTGCTGCCCCATATATTTTGTAATAGAAAACGTAAATGTAATATTTTGTTATAGAAAAACTTGTAAGAAGACAAGTTGTCAGAGACTTAAGCATATTTGTACAGGACATTTTAAACACCACTTTAGTGGTAGTTCCACAAGTTATGCTCAGAGTTTAGAATTTCATAATTCGCTTTTGATACAAGTCAAGTCAATTATGAATCTAAGGCTGAAATGGCCCCAATTTCCTAAACTCAGTTAATAGCTTCTTCGCTTCAGGTGGCGTCCCGCTTGTCGCATGGGGATGGGGCGTTATAGTTTAGTGGTATCAGAGCCTAAGTTGAGGTGTTTTTGGAAAATTATTAGGTTAAAAAGGTACCTACATAGTATTGTGTTGGCCTAATGCGGATGTTCTTATTTTGTATATTGTCTAGAATGGACCAATCTTAGGAAGTTGTGGAAGAAACAACTGAGAGCGTCAATCCTATGGACCTTGATCCATTTGTCTCTCGTCCGTCTGAGCCGGCTAGTGGTGAACGCGTGTGAACCGAAGCGTTGTTAAAAATTTCTCAGGATATGGCAAGGGTCTTAGATTGACTCACGATCCCTAGAGCTTCGATTGAGTTAGTAAGAAAGCATGGAGTAGAAGAATTCCATGGTACAAGTTTAGAAGAATCATATAAAGCTGAGTTTTGGCTTGAGAAATTGCAAAGGGATCTGGACGAAGTGAAATGTCCCCCTGAACAGATGGCCAAATGTGCAGTGTCATTGCTGTAAGGTGCAGCTTATGATTGGTGGAAGTTAGTCCTAAGAAATCCATTGCTTCCAGAATCAATTTCATGGGACTTCTTTGTCCAAGAGTTTCAGATGAAGTATGTCACTGATGATTACCGAGAGACCAAGATAGTGGAAGAATATGAGAAAGAGTTTAGCCGCCTTAGTAAATATGCACCAGAACTCATTCTTATTCAAACCTTCCGATGTAGACAGTTTGAGGATGGCCTAAAGGAGTCTATAAAAAGGTACCTCACGACTATTACATCATTGCAAGTGGTGAATTTCTATCAGTTGGTGCAAGCGGCTATAAAAATTGAGAAATATGAAATAATGAGTTGGGAAAGAAAAACAGAGAGAAAGTTCTCTAGGGGTAGTTCCTCCTCAGGTAAAAGAACTAGAGAGTCTCAAGTTGAATCAATACATAGTTCTGCTACTAGAGGTAGAAGGCAGGGACCTACAATGGCACAGGGTTTTGTTAGAGGCACTTCAAACGGACAAAAAGAAAGAATTGAATGCCCGCACTACCACAAATATCATTTTGGTACTTGCCGAATGATAATCGAGGGTTGTTTTCGATATGGAAGCATGATGAGTCTTAAACTCATCTATTTTTAATCAATTTTTCTGGTATGTTTTTAGCAGTTTTAGATATATTTTTATGCCAAATTAATATTCACCAAATTTGTGTTTTGCAAGTTTTAATTGAAAAATGAGATGATTCCAGCATAAAAGAAGTAAAAAAGTGGCAATCAGAAGAAACACAGCATATAGTTTTATTTGTCGCGATAGAATATCAAGCATACTAGAAGAACTATGTCGCAACCAACAGCTATATGTTGTAACAAAGTCTAGGCTAAGCTTAAGGTAAATATAGAATTTCTGTTGCGACAAAGAGTTCTTTGTTGAGAGATTGCTGAAGAAGAATGAAAAAAAGACTATCGCGACACCCTTAACTCTGTCGCGACAATGATCAAGGCAAGGCAAATGACAAGGGAACTTTTTCACGACAATCCTTCCTCTGTCGCAACATAAAAGGCTGAAGATTAACAGATGAACTTTGTTGCGACAAAAGACAGCTCTGCCACGACAGAAAATGGAAAGAATATAACACGAGTCAACTGAGACAAGTGTTTTTATGTTGCAACAAAGTTTTCAGCATGGAACGAACTTAAGGAAGAATTTTAGTCACGACAAAGAAAATGTTGTCGCGACATTACATTTAGAATTCACAACAAAGAGCAACAAAATCTTTGTCGCGACAAAGATTATTTCTATCATGACAAACAAAACATAAGGGAGGTAAATTCTCTATCGCGACAAGATATTGAAGAGCAACACAAGAGGAATGGCGACAAAGAAAATCTATGTTGCGACACACTAAAGAATTGAAGGCAAAATCTCTGTTGCGACAAAGAAGTTTTCTGTAGCAACAATAAAAGCTAGAGAATGATAGAATTTTGTCACGATATAAATTGTATGAGAATTGAGATTAGCCAAGTCAAGTTTGTCGCAACAAAGATTTTTATGTCGTAACAAATAGCTCAACCAGCCACAAGGACCAGAGAAGAAAAGTCTGTAGCGACAAAAGAAAAGTCTGCTGCGATAGAAATTGTTAAGAAATCAAAGGAATCTAGTCGCGACATAGAAAACTCTGTTGCGATAAAGTAGACAAGTTGAAGAGAAAAAGGCTTGTTGTGATGAAGAAAATTATGTCACGATAGTTTCCAGAGATAGGAGTGTATGAAGAGTTGGGTGCAACAATTTTGTGTTGTGACACAAGACATTCCTATTGCGACAAGAACAAGATTGCTGGATAAAAAACTCTGTCACGACATTATCAAAGTCTCGTCAGGACACTCCAAGAAAAAGCCTAAGAGAATAAGTCGTGATGTAAAACCCGCGAAGTCGCGACAAAGACCAAAGACTCTGTCGAGACAAAACTTTCTATGTTGCGACAGAACAACCAATTTGGGCAAAAAAAATTAGGGAATCCACAACACTGTCTTGAAGTGCGGCCTAACATTGGAAAATTTATAAATAGATGCATCTAGAAGTAATCGTGCGCAACTTTCGAAATCCAAGAATTTCGTATTAAGACTCTCTGTATATTATTTTTCTTTTATTTCCTTTTTAGTAGATTTAGTTTGAGTGTAGTTTTTAGTTAGTTTTCTTTTGATTTTCCGGAGTTGAGTAATGAATTGTAGTGCAGCTTTGAGCTAGAATTTCTTATTAAATTTTCTCTTTCATTACTGTTTTGAATCAAATGGAGTTTGGAAAATCTCTAGATTTCATTTATTTCAGTTCTTTTACACTTTCGAATTTTCCCGACGCTAGCTTTCGATATGAGGAACTAGTTTGAAGGGCTGAGCTCTCCGGGAATGGGTCGATGATGATCGCTATTTTTCTCGCACAAAGTGGAAGAACGCCTTAGTTAGAATTCACCCTTGAATTTATTTAATTGGTATTATTTTTGAATTTAATCGTTCCCGCATTCAGTATCAGTTCCAAGAAAGGTATTGTATCTTGCTTTGATTTCCAGGAGGTCCTCCGTGTGACATAGAGATGGAGAATCCTGAGGGTAGAGAGCAATTCTTTGTGGGTATGGTAGACTAATACTTTGGAACTAATGAAATCTGAAGGATTACTCAAATAAATCACTAACTTACTCATAGTTTGAGGATAGTTTGGTGAAATATCAGTTCAATCATTCAGATGTTTCTCTTCTCTCTGATGAAAGGATTTTGATCCCGTGGTGGCTAGGATCTAATCAAGGAACTGGAGAATTTTATTAGTATTTAAGGATGTGGTACCATTTAAATTGGAGAAGACTTGCAATATCCTGTCTATGGGGGCAAGAATTCTCCAGTCCTAAGATCTGTGTATGAAGTACTAAAAAGGAAAAATACTCAAATCTTAGAAAAAGGATTATATCTTACAAGTAGCTGATTAAATTCATGTGTCAAAAATGAACATGAATCTCTAATTAGTGAAAGGTATGGTTGAGGGAGAAATCCAAACTATACCACAATGCATCTTTGACAAATTTAGCTTTCCAACTTATGGCTTAGCTAAGATTCAAAATGATGCAGAAATTGACAATTATTCATTGATCTATGTTCTAGTTTTGTCTCACTCAATGAACTCTCAACTCTATTCTTATTAATATTTTATGTACATTAGTGAATTTACTTTAGTATTATTTTATTCGCTTTCCAATCATCTTAATATTGGAGTTTAAATAGTAAGGATTTTGAGTAGTTGAGACAGTTGATTTTATGATTCATACTTAATCCTCGTGGGAGCGATATCTAGACTTAATGAAAATTCACTTTTATTACTTGTACGATCTGTGCACTTGTAGTGATTAAGACCAAGCAAAATCTTTAATGAATCCAGTTTACAAAAAAAAAGAAAAAAAGAAGGACAAACATATATTTTCATCACATTTCGGTCTTAATAAGTTTTTGGTGCCATTGCTAAGGATTAGATAATAGTCCTTGGTAGCAGTTCCATAAATTTGTTTATATATAATCTTGTTTGTTCACTGGTCTATCTATATCATATTTTAGTTGAACAAGTTTTTGGAGCTATTGCTAGGGACTTAATTTAGTCCTTGGTAGCAAAGTCATAACTTTGTTTGTACAGTTTGGTCTATAACGAAAATTCGGTTAACAAAGCACAGACCATCTTATAGTAAATTGTCCGTGAGGATCTAGGATTTCTAGAAATCCTCAAGGAAGTAGCAGAGGAGGATCAAATGTACCTCCACTGCCCCGATAGGGTGGGAGTGTGAGGTAGTTATGTAGAATAGAAGAAGTATCAGATCGAAATGCAAAGAAAATCGCCTACTATTACATCCCCAAACAGTCACAAGGAGGGCTTGTGAAGATCAGGATGCACCCGACGTTATCGTGGGTATTTTCACTTTTTATAACAATGAAATTCATGCTTTAATAGATCCAAGCTCCACACATTCTTATGTATGCATTGAACAATTGAGTGATGAATTGCCATCAATAGAACTTTTAGCATATGACATGCATGTTACCAGCCCTCTGGGGCATAGTGTTAGAGTCAACCTAGTATATAAGAACTGTCCCCTAATGGTTCACGATAGAGAGTTTTTGGTTGATTTGGTTGCTTTGCCTTTTCATGAATTTGATTTGATTTTGGGGATGGATTGGTTATCCAAACATCGAGCTATAGTTGATTGTGATAAGAAATAAGAGAGCTTAAAATGTTCGACCGTCGTAGGTAACTCTATATGGTATCTGATTTGGACCAGTGTCAAATGTAATTTCAATTATGCAAGCTCGACGTTTTCTTAGAAAAGGTAGTGAAGCATTTTTGGCTTTGGTGCTTGACTCTAAGATAGCACAAGTGAATCTAGAAGATATTCCGGTGATAAAGGAATTCCTTAACGTGTTTCCCGAGGAATCACTGGGTTTACCACCCAAGAGAGAAGTAGATCTGACTATTGAAGTTTTACATGGAACGACTCCTATATCTAGGGCACCCTACCGTATGGCTTCAACTGAACTAAAAGAGTTGAAGGTTCAACTTTAAGAGCTATTTGATAAGGGATCTGCTCGAATTTAGTGTTTTCACTCGTGTGCCGCTGTTTGTCAAAAGAGATGGCACTTTACGAACGTGCATTGATTATAGGCAACAAATAAGGTACTGTGAAAATAAATATCCCTTTGTCGAATAGAAGATCTTTCAATTAGTTGAAAGGGGAGTGAGTGTCTTTTCAAAATGTATTTCAGCGATCGGATATTATCAATCTCGAGTGAAAAATGTTGATGTTTCAAATGTACTTCTAGAACTCGGCATGGTCATTATGAGTTTAGTAATGCCATTTGGTTAATCTAATGGACTAAACAGATTCATGCACTTGATGAATATGAACACCCGTTTGGACCCGCCATAAAGTATTCATAGATGATATCCTGGTGTATTCTAAGGATGTGATAAGAACATGAAACAACATTTGAGGATAGTGCTGCATCCTAAGAGAGAGAAAAGTTGTTGCAGTTAAGTAATTGTGATTTTTGGCTTAAGGAAGTGTCATTCCTAGGCCATATTGTGTATGCAGAGGGTATTAGAGTTGACCCTGCGAAGATTGAAGCGATTGTAAGTTGGAAACTGCCTCGAAATGTGATAGAGGTGAGAAGTTTCTTGGGTTTAGTAGGGTATTACCGACGGTTTGTGAAGGGATTCTCTGTCATAGCCTCTATACTTACTAAGTTACTCCGGAAAGGGGTGAAGTTTGAATGGGATGACAAATTTCAATCAAGTTTTGAGAAATTAAAGAAAATACTGGTTGAAGCACCAATGTTGACTCAGTTTACTCCGTGTAGAGAATACACTATGTATAGTGATGCTTCAAGGATTGGTTTGGGATGTATATTGATGCAAGATGAAAAAGCGGTGGTGTATGCCTCAAGACAACTGAAACCACATGAGCAGAATTATCCCACACATGATCTGGAGTTGGCAGCGGTAGTGTTCTTTGAAAATATGGCGACACTACTTATATGGTGAAAAATGTAGAATATTTATAGATCATAAGAGTCTTAAGTATCTGTTAACTCAGAAGGAACTGAACTTGAGGCAATGTTGGTGGCTAGAGTTGTTCAAGGACTATGATTGCATAATTGATTACCACCCCGGAAAAGCTAATGTGGTGGTAGACGCCTTAAGTAGAAAAACAATTTCTGTTTTGTCCCTGAAGCACGGTATATGGAGATTTGCATCTGATGGAGCCTTGTTAGCTCTCACTCACATGGGGAGTGTGTAAGACTCCATATGCTTGTTAGGCATATCACTCTCCACTAATGTAGGTAATACACAACTCTTAGGATAAATTAGGTCTTTATATAGCTTGTAGTGTATGGCTTAGGCACGTGCAGTTAAATAGGTCATTTAGGCTTTAGTTTACCCAAAAAATACACATTTTCCTTTTTCTTCACTCATTCTTTCATCCTTTGGCATATCACATTCTTCGCACTTTACCTTCTAGGCTTTCCCCCTAAACTTAACTTATTGTATCTTTTTATCTCATAGCTCCCCCAAACTTGTATTATTTTTACCATTTTTCACAAGAACACCAAGAGCTTTATTTTTCAAAATTACACGGCATAGAGTAGTGCAATGTTCAACCTCATTAATCTTTCTACCTACCCCATGTAGCTGGGGCCTTTAGTTAGTAACCCTGTGATCAGTCAGCCTTAGGGTACTAGGTGTAGAACACCCTTGAGAACTTACTTGCTCAAGGTAGGAAGGCTACAAGGCCAAAATTACTCCTCCTTGTTTTATTCTATTTTTTTCTACTTTTTTTCTTTCTTTTTCTACCCCAAACCTCCCTTTATTTCCATTTGAAGCACACCCACGTCAACCAAACTCTCAATTCACACTACATGTATTCACAAGATATAACTTTGAAACTTACATGATAAATAAGGGCTTTGACTCAAGGGTCTTCAACAAAAAAGGGACAAGGGGCTCATTCTTGGCTTTTCTTGAAAGAAAATGGCTTATATGGCTCAATATTGGTGACTATAGATATATGCACAAAAATGTTAGCTAGAAAGGCTCAACTGGTCCAAGAATGGCCTAAATCATTTTCTAATTATCGTGTTGTCTAGGATTTTGCCTTAGGTGATAATTGAACAAGTTCTAGAGTCTTTAGAGATCAATTAGAATGATATTCACCTAATTCTTCTCTAAACCAAGCAAACTTGACTTTCAAGGGCAAATGACTTGTGGTGAAAGTGTTAAGAACTTTTGGCTAGATGGTCAACTACAAGGTCTAACAATTATGCTTTAAGTTCAAATATATGTCATTTTCTTCATGTGAAAGAATGTTTAATCATTATTAATCATAGGCACTGGCACTAATCCCAAAAAATCTCAACCAAAAAAAAAAACAACCTAAAATTGAAAAAATTAACCTAAAAACTAAAAACATATAAAAGTAACTAAAACACACGAGAAAAAAAAAAGAAAACACTAAAAATAGGATAATTGAAGTTGAAAATTTAAAAACAAAGGGAAATCCCCCAATACCCCCAAACTTCAAATATGCATTGTCCTCAATGTATGAAATATGAATAATTAGAACAAAGGACTCCCCTAGATGATCAATTGTGATCATTGGGCTCGGGTGTGGTGGGTCTTGATGAAACTCCCTCAATAAAAATCAGCTTCAATGTCTTGAAAAAAAAAAAACAAATAAACACGTAAAATAAGATCAACATGCAACACATACTAAAACTAAAAAAATTAAAGCAATAAATGGATAAAAATCCTTATTTTTGCTTGGTGTGCCTCCCTATAGCTGCTTTGTTTTTAGAGTCCAACTAGACTCTACCAACTACGAAACTCTTGAGGATTCTTGCCTCCATCATTCCCTAAGAAGGAGTAGGATTGCCCATTTAGTAGCTAGAGCACATCCTCTTAAATGATGTGATCGTTATGTTCACGATGGAGGCCTTCTTGTATTCAATCAATGGTACTATGATCTTCTCCACTTCCAAAATGTATGGAATGCCTTCACTTAGCAACTCCTCTTGCACAAATGCCCAAGGAGTCATCTCCGGAGTTGTTTCAACTTCTTCATTATTCTCTTCTGTTTCTGGAGAAGTTGAATCATCTTCATTCTTCACTTGCTCAACTAACTCTTCATAACCCTCTTTAACTTCATCTGCTTCATTTAGCTCTTTAACTTCTCCCCCACTTCTCAAGGTGATATCCTCATGATTTTCCATCTCATCACCTCCCAGATTCACTTCAATTGTGTAAAACAAATTTTTTTGTTGTTCTTCTAAGAGTAACTTGTTAGCCTTTTTCCTAGCATCATCCATGAACGTATAGGCACTAGCCATCTCTGCTTTACTTAGATTTTCTCCTGTGTTTCTGGCTTCTTCCTATCCATGAATTGGGTATAAGCATTATCCATATATAGGGTGTATGTGTTGGCCATGCTGCCTATACTTAATGTCTCCTTTCATGGATGTTGGGGTGGTTGAACTTTTGCAAATGAATCCTCCATTTGACAATCTATGCTCATATGAGGCCCATTACAATACCTACACACGGTAGGGTATACTCGAACATCTTTGGCCTCAAACTCAGCATTATGAAGTTGGATACTCTGAAGTTGGTTGGTAAGAAGCTTCAATTGATCCATCAAATCAACAAGGGTAGCTTGAGTTGTTGAATTAGTGAAAGCATCCATACCGAGTTATGCTCCTGTAAAAAAAAAAAACACAAATAAAAAGTAAAATAAAAAATGAAAATAAATCAAGACTAACTACAATAAAAAATGTTTGAAGTACCAAAGAAGTACTTAGTATTGATATTAGCATAAAACAATCGCATTTCTGACAACAACGCCAAAAACTTTGATAGGCGAAGTACGATGTGTGTGTATAAAATTACGTGATAAAAATATAAAAAGAGCTCCTATTTTGTGCAAGTATAAGCTTGTTAAGTAATACAGTGTACAAGATGTACAAAGATCAATCCATAGGGAAAATAGGGATGCTAAGTACCAAAATTAGAATACTTCTCTAATATCCAAACTACAGATTGTAATATCCAAGCATAATTTAAACTAAACTAATGAAATCTAAATTTAACAAATGGAGTGTACAACTGAGGGATACTAAGAGATGATAGGTGTTTAGGGATGGCAGTCTGGAAAATCCTATTATATCTATGCTAAAGTTCCTCTCTATTGTCTCATGAAAATGCTATCCAAGGCAATTCTTACCTAATTGGAATGCTACACTAAACTAATTGGATACAAATCTAAATACTACACTAACTTAACCAAAAATAAACTCAAACTAATTGATAAAATCCTTATTTTGCCTTTGGGTGCCCCAAGAGCTGTTCCCTTTAGAGTCCAACTAGACCTCACTGAGAAGTCCGAAATCTCGCTGGCCTTTCATCTTTTATGGCCAATTCTCCTTCTCTATCCTCATCTTTCATAAGGATAAGTTCCTCCACATCCAGATTCAGCAGTTTAAGCTCTAACTCCAACTCTTTTGTGGACACAGAGTTGGTATTTAATTCAATTCCTTCAAGAGTTTCCTCTTGAAGAAAGTCTAGTGTCGCCTTAAAATGCTGAAGTGAGCTCGATTTGTATGCAACAATTCTTTCTTCATCGCTAGTTTTATGCTTTGGTGGAGATTGAACTTCACTCTTCCCTTACTCCACCAAGAAGGTCATCTCCCATATTCTCGTATCAATCCATGTCGACTAAGTGCATTGAAGGTCTTCTTAGACGAGGCTTGATCGGTTCTCTTCTCTACCCAACATAAGGTCTACGGGAAGTTGAACCTAGTCAATCCTAACTAAAACATTTTGAAATCCTGGGTATGTCGATGTCGCTTCTTCACCTTTCCTTTCCATTGTTAGCTCTACCTCATTTGCATGTTCATTCTTTTTCTCTTCAACTACAGCTGTGTCTAAATTTTCCTCCTTAATTCTTAAAAGCATGTTGTTACATTCTCTTTTGTCCTTCTTCACCTCATTCCATACGACATCAATTAGTTCTTTCTTCAGAAGAAGGCTGCTAGATTTTTTTTGGGACATATGTAACTTGAGCTTTCTCCAGTGTGGTTAAGATACCGAGGTTCTCTTTGATTAAGGAGTTGTGTGATAGCATTTATTTTTCTCTCAAGTGATGATAGGCGCTTCTCCATCAGTTTGCTGCTCATCTGTACTTAGCACCTAGTAGACAAGTACAAAATAAAAGAAAAACAAACTAAAGTATACAAAATTCAGAAAATAAAATGTCAGTCCAAGAAAAGAAAATCAAAGAAATTTGTTGATGCTCAAATTATCAATTCTCTTTTTTATTGGAATATTAATCTATAAACCTCTTGCTTTGATCCCCGGTAGCGGCACAAAAAACTTGATTGATCGATTTTCGTATAGGCCATAATTTGGATCATGCTTATTTCATTTCACTAAATACCCAATGTTAGCAGCCGTTGCCCATAAATTCATACTTGTTTTCGACTAAAATTTATGCTACTAGTTTTCTCTATGTGAAATACGATTAAAATGCAGACTGGTCTAAATAAATTGCTGCAAGTGCACAGGTCGTACAAGTAATAAAGTGGACCTTTAAGTCCGAATATCGTACCCACATAGATCAATAAGAAAATCTATAGATCAACTACCCCTACTACTCAAGGTCATCACTATTTGAACTTTTAAATTTACTGAAATAACAACTAAAATAAAAGTAGTTTAAAATAAAAAGAAATCAAAGTATTTCACTAAGAAGTAATAAGTACTGGGAATGGGATCAGTGCCTTGACTATCAATTTGCAAATGGTTCTAAAAACAGTTCAGTTTAAGGGTTTGAATGCTGGATTTGTCCAAGAGCAAGGTAGCATAGCATTGGATTTTCTCTTAACACTACACATTTCACTCTCCAACTTCCCACATTTCTATCTCTAGTCAGTGGGTCTGAAGAGCTGCTTGTAGGACTTGATCCTCTTTAAGATCTGACTGTTTTTCCTTCTCGGTACTTCACAACCATTTCTTAGGACTGAAAAACTGCTTGTTCCCATAGACAGGATAACACAAGTCTACTTCAAAGTAATCGGTACCACAATCTGCAAGTTGGGCATAACTCTCCCTCTCCTTGATTAGGATTTGAGCTAACATAGGATTAAGATTGTTCTGCTGAACTGAGATGATACCTTTAAACATTAAACTGATAACTCATTCGGTGGTCCTTGTTCCTCAGGAACACACTTTTGCTGTCACCTAGAATGGAACCTTCAATGCAAAGGTTATAACAATCACCTAATGACTTATCGAAGTGATGCCTTAGAGTTTATTAGTTCTAAATATATCAGTCTAGCATACCTCAAGTTAACAGTCAGGTGCTATCGAAATCTCCATCTCAGGTCACTTGGGAGGGCCTCCCGAAATCGAACACGTATACAAACTCTATCTCTAGGTATAATGCTCTGATATCAAGAATTGTTCACTATATGAACAATACCGATTAAATCAATCCAATTCTCAAAACCTAAAACAACATTTAAATACTACAAATCATAACCAGAACACCAAATCCCTTCCCAGCAAAAGCTTAGCCTTCCATCACTGGTTCATAAATGACAATGACTAGTTGATCAGACAAATTCATTGAAGCTGTAAACATAAACTAAAGAAAAAGGATTCCATAAATAAATTCCAGAAAATCTTGAAGTTTAGACAGAAAATGGAACTAAATATTCGTTGAATCTCAACTCAATATTACAACTTAGATCGATTTTTCCAGTTCTAAGAAAATAAAAATAAAAGAAAAATCATAAGAAAAGAAAATCAAAATCAAAATAAAAAAACTACTGTCTCCTCCTAAAATGGCGGCTCCTCATCCGTTCTCTACTTCCTCCTTCTCCTTCTCTCACTTATCTCCCCGCCTCTACGACCATTTGAATTCCGTGCCACTTTGGCGGGTTTCGTAGCCTAATGATTGTCTCTTTGTCACACATATCAATCTCCCTTCTCTTCGCTTTTGGCTTTGTCAGGCTTCTTTGTCGCAATATTGCAGTTGTCATTCTCTGGAGTCTTTGTTGTGACAAGGTTTGTAAATGTCACGACATATCTACTTACTTGTTAGTTGATTTCTGGAGATTTATGTCGTGACATTGGAAAACTGTCATGACAAAGTTTCTTTCTTCTGCCCTTTGTTATTTCTTGACATAGATGTTCTATGTCGTGACATTTTTCAAACGTTTCTTCAGGAGCTCTTCTGCTTTAATTGGGTGTGACATACTTGAGAATGCCACAACAAACTTTATGTCACGACATAGTTTTGAAGTGTCGCGACATAGTTTATTGCCTTTAGCTTGGTTTTATGTTGCGACATAAGTTTCAAATGTCGTGACATAGTTTCACTGCCTTTTGTCTTGCATTGTGTCGCGACATAGTCTTAGATTGTTGCGATAAAGTCTTTATGCTTTCTTCACAAAATATGTTAAAAATTGTGAAATGTCATGACATTCTTTAACTGTTCTTCTGGGCAGTCTTCATAATATTTGTCGTGACATACTTTGGAAATGTAGCAACATAACATCCTCTGCTGTTTGCCTTTCTTATATTACTACCTCAGATTCTTTCTCGCCATACAAACTTCTATCACGCTTTGAACTTTTACGTGACATAATTCAAAAATATCGCGACATTCTGCAGTTCTCTTCCAAGGGCTCTTCTCAGGCTATTATCGTGACAAAGTTTAGTAGAATTCCCAGGCCTTTTTCTTCAGTATTGTCATGACAAAGTTTCCATTGTCACGACAAAGTTCGCTTGTCTTGCTTTCCAATTACTATGTCACACAACAAGAAATGTCGGACAAAATTCTTTTTATTTACTTTGAATTTTTTTTTTCACTTCTTTGTTGTGACAGAGAATCTATCATAGGGATGAGAATCAAGCCTAGGATACCCTTCCGCTATAGCTCCAATCTGCCACGCTTCTCATTTTTAAGCTAAATTCGCCGTTTTTCAGTTTCTTTTGCTTATTTTCTCTAAATTCCTACAAATACAAATTAAAGTAAGACTATATAATTATGCATTAAATTGAACTTTTAAGTCTCAAATATTCATGAAAAATGGTCTTAAAAATAGATGAGTTCTAGACTCATCAACAACCGAGGGATACCAAGAGATGATAGAAGTCTGGGGTATTTGGTGTAATTGGACAATCCTATTATATCTATGCCAAAGTTCCTCTCTATTGTCTCATGAAAATGCTATCCAAGGTGGTTCTTACTTAATTTGATTATAATCCTCTCTCAAGGTCAAATAACCTACCAACTAGTATTAGGGTTATTGCTTCTCAGCTCAACCCCAAGCATTAGAGATGCATTAAGACCAAAGAACCACAAAACCTCCTAATTATTGCTAATATCTCTATTATCCACCTAATTAGGTCAGATTGTGTCTAATTTCACTCACTTCTTAGGGATCTCATGAGAAACCACTCTCCATATTGAGATTACATAGAAATCAATATGTAAATAGCAACTAAGCAAGAATAAATAGATAGACAATCACAAAAAGACAATAAGTAATAAAATAATCAATAATTAGATACAAGATTCATGTCGAAAATACAACCAAAACCCTAGACTACGAATTTAAAGCATAATAGAGGTATGATACATCACAAACTTAGGATAAAACATGAGAAAAAAGAAAGAAGACACTCTATGGATCAAAATGATGGTGAGTCTCCGATCTTCTTCCACAAATCACAAGTTCTCCTCTCAAATCTTCAAGAAATAGCTCCAAACCTCCTCTTTGGTCCCAAAGCGCGGACAAAATCCGACTTCTTAGAACCCTTGCTGGCTTCTTCTCTCTCAACAACTTTCAAAAACCTCCTTAAATAGCCCTAGAAATATGGGCCAAAAAGGAAAAAAATGGAAATAAATCTGGGCTAGAAGTTGCACGGTCTCGACCATAAGTCCCTTACGGTCGCGACTTCACCAAAATATAAGTTCCTCACTTGGGTAGATGGCTCTCACCGATCGACCTTGGTGATCGACGACGTGACTTCACCGAGACTTGATTTCCAATCGGGCCTGGCCAACATGGTCCTCTTAATAGCCGCGATTAGAGCTAGCAAGTACTTGAGCCCTACCCATCAAGGCCGGACCAACCCCGAAATTGTTGACTGATTTAATTTCATCGTCGAATGGAGCCAAATTCTTAGCCTGTACCGACGTCCCGTCGGGTTAATTGGGTTGGGCCAAATTTGCCCTAAGCATTAATTATATATATATATATATATTCCCCTTACTTATCAAAACCCTAATTTACATATCCAAAATGATTAATTCTTTCTCCTTCTCGCGGAACCGTAGTAAAAAGTTCAATCGCCAAGAACGCCTATCACCCATCGCCTCCCGAACTCGCTTCTTTGAGGAGTCCAAGAACAATCCAACCCTTGCTAGGTGCCGACGCAGCTATCTCGTCGCCTCACAACCTTTAAGAAGAGATCCACTTCTCAAGCTCAAAGTCGGAATGACTTCTTCAATCTTATGAGGAGGAAATCTTCTGCAAATCCCCCTTCTATTGTTCCTGAATCTAGTTCTTTTGTGCCATCCTCCAACCTTTTCCAAAGGATGCTACCAAAGATATCCCCACTTCTCGACTCACAAATGGGTGGTGTTGTTGTTGGTGCTGTTTCTTATGTGATTTGAGCTTAACCGACTCGAGCTGAAATCTTGATTCCCCCAAATCCCTTACCCGAATTGAGGTTTTAATTTAATGGCAGAGAGGTGTTTTCCATTCCCTTTTTTTTTTTGTCATTTTCTTTTTTGGGTTTTTTTCTTATTGATACTGAGATGGAAATTGAAGGATCCAAGTGTGCGTGGTGTCAATGAGAGGAAAAGCAGAGTGGTGGGGGATGTTTGTCGCCTTAGTTTGCCATAAGTGAATAGCACACATGTGTGATTCTGCCTCAGAAAGACTTTTGGTTTGCTTTTGCCAGCTTTTGGCTTGAGAAAATTTTCTAAGGGTTTAGAGAGAAAAAGTAGGAATATATTTTAATTTGGTCTGTAGTGCAATGGAATGTAAGTAGCTACTAAGGGAAAACTTCATAGTGTTGGAAATCATGGTTTTGAGAAAAATATAATTTTGCTTATCTAATTTGAAGTCCAAAATTTGCATTGTTCTAAGTTTTTAACTTTTTTTTACATTAATACAAGGCTAGGTCGGGCCCGTTAGCCTCATAGCCCATTACCGCAGCCCATTAGCTCATACCGGCCCTAAGATAGCGCCGGGCTAGGGCCACTAAAATGGTAGCCCAGTGTAAATTAGGCCAGACCCGATCTGACCCTATTTTACCCTTAGCCCGATCTCGGTCCAGCTCGGCCCTACTGACCCACTCGAATTGCCAACTCTAGTTGTGACCTCACCGAGAGCTTGATTCAACACAAGGTTACGGTCATGACCTCATCGAGGGCTCTTGTGCAATCAGGCTCTTCACGCGGTCACCCACCGTGGTCGGCTTATGATTGCGACTTTGCTTTTTTTACGCGCTATGACCATGAGTGTTTCAGGTCGTGACCGTGGGTATTTTTCCAGGACAACTTGTTCATTTCTCACCCGAATTGCTTGCTTTTCATCTTCTTTTCTTCGATTATGCAAAACACACAACTATAGGGGGTTAGACATGAAAATAATTAAAAGGAGTGCTTAGTTAGCATCAAAACCATGATTTATGCTTATATTTTTAAGTTCTAAATAATACTCACCTAAGGCACATCTAACACATATGTACCGAACAGAAACTGGTTATCCTCATAGCCTAGGACTCATATTGTATGGACCAGAAGGAGATCGATAAAAGGCCTAGGAGGGAAATTTGGTATATTAACACTTTTTAGTGGCTTACATGTACCAGACAGAGACTCAGTCACAGGATTGAGATAGTGTGACCCATAAGCGGAAGCCGAGGTCTCATATTTTAATCCCTCCGATGAAGATATGCATTTATGATACATGAATCTGGGCTAAAATGGAAACTAATGCATTAGAGACCGGTAATTGATTCTAGACTCACATCAAATTTGATTCAACATGGTGTTTTGACCTTGCTTTTGCCTTTTCCCCCTAAAAATCCAACTCTCATTTAGTTTTTGTTTGTTTTTTCATCTTATCCATATGACTTTTAAGCTTAAATAACAAGGCAATCGATTAGTTAAGGTACTTGGTTGGTCAAACCAAGAAAACATCCTTGTGGGTACGATATCCCGACTCTTAGAGTCTACTTTATTACTTGTGTGATCCGTTCAAGTGCAATGAATTTAGTGCATTATAAAAACGACTAAATAAGCTTTTACACAAGAAACTGGGATGCAATGGTTTGATTAGACCACCCTCATAATGTCAGCGCTGATATCTCTCTCACACTTTATTTTTATTTCTAGTCTACTAACTTCTCTTGATTTTTTATTTATCAATAAAAAGAAAAAAAAGAAAAAAATGTAGAATTTCAATCAATCAGTAGCCCTTCATGCTGAACATGCTGCTCTCGTACACCAATTCACCCACCAAGTTTAAAGGGAGCTAACACTAGGAGAAATAGAATTTATGCAGGCATAACCCTCTACTAGTTTTCATGTCTAGGAAGTTGAGGATGCACAATACGCTCCTCTCCAATTATCAAAGTTCAATGAGGCAACTGTCTTTTGAGGAGAGAATTCTTACTTCATTGAATGAGATAAAGAAGATAAATGATGCTCATGACAAGCGGTTGTCCAACATGGAAGCCAAATTTTCCAACTTGAATGTAGCCATGAAGAATTTGGAGACCCCAATACAGGAGCAATCTTCAAGGTCACCCCGAGTGACATGGTGGATAATGACATAGGGAATGAGCTTGATATTTAAGATGAGGAACTTTCGGGCCAACATTGGTTGAGGAGAAAGAGAATGAGCTTGAAATTGAGAAAGAATCAGAAAATGAGAACAATTACATTGAGAAAATAATTTTGGAAAGTACTTTTTAGGGAGATGTGGATGAGGAGTTGTTGTGCAAAATAATGCATAGTATACCCCCGCTAATTGATGAGCATATGTGTGATTTCACTCAAAGGGACGCTTTGGAGAGAAGTTTAACAAGTGTGCTCTATGAAGGGGAGTTAGATGGTGAGAAACTGATTGATATTTAAGAGGTGGATGAACCCACCATGGTGATAAATGAGATTGAGAAAACATTCCTTAAGGACAAAAGCACACAAATCATTTGAGGACATATTTCTCATATAACTACATGAGTACTATGACTCCTTCTTAGGGGGGGATGGAAGAACAAAACATCATTCACCCGGAAGGATGAAGGCAAAAATCACCACCCACCTCCTTGTTTGATGAATCTAGTTGGACTCTAAAAATATAGCAGCTTCTTGGGAGGCAACCCAAGCTAAATAATTTTTCTTTTACCATTTTTCGTTTCTTAGTTAAGTTTTAGTTTGTTTTCTTTTAATTTTTCGTGCTTTAGTTTGTTTTCAGTTTTACTTTTGTTTTCAGAAGCTCAAGGAGATCAAAAGGTGGTTTAGGGAGTTGAAAAACCTTGCAAATTGATTTCATACATAACAAATACCTCCCTAACCCTCCCAAACACCTTTATACCTTTGGAAACACTCCCAAAACCCCTCATTCCCTCCATCTTCAACCTCATTCAGCTCCTTTCAACATACTTCAACATCACTTCCTGCTAAATCAACCTTCCGTTAGAACAACCCTCTCCCCATACCAATTTCCCTCATACAATATCCATAACCCCTTGAGTCTTCCTCAAATCAAATTCTTACACTTTCAATGGATCAAGATGTGCAAATGCCCACCTGTAGAGGCAAGAAGAATTCTCATTGAACATCAAGTAAGCACTTTCACTCTCTAGAATGTGGTGTTGTTGTGGTGAAATGAATTTGTTTGGGAGCTTTGAAATTGAGAAAGTAGAGAGGTATTTTGGTTAGAACTTCAAAATTGTTGATGTGTTTGCATTCTTTGAGCTAAGAACTCCATTTTTTGTATGCTTGAGAGTTTTCAAATTGTCTTGGTTGTTCCATTGAAAAGTGGAGAATTATGCACCTACTAGATGTTTGATGAAATGAACTCACAAACCAAGACAAACTCAGCCACAGGATTGAGTGCCTGCACCTTGGCCAAGCACCAAAACACTCAGCTGCCACTCATTTAAAGCCTGACAGTTAAATGCTTATTTGAATCATGGTTCACACCTTGTCATTATGGTATTAAGAGTGTGTTGCTTGTGGTGTGTTGAGTTGTTTGATTTTGAAAGAACTTAAGGAAAATTTTTGTTCATTGTTGATGGAGAGGCATTTTTTGAAATGGGAAAGCATTGTTAGATATTTGTGATTAACAAACATGATTTTGAGTCGAAAAAGGGTTTAACAACTTCCGAAGGCTTGATCACCCTCAAGGGAGCCCTCCCTTCTCTTTGCTAGTTTTTGTATTTGGGACAATGTCAATTGTAAGATTTGGGGGATATCTCCATATTTTTAAAAAGCTCACCTTTTGTTTTAGTTGTTTCATTGCTTTGCTAGTTGTTTAGGAGTAGTTTAATTTAGTTGTGTTTCCATTCTATTTTTTTTATTTCATATTTGATCTTTAGGAAGGTTTCTTTTTGCATTGTGATTTTCAGGTTTAACTTCATGAAAGCACATGGCTCATGGTGATTGGACACTTCCATGGTGCCCTAATTTGTTGAATTCTTGTTTGTCGTAAACTGAAATTATTTGAACAAATCTTCTTGGTTGAGGTAACACATCCTAACTCTTCTAATATTTGTGCTTCATTTGAGGTATATTGTTGCTTGACTTAAAGAGAATTTTTTTGAGAAGAGAATTCCATCCTAAATGTAGAATGTTGCTTTGTGTTTAGTTTAATTTGTTTTGTTTTGTGGTTTTTTTTGTTTATGTTTCCTTTAGTTGTTTATTTTTAGTTTAAAATAAATGGTTCAAAAACAAAAACAAGATGAAAAATGTTTAGAGTGAGTTTTGTTTGGTTGTTTGTTAAAGGCCGATGATGCAAACTACCCAGTGAAATTTCTATAGCTTGTGGAAAATGAAAGGTTTTTTCATAAAAATTACATTTGACCTTATTGTTAGTTGAGTATAATTGTTAACTCTTAGCTCTTTAAAGCACAAGTCACATCGAGTTAACCAATTTTTGCTCAACTTAGCGAAGACTTATGCGAACATATCTTTCATGATCTCTAAAAACTCTAAAACTTGTTTTATTATCACTTGAGGTGAAATCCTAGATAACACAACATTTAGGAAATGATTTAGGCCATCCTTGGACTGATTGTGCCTTTCTAGCCAACCTTTACATGAACATATCCATAGTCACCCCCTTTTAATTTAAAGAAGTCTTTTTCTTTGTGAACCAAGTAGGCTCCTTACCCTATTGTTTCTTCTTTCAATTAAAAACTTGATTTACCCATGGCATGATATGAGAAGCTGCAAATATTGAGCTATGTTGGATTGGGCCTGATTACGCGTATACAAAAAAGAAAAAAAAAAGAAAAAGAAAGAATAAAAGGTTGAGTATTTTGGTTTCGTAGTCTTCCTACCTTGAGTAAGTAAGTTCCTAGGAGTGTTCTACACCTAGTACCCTACGACCAACATGTAGGGATTCCTAGGTGCCAAGAACACCGTTGCACAATGGAAATAACAAAAAAAAAAAAAAATTAGAATCCCACCCATTGTACCATCATAGTTCATCAAAAACGGATCATAATGGAAACCAAGAATTCAAAAGATGATATTCCTTTGTAGATCTACTCTTGGAGGATGTTTGTAGCTTGACTAGAAACGAACCACGTCCTTGGTTCGTCTCTAACAGTATCCATATGAAGACGAGACCCGAGAACCTCTAAGGAGACGGAGTTGAAAACAAGCTCTATGCTAGCCAAGCTTGGTTTCAATAAGGGATGAAGAAGACGCTCTTAGCCTTCTTCTTCTTCTTGGTTCTTCACTAGAAAAAGAGAGAACACACCACACTCTCAAACAAAGGAGATTAGGGTTTGATATGATCAACCATTAGGTTTTTTAGGGTTTCTCCCATAACCACATATTTATAGGAGAAACCCACCCTATGAAAGGACTAAAAAGCCCTCACTCAAAGATGGAATATGCTACATGCATTCCATGAAGATATGCACCATGGGCCTTAAGGCCATGAGCAAGCTTTTCCTATCCCATTCTCTAAATGGGTCCTCTCAATCGCGGGATTCTTCTAATCTCGGAGCGGTCTAATCGCCAATGTGAAGTCCCTCGTGATTGGATCACATCCAAGTCCGTTTTATACCAAGTCTCCATCTTCTAAGTGTGTGACCCATTAGGTTCTCGGTTATATTGGCCCCTTAATTCAATTACTGAACTAAGGAAGTTAAGAGTGGCGTCTAGCAACACATCATGACCCCGAATTGACCGAAGAGTCAATAGTCTGACTGCAAACCCTTCCATAGACAAATACGGCACAATTTGTCCTTTCACCAATCTATACCCCACCAAGTGTTATTTGATCTTGTCCCCAGACTCATTACTCATCAGTTA
Organism: Tetrastigma voinierianum; assembly: GCA_016808115.1. NCBI lineage: Eukaryota > Viridiplantae > Streptophyta > Magnoliopsida > Vitales > Vitaceae > Tetrastigma > Tetrastigma voinierianum. The sequence goes on along the minus strand of JAEQBH010004802.1, from coordinate 330,777 downwards.
TGCACTTGAAGACACTCTTCATGGAATTTCCACTCTGGCTAGAGATTCCCAAGTAATGATCTAGACAAGAGGCCATAGGTATACCCTCCCTCTATTGGAAGTGGTGAATCATTTGTTGACTACTCAATTACCTTTGAACACCTCAAGCTATACCCGACTATCATCCAAAAAGTGACCTCCAAGAGCCAACATTGATCGAGGTCAAAGTATGGAATTAGTAATCCAGATACCTTGGGCACCTTAAGTCTAAGGATACATGCACCATTTTTATGATAAGACAATCATCAACATTTAAATATATAATCCATATGATTGTCTCATGGCAGGTCTCTAATGTACTTAGCTACTCTTAACAAGCATCCACATGTCAACTCTAATCAACTCATGATCATAATTTATAAGATCAACTATTTGATCCTATCAAGGAGTATGACATGTGCTAGTCCATCCAGATCAACAATGTCCGGGCCCGTTGATCCTCTCGACTAGGAAAATTTAGATACCAACATAATTACACATGATAGGAATCTTATTATCATGATTTCCTTCATACTATGTTATGTATCATGGACTTCATTATTCCAATTAAAGATCTAAATTAATTCGAAGTATGAATATCTAATTAATGAAGATGACTTATATAGAAACTTAAGACGTACAACAAGTGCTAAGGTGACGTCACAGAGCCACTTCTTAACAAACTCCCACTTCGCTGCTGTGCCACCACGCCTTTGTATTTCATACCTTAGGCAATCAGATGCGAATCACACTTTTATGAGGAAGTGGCTTATCCAAGAGATTAGACATATTATGATCAATAGGCATTTCTCTATCTTTACACCATGATCACTAAAGATTTCTCAATCCAAATGGCATCATCTTGAGTACTAGTTTAGACCTTTGATGAGACTGTGGTTCCTTTTTCTTTTGTAATGGCTCCATTGTCATCCCAATACTACAATATCAGATAAGCAATGCTAGGGACCACTACTACTTCATAGATGAACTACCTTGTCCAAACCACTTCTTAAGTTGCCATCGGAAGCAATGATGTAATCTGATTCTGTAACACCCTGAATTACACTCTAATAGTTTTATAACATGTTTAGGGTATAAAATAAGTTAAATATGGGCTTTTTCGAAAAAAAAATTAAAACTAAGTGAGAAAAATAATAAAACCGGAATTAATACAAGAGTCAAGGGTAAAATAGAAAAATGTCACATTAAGGACTCAAGGGTCATAAAGCTAAAAGAATACATGTTAAAGTTGAATATGTGATAAATGAATTGCAAATAGAAATGGAATGAATAACTTTAATGCAAAAATGGAAAACTTAAGCAAAAAATGAGATTTTCCAAACAAGGCCTTATATATGAAATATGATAAGACCAATGTCTTTCTTTATAATTGGGCATTACACTTTGGGACGAAGGCTCATGTGAAGGAGAAGAGAAGCCAATTTGAGGGTTTGCTATCTCTCCATTTAGTTCAAGGTTTTACTTGATCAAGAGTATGAAAGGAAGCTAGGGTTCAAGTATTTCAAGGAAATCGTTGTTAGGAAACCATCCTACCTCTATTTGTTTATGTTTGAGGTTAGAAGAACCCTAACTCTTTCTCATTCATGTGTGGTTATACTTGTTAGAGTTGGGTTGGATTTTTGTTTTTATTTGAATTTGGGTTGTATGGATTCTCCCTTTTGATTGTTAGGAAAGTCCTAACTTATTTTAGTTTTTGTGCTTAAGGAGAACCTAACTCTTCCATCTTTGGGTAATTTGTTTTTGAATTGGAGTTGTATTGCTTTGGGTTGGTTTTGTTGGCTTGTGGGGTCTTAAAGACCAAGAAGTGTAAAAAAGAGATGTATAGGTTTTGAAGGAAATTGCTGTCAAAATTTTTTTTCAAAAACCCATGTTTTTGTTTTGGCCATAACTTGGCCCCTTGACCTCCAAATTGGATGATTCCAATTGGAGATGGTGAATAAGACTCATGGATGACAATTTCTAGAAGAAATAGAGACCTAAAGCAGTCCATAAATAGCAATCATGTTGGTATCTAGATGATTCAAAAAATGATAGTCTGTGAAATAGGAAAATTTCTGTGCTCAATATGTTTTTGTTTTGGCCATAACTTGGCCATTAGTCATCCAAATTGAGTGATTCCAGTTGGGAAAGAACCCTAAGAGGTATACCTACAAAATTATAGAAGGTACCAAGAAGAAAACCTGACCCTAAGTCCCCTATTTTTTAAACTGAAGTGAAAATGCAGTAAGTCATCGGGTTATCCTCTGCTTTAAAATAACTTTGGTGTTTTGGCCATAAGTTAAGTTGTAATAATCCAAATTTGATGATTCTAATTTCTACTGAAAATAGACTCATAGAGCTATCATTTATTGAAGGAATTTTAGGTAAAATATGGCTCATTTTTTCCTAGAAAATTTTGCAAGTGAAGGTGTATTGGATAGAAATCAACCATAACCAAAAACCTTAGCATGCATGACTGATTTTTCTTTGTTTGTTCTCTGATTGACGTGTTTGTGATATATTAGGGACTGCCGATGATAAAACCTGAGCTAAGATTGGGATTCAAGGAATAGGAGTCAAGAATCGACAACTCTTTTGGTTTGTTCTTCACATTTCTCTTCTTGTTTTAATGTTGTGTTTATTTTGTCGCCAAACCTGAATTGTTGATATAAAATATGCATGTGTGCTTCTGGTTTGAACCATAAATAAATTGGTTTGGGTGTTGGTTAATTGATCTCAAGTGGATTAACATGAAAAAGGGAAGGCAATGTATGTTAATGCATGAATCATGTGCAGTCAAATGTGTATTGGTTTTTGGTGCAAAATTACTCCATGTGTATGTTTAAATTATGTTTCCAAATCTGTTAAAGGTTTGGTTTAATTGAAATAGTGCGTAAAACTCATGTGTTAAGTGTGTTAAAATGAAGAAAGAGTGATTGGATTATGGCCAAATGCGAGATAGTGTTTCTATGAGATTATGTGTAACTTTTATGTGTAGAATTATTGACTTGGAATAAATTGGTTTTTAAAATGGGTTAATCAGATAGTTAACATAGTGGTAAAGTAGGTATATTGGTTGTAAACTTGCATTATTGTGGAATTCTTGTGAATATAATCTAGTAACCTTTACTATGACTAATTATTAATGCCCTTAAGAGAATGTTAGTCGTCATATTCGAGTTAGAGATAAATTGGTATACCAATAAGGATAAATGTAGCAGTATTAGGAATGATATAATTGATAGTGACATACTGATCCGTTTCCGACGCACGCAGTATACAAAAATGCAAATGTAAAAAGAACTAGTTCAGAGCTGCCGATAGCGGGATCGAAGTTATAAAAGTGTTAAACCGCTAGCAACCTGGACCGTACCGTGATTCCGTTATCCCATGCAATCGAAATTTCGACAGACTGCTTTTAAGGGCAAAATGGTTAACACATGTGTAAATTGTGTAAGACTCGAGAAATTCCAATTTCTGGAAAAAGGGCAAAATCGTAATTTCGGTCAAAAATCCGAAATTTATTCTCTAGATCTCGGATGATGAAACGGATTTCACTGTTGGAATCGTCTCATGAAATCTAGCTAGCACGTCGAATTCGCCGACCGAGACAATGAAGCTGGCAATCGCTTTTTCGAGGTAATCATTTAGTGGTGCCGTAAAACGATTTTCAATGCAAAGGACAAAAGTCAATATATAACACGCATCAAACATAAGCGGCATGAGTGTGAGAAATGATGAAAATGGACGGCCGAGATAGGTGTCAGTGACAAAACTAGGGTCAAGGACATAATGGTCATTATTAAATTCTTAAGTTAGAAAAAGACAAATTAGCCAATAGTGGCCTTCTTCCTTCAAAACCAAAGACCAAAAAACGTGAAATGGAAAGGGGGATGCAGTGGCTATGGCTGGTTCGTTTCTAGTGAGAGAGAGAGAGACTTCTCTCTAGATTTACGGGCGATCCGACCGTCGAAATTGCCTGAACAGTTAAGCAAGCCGTTTACGCATCGACACTCACGCCGTGCACCCGGGCTTTAAGGAGTTTATCAAACCCGTGAGGTAGGGGTTTCTCCCTACTTGGGTTTTATTATTTATTTAAGTACTTTGTTAATGTTTGAGTTAAATGAGGCCGTGAGGGGCCGTTTGATTGGTTCCAAATCTTGGAACCGAGGTGTTGGATTTTTGAAACCATATGACAAATCGTGACCGGCCCACCTGCCGAATTGGGGCTGTTAGTTGTGCAATCATGTGTTAATGTGTGCTTTGATGTGAAAAAGGCCGAGAATGGCCGTGAAATTCGGGTTCACTAAGTGAACCTATGATTGGTGATTTGCCGGAAATATTAACCGAGGGTTTCACTATTCTCGAGAATAGTGTTCACAAAATAATTTTTGTGAAATAATGTGTTTGGTCGAGCGATCCAAGTTGAATTGCTCGTGTTTGATCATTAGCCCAAGTGAGCTAATTTTTGGTGTATGGAAATGTGAAATTACATAACATGATTGTGTGATTTAAATTATGTGAATATATGCATGATTATATATTTGCATGTGTTATAGAATTGAAATGGAATTGGCATCATGCATTCCATATGCACTGGGGCACCCTAGGACGATAGGAGTGAGTGCATGAGGTAATTCTTGAGAGAATGGTTCGGAGGGTTGTCTAAAAAATAATGAATATCGGAGGGTAGTCCAAATAAAATATCAATCATCGAGTCGCCCAATTGATATACATCGGGAGGGTAGTCCATACATATTCAATCGTCTGAGACTCGCCAATTGATATATACATTCGAGGGTCAGTCTAATAAACAAATAAAAAAACTAAGGTTCTCATACGTGGCTTAGGCAAGTGTGAGGGAGTCGGGGAGGACTCGGGATATGAGATGATCAGTTAGACATTCAAGTAGGATCATGCATTTGCTTGAATGTGTGTTTATTTTGGAGCATTGCATATGAACTTAGGTGGAGAGTAGCCCACTTAGGGTGATTCCACTACTGAGCATTAGCTCACCTTGTCGAGGGAACATATTTTCAGGTACAGGGAGCGCACGAGGAGACGGCTCATCGTAGAGACCGCTTTAGAAGAAAGCCGGGGTGTGGCTTTAGCATCGTTTTGTATACATGTATTAGAATTCTAGAATTTTAATATATGTCGTGTAAGAGAAATAATTAACTCTTGTAACTATGATACATAGTTGATATGTTTATGAGTATGGCTTTATGGGCCAAGTGGCCGTTTTACTCATGTTACAGATTATATTGGATAGATGGAATATAGGTTGTGAGTGTAAATGCAGAGGCCCAAGAGGTCATTTTTACCTCAGATAGTTGTATATGAGACCTCAGGTGGTCATTGATGTTGATCGGGACATGTTATATACGTGTGTGATGTATTTGGGTAGAGCTCCCGTACAAAGGAGACTCCCGCCTCGATTTTCGAGAAATGCTCCGTCACCCGACTTTCACGAGTGTTTCCGCTGATTGACGGATAGTCAACGGACCCCCGGGTTTTGAGGGGCGTCACAGCTTGGTATCAGAGCTTAGGTATACGAATACCTAGGGAGCTCTAAGCTTCGTATCCATCACCACTAGGTGTGGTTCGATGGTAAGTGTAGGTATGAGATTACCTAGGAAATCACGGGACAAAACTAGGACACTGCATGCATGTGTTTTGTGTGTTTTGGGTGATTTGATGAATTATTGTGTGATGGTGTGTATGCCATGTTGTATGTATGATGTGCTTTACCGGTGCTTAGTAGATAGCACATAGGCATGTTGGTAATAAATCGTGGAGTTTACGTTGCGGTAAACTGAAAAAGAAAATGAAGAAAATAAATTTTATAAATTTATTTAAAGTAGAAGGAAGAAAATGATTTTTCTAAGGTTTTACAAAGGTAAAACGTATTAGTAATCGAATAAAATAGATTTTTATAAATTATTTGGATGTTCTGGAAAATTAAAAAAATATATATATGAGTATATGTATTTTTGAGTATTTTCCAGTGGCTGGAAAATATAATATATATTGATGAAAAAAAATAAAAAATGGTGCAAATGGGATGGGCTACTGCCCAACTGTATTGCAAGGAGAGAGTTTTGTATTGCAATATATTCAGTGTATTGCAAGTCGAAAGGCTTTGCTTAAAGCAAGGAAGTGTATTGCGCAGGTCGGGTTTATATTGCAATAGGTGAGCAGTGGGGTCATTGTATTGCAATGGGCTGGAAGTGTATTGCAAGAAGAGGATTGTATTGCGGGAATTTAGAAGTGGCAGGAGCTAGGGCGGTGTATTCGCGAGGCTCTAGAATTGTATTACCGTAAAATTTGGTTTCTTGGAGAAGCGTATTGCAATACGATTATATTGTATTACAGCCGTGCGGTTGGGAAGGATGGTGTCCGCATTAATGGATTAATTATCGTGGTAGATGAGCTGATGGCCGGGACGGTGTATCATGATACACTTTCTGGTGTATTAATGACGATAAAGTAGGAGGGTAGGCGGGGGCCCTGGTCGATCTGGTGTATGCGGTGACCCGGAAAGGAGCTTGGGGGCATGGCATTGTATGTGACTGGGCGCGGCACGGCGGTGTGCGCGACACGTAGCCACGATCACGACCGATGGCCCGGCTGCGACCGCGGCCGCCGGCGGGGGCCGCGTAGGGCGCGGGGCATGGCGCGCGTACACGCCGCGATCACGACCCGCGGGGGCTGCGACCTGGCCGCGGCTGCGACACTTTCCGGGAAGCGGCCCGCGATACGGCCGTGTGTGTGCGCCCTGGGTGAGCACTTTGTGCGGCGCTGGGTGGAAATTTTGGGCCCGAGCTGACAAAGCTGTGCCGCGGTGCACCCGACCTGTTTTGACCTTCGTTGTTCAGTCATCGTTCTTTGATTAAATTTTTGAGCCGGTTCTTCTTGTTCATCAGCACAAAAATTTTTTTTATTAAATTAATTAAAATAAACAAAAATCAAATAAAATAACCTGAAATTTTGGAAAAAAAAAAAAATAGAAATTTTCAAAGAAATAAAATTTTTTATTTGATAAAGTGATTTGACATCATGAATACTTATCCACGCATTGCATTAAATGGGGACGAAGAATGAGTTATATATTACGAGAATAGTGTCTGAAATTTTGTGTTTATGCACTTAGAGATGTTGTATTGAAGTTTAACTACCATGTGAATTGTGTGGTTGATAGAGGGCGACTATGGAGGTCGTCCACGAGATCTTGATGAGGCACCAGGCATTTGACCGATATAGTATTTGATCGGCGAGGCCTTTCTTGTTTGTGGTATCGTAAGCGGTACAACATCTTTGGAAAACTAGCATATGAGGTAGTCGGGGATCTGGTAACCTCAGGAGGGTTCGACGCACCATCTCCCGACATTCCACAGGAGGGACCCAGGTGGTGGCGGACCATTGGTTTATGCGAATGGAGAAGGTGTTAGGCGGCGGGGTGCCTCCTGTGCTTGTGGGATTAAGTGGCTTGCATTCCCATTCCAGAGGGTGAGTCCCAGAGTGTGGGGTGGGGCCCCGGTTCAAGACCTCTAGGGGTTTAGAGGCATCGGCGAAGTTTCGGGGGGCTGTTCCGCGGGAAGAGATGCTACCTCGGAGGCTAGGACATCTGAAGGCCTGTGGGGTTCTGGCTGAAACGAGGCGGCAGCGTGATGGACTCGATGACTAGATTCCACCAAAGTTAGCTCAGGTTCTAGCGCAGTGATTATGTGGCCTCAGTGCTGACGAGGTTGGAGATTTGAGAATGAATTTGGAAGTTGTCCATTAGGGCCGAGATTGCAGGACCTTCTGGGATATGGACTCCATGGTTGGGACGACCCTAACCATAGAGAGAGAGTTGGGCTTAGAGGTTGAGACCTTAGAGGAGCCTTTGTACGTGAGTTTTCCCATAGGGACTAGGGCGAGACTAGGGATGATATGTCGAGGTTGTGAGTTGGAGATCTCGGGGACTCTACTCACAGTGGACTTGAGGATCATGGACATGTCAGAGTTTGATGTCATCCTGGGGATGGATTGGGCGACGACTTACGGGGTCGTTGCTCGATTGTGGCGCGGGAGAGTTCTGCTTCTGCAGGGACCGGTGCTCATCTGGTATTTAAGGGGGGATAAGCATGATATTTTGCCCCAGGACAGGTATCACGAGTCTAGGTGTCGGGGGGCCGATTCAGCGAGGCTGTGGCTGGCGAGCCCCCTTAGAGGGCGAGGATAGACCGGACTTATGGATCTACCTTGAGTAGTGTCAGAGTATGTGGATGTTTTCTAGATGAGCTACAGGCCCACTCCACGGAGGGTTGTAGACTTTGGTATGGGTTACACCACGGTACTTCACCCATCTCTATGACTCCGTAGGATGGCACCCGATCGGATTCTGGGGAACTGAGTCCGGCGTCTGAAGTTCTTAGGCAGGGGTTCATTAGGCCAAGGCACTTCACCATGAGGCGCTCCGGTTACGTTTGCGAAAAGAAGAGCCCAAAGACCGCCCCGGCCCATTAGCCAGTGATTCTGAGCGATTGAGCAGGTTGTAATCAATCGGTATCTATTCTGCCAGGATCGATGGTTGTTGATCGGTTGAGAGGAGCGATCCTACTCAGATAGACCTTCCTGCGCAGTTTACCATAAGGCGAGGGTGGAAGCGGAATATCACAAGACGGCGTTTAGAGCGTCTTATGGGCACTTTGAGTTTACGGTGATGCCCTTTGGATTGGCGAATAAGCGGCGGCATTCATGGATCTCATGCGCCGATTTATTTGACCCTATACGTCGATTTGTCATAATCTTCGTGGGTGACATTTTTGGTCTACTCGGTCGGAGTGGGGCATGAGTATCGCGAGGATGTCTGCAGTTCTCGAGACCATCATTGCTATCTTTAAGTTCGGTAAGTGCGAGTTTAAAACTTCACGGGGAGATTTTTGGGACACGTGGTGTCGGCCGCAGAAGTGTCGGTCGACTAGAGAAAGGTTGGTCGTGATGAGTTGGGAGAGACCGAATGTCAATCTTCGAGATACGTAGTTTCTTGGGATTGGCTTGGTATTTAAGGAGATTCAAGAATGGGGTGAAGTTGTCCAATCGGGGCAGGATCGTAGGACTTCGCCTACGGGACATGGATTCCATGGTTGGGACGGTCCTGACCATAGAGAGATGGATCGAAGATGCTCGGAACACTCGGAATGCGGGTGTTGGTATGAGGAGGACCGGCCTTCTTAGTTGGGGAAGAGGCGAGAAGACCACAGCTTCACACGAGTTTGGGATTGAGACGGGATTGGGCATGTGAATGCGGATTGCCCAAGATAGGGATCCGGGACTTTGGAGACAGCGTAATGATCTGAGTTAAGCGTAAAAGCGAGGGAGAGTATCACAGTTCATTCACACACCTAGTATGGGTCGAGACAGAGTTTAGGTTCGGGGTGCTATACAAGTAGAGGTGGCAAATTAGCTGGAGCCCAGATGGGCTAGCCGGTCAGCCGGAGATTAGGGGCGGTGGGCCGTCAGTGTGGCCGCCGGACCGTTGGCCACTGCCCCGGCCGGCCGTAGATTTTTGCCTTGGAAAGACTATTTGGCCCCGTAGGCCGTTTTTAGGCCAGGGTGGGAGCTGTTAAAACTGCAGCCCCAGCCAGACCTGGCCGAATCCAGGTTTGGCCGGCCCATTGTTGGCCGGCCCAGTCGGCCGACATGGGTGCCACCTAGCCTCTGAAGCACTCCGGCGGCATAGATGACCCAGAAAAGTAGAGTGTGAAAGTTGAAGTCGGACATCCTCGAGTTCTTGCTTGGCCAGGCGTGTGGACCTTAGGGTGGTAGACATATTGGTTGTTGATGTAGGCTTGACATGGATGAGTTGGCCGACCATCGGGTTGTCACTAGTGAGACCTTAGCCGAGTTGTCATACCCAGGCACGACCTTGGAATTGGGCCAGGGTTAAGGCCTTTAAGCCCGAGAATGGGAGAGCAGGGATGCAGAGAACGTAGAGAGAGAGAGTTCTTCCAGGATGTAGGGTGAGTTGACTGTCGGTGGGATTATGAGTGAGATCTCCAGAGATTAAGCTCATGGTGGACCCAAAGTTAGGTGTCCTGATGGGACATTATTAACGTTCGTGTACACAGTAACATCGCGTCGAGTCGGGTGTGGGTGCATGGTACGACCATTCACCACTCTTGGCGAGTGTGGGTTGAGTTTGTCTTTAGGACTATGTCCAATGAAGACTCATAGTTCGATTCAATAAATGAAGAGTAATTAGAGTGTGTTGAAGCGAAAGCTGAAAAGAGTAGATTAATCCCCAGGTGAGAATCCTGGAGTTAAGGGTGTAAGGGCAGGGGAGATATCCCTAAATTTATGTGTAAATGTATGAGGCTCGAAGTGTAAGCCGAAGAGTTAAGTTGCCCGAGATGAAAACACACGGCCAGTTATCACGTAGACTTAGAATTGAGTGATAGGAGTCGGGAGTGACTCGAGATTTGGATACCCCTTTGGCAAATTGCATTGGGTGTTGTTGAACCGGCAAGGGCTCGGTATATGGATGTCATTCATGACATATGGGCTAAGTTGACCAGTCCATTGGATTATATCGATGATTGTGACCTTGGGAAGGTCAAGCGTTTACCTGCTTGAGGTTGTGTAGGGTTCACATCTTGTGTGATTATATCACGGGGTGTTAGAGGACACGCTATGAAACATGCGTCTGGGTCGTAAGGAGTAGAGGATCGATTGCCACTTGAGTAGATTCATACCAACAATAGTTATCGAGCGAGAGTATACGAATGGCACCATATGAGGCATTGTATGGGGCCATGTAGATCCTAGTTATGTTGGGCCAGGGTGGGAAGGCTCGCTCCAGGCTGATGCGTCGATTAGAGACACCTCAGAAGGTGGAAGCTTGATATGACACTCTGATCTTCTCCGACTCGAACTATGGCGAAGAAGGTACATGCGGATGACGTGACCCTTAGAGGATTCGAGGTTCGTGATCACGTCTTCTTGAAGGTGATGCCTAAGAGAGAATTGAATTGATTAGTCAGCGAGAGTTGTCGTAGGGTTCATTGGGCCTTCGAGATACTCGAGAGGGGATGAGCCTTTGATGCGTCTTAGGTTGGCGTTGCCGCCCAGCATGTCAGGTGTCCGCGAGGTATTTCACGTCTCCATGCTCCGGAAGTAGCAGATCATTTCTGCAGTAGGATGAGTGAGGTTGACACGGATGGGACCTTAGGGGAGGGACCGGTGTGCATTTTGGATGCTTAGTAGTAAAGGTTTACGACCAGTAGTGGTATTTAGTGAGTGCTATGGCGACATTATGGAGTGGAGGAATCAACGTGGGAGGCCCGCGAGAGGACCGCGATGCGGGCCACCTATCCTTGTTTAGGGATGAAGGTGCGTAGTTTAATTAGTTTAATATTTAAATGACTAGTTTGCATCATAATGGTAGAGTGCACGTTGTATATGCATGTGGTGATTATGATTGTCAATTTCGGGACTAGAATTCCTATTACAAGGAGGGAGAATGTAAGGGCAGAAGTTCGATTTGCGGAAAAGGGTAAATCGTAATTTAGGTTATAATCATAATTTCGGTAAAAAAATCGAAATTTATTATACAGATCTCGGATGATGAAACAGATTTCCACTTGGATTGGAATCGTCTCTCGAAATCCTAGCCTTACGTCAATTTACGTTGAATTTTATGACGGTCGGAGTTAGCGCGTTTTCGAGGCATCGCATTTAGTCAGGTAAGCTTGTGATTTAAATCATTAAAGTCACATAACACGTACTCATATTACCATAAGTGGCATGAGTAAGAGAAATGATGAAAATGGATGGCTAGAGATAGTCTTGGGGAGTGACAAAGCGGGAAAGAAGGGACATAATGGTCATTATTTAAATTCTTAAGTTAGAAAAAGACAAATTAGCCAATAGTGGCCTTCTTCCTTCAAAACCAAAGACCAAAAATGTGAAATGGAAAGGGGGATGCAGTGGCTATGGCTGGTTCGTTTCTAGTGAGAGAGAGAGACTTCTCTCTGGGTTCTGGAAGCGCGTCAGTAGTCGAAGTCGTCGGAGACAGAAAGCGAAAATGCTCTAGGCATCGAGACCTGCGTGAGCCTTTGGTTTTAAGGGTTTCGAGCAAACTCAGTGAGGTGAGGTTTCTCCTACTTGGGTTTATTCTTTATTTAAGTACTTTGTTAATGTTTGAGTTGAATGAGGCCGTGAGGGCCGTTGTCAGTTCTAAATCTTGGAGCCAGGGTGTTGAATTTTGAAACCCATGTGGGCCAGGTGTGGCCTCACGACTAGTAAGGTTATAGTTGTGCAATCATGTGTTAATGTGTGCTTTGATGTGAAAAGTAGGGAATGGCTAGTGAAATTTGGGTTCCTTAAGTGAACCTATATGATTGGTGATTTCTTTGGGAATGTAGGGTTTTACTATTCCTGAGAATAGTGTTCACAAAATAATTTTTGTGAAATAATGTGTTTGGTCGAGCGATCCAAGTTTAATTGCTCGTGTTTGATCATTAGCCTAAGTGAGCTAATTTTTTGTGTATGGAAATGTGAAATTACATAACATGATTGTGTGATTTAAATTATGTGAATATATGCATGATTATATATTTGCATGTGTTATAGAATTGAAATGGAATTGGCATCATGCATTCCGCATAAGGCACCACTAGGACGATAGGAGTGAGTGCATGAGAGTATTCTTGAGAGAGAATGGATTCGGAGGTTGATAAAAATAATGAATATCGGAGGTGATCAAATAAAATATCCAATCTTGGTCGACCCAGTTGTGCCACATGGAGGAGTAGTCTGCCATTCTCCAATCTTCGGAGACCCAAATTGATATACATCGGAGGGTTGTCCTGAAACAAGTAAAACCAGGTTCTCATCGTAACAGGCGGGGTAAGCAGAGAGTCGAGAGGACTTGGGATATGAGATGATCCCAGTTAGACATTCCAAGTAGGATCATACATTTGCTTGAATGTGTGTTGATACAGACATTGCATGCATAGGTGGAGAGTAGCCGCTTAGGGTGATTCCACTGCGAGCATTAGCTCACTGCAGCCAGAACATATTTTTCGGTCTGCGGGGTGCACGAGGCTTTCGTCTGAGACTGCTTTAGAAGAAGCAGGTGTATTGGCTTTGGCGTTTTGTATGCGCCTTATTAGAATTCTAAATTTTTAATGTATGTGTGTAAGTAAATAATTAACTCTTGTAGCTGTGATGTCGTAGTTGATATGTCACATGAGTATGGTTTTATGGGCCAAGTGGCGTTTTGCTCATGTTCTTTGAGTTATATTGGATAGATGGAATATGGAGTTGTGGTGCAAATAATATGAGGGAGGCCAGAGGTCATTTACCACTGTATAGTTGTATATGAGACCATATGTGGTCATTGATGTTGATTAGGACGGGTTACTATGCGGTGTGTAGGTGAGCTCCGTCTGAAAGGGGCTACGCCTGATTGTTCGTGAAATGTGTCACTGACATTCTGATGTTCAGCGGATTGAGGTGGTGGACCCCGAGGATTTGGGGTGTACAAATTATTGTGAATTGAGTTGTGACAAAATACTAGGTATAAGTAAACATGAAAAGTGTAATCATTTATTGTTTTTATATGGAAGATAAAATGAATGTATGTTAAACTATTATAAAATCCATATGATATATATATCGTGACTTGATCATGAATAAACACCTAAATGCTGTTTGAAAATAAACATATCGATGTAATTTCGAGGATGATTAATTTATTGATATGGGCAATGTTATTTATATGTTTTAAGTATGTGCATATATATGTTGTATTGATCAGATAAATGAGAATAGAAACATAAAGAACCACTAAGGATGAAAATGCTTAGCACGCTGGATTTCACACATGTATCGTGGAGATAGAGCAAGACTAAAGACCGCCGAAAGCATGTGAGTCACCCGCCTTAAGGCGCTTCAAGTATACTGTGAATGCTTTGTTTCATGCATACCACTATATTTCATGATATCATGTAATTATTTTGTATAGAACCAAATATAAAGTAAATCTCATGGAATGTATTTTACTATCGGGGTGAAAAGGGGTGAACTCTAATAATAATTTGTAAATGTATGTTGCAAAGGCATGAAATGCCATTTTGTATCAATATGTCAGGATAAAGAATAGATATGGGGGTCATCTTGAATGTGATATGATGAATATTTCTCATATTAATGAATGTAATATTAGTAATGATACTGGTTATATTCATATATATGTATGTTTAAATGAAATGTGCTTACAACTAGTTTTGAAACGGTTCGCACCCTCTCGACCGTTCACCCATCTATCGCTCGGGGCGTGATAATTATTTTGGTATCAGAGCTATAAGTTTAGACGATTATATGAATTGACTTTGAAATATGCGTGACATGCATTGCATTTGCATATAAAGGATGACGTGACTTTGATGTGAATCTTGTTGGTCTTAATAGGTTAAGCATGGACAGGGACAAGCCCTGCCAGTGTGGATGGTGGGTAAGCATCCCATGCTCCATCAATACATGAACAGGGACAAGCCACAGGAGGTGTTGTCGATATCCTCCAACAAATAGCTCAAGCATTGCAAAGAGCAACGCAATGTTACCTCAAAGAATTTGTTGAATGAAATCTAGCAATTTGAGGAGCCAGAATCCTCCACCAATGTGCACAACACAATTGAAATTCAAATGAAGAATCCTTTTATTCATAATATTCTTGCCTCTTATAGGCACTAACAGGCTCGCAAAAAAAAAAAAAAACAAATAACTAACCCACCCTTGCACGTACTAGTGCAAATAACAACCCACCTAATAAGTCATAGAAACAACCCATTGATTTAGTCTAAACCCAACTCAAAAAATAAAACACACATACCAGAAATACCCTTTAGCAATTAAAACAATTACTTTACTGACTTAGCCCTAACCCCTTAACTATTTTTAGGCGTGTAAAATAACCTTCCCCTTTAGAAGAACTCGCCCACGAGTTTGGGATATGTCAGAAGCTGACTCTGCATCGGCAGCAGTGGCATCTTCCTTGTTAGCTCCCTTCCATTGAATTAAGATATCTACTCCTACTCTATTTCCTTTTTTCTTAAGCCGTTTTTCTAATATTTTCTCTAGTTCGGGAGCCATGGTGCCATTTTCCATTATTGTTGGTAGTTTAGGGTTAGGGCTTACCTGAGTTCCAATTTTTTTCTTAAGGCAGGAGATGTGAAATATGGGGTATATCTTGGATTCTTTGGGTAGATCGAGCTTGTAGGCAACTTTCCCAATTTTTTGAGTGATTTGGAATGGCCCAAAATACCTTGGCAAAAGCTTTAAGATTTTTCTCATTGCAACTGTCATTTGTCTATAGGGTCTTAACCTCAAGTAGACCCAATCTCCAACACTATATTATCTCTTTGTTCTCTTTTTATTTGCATATAACTTCATTCTCGTTTGAGCTTCTTATAGGTTTTCTCGTGCCAAAGTGAGGATGGAAATCTCGAAGCTATGTTTCATCTTCTATTTGCTTGTACTCTTGGTAGTTCCAAGCTCATATTGAAGGAGTCATGGTGGTTCTTGTCCATATACTATCTCAAGGGGGGTGAGCCTTATGGAAGAATGCTTTGAGGTATTGTATGCCCACTCGGCTAAAGCTAGCCAACTGGCCCATTCTTTGGGTATGTCACTGGTAAAGCGCCTAAGGTACCCTTCTAACCATTTGGTTATTACCTCCGTCTGCCCGTCTATTTGAGGGTGATATGCGGAACTCATTAGCAACTTGGTTCCGGCAAATGGAAAATTTCCTTCCAAAGTTACTATTGAAAATTGCATCTCGATCAACGGCTATGTGCTTTGTGGTATGCCATGTAATTTGAATATGTTTTCCATAAACGCACTTTCTTCTTTATTCTTTGTAGCAGTATAGGATGTGCCGTGGTATGAAATATAGCGTACTTCTCTTGAACTTGTCTACTATTACCATGATCACCTGTTGTACCGCATAAACTGGGGTGGCCTTATGAAGTCCATACTAATATCCACCCATGCTTTACTTGAGTGCGGCAAGGCTATGGCCACAGGCAGTTTTGAGATTTTCTATTTTGTTTCTTTAGCATACCTCACATTCTCTAATGAATTTTCTAATGTCCTTCCTCATACCATGCCAGAAAAATTCCTTCTTGATCCTGGAGTGAGTATTTTCTAAACCAGTATGTCCTCCCATGTTTCTTGTGGAATTCTTGCATGACTTGCTCATCTTTGCGCTAGTATTCCCAATGTAACCTCCTTTGTAGAATAAGTCACTTTGAAATTTGGTACTTGAGGGAATCAAGATCACCTTGGTGGTAGTGGTTAAGTAACTGCTGCAATTGGGAATTTTGGTGGTATACTTGATGGAGACCTTCCCGCCAGTTCACGGTAACCATCTTGATGGCGTAGCTTCTCCATCCTCACAGTTCGAATTGTTCCTGATGCAGTAGCACGGAGGCGTCTAATGCCTTATTTCCTTTTCCACTCCGGTATTCCACACTAAAATCAAAGCCTGACACCTTTGTTATCTACTTTTGTTGAAAGAGATTGTGCTGACCTTTTTCTCGAGGTCTTTAAGCTTGTTAGTCTGTCATACTTTGAATCTGTGCCCCAATAGATAATGTCTCCATTTTTGAACTGCTAGTACAAGAGCAAAAAATTCTTTTTCATAAGTGGATAAAAATAAAATTTTACCTTTTAATGCTTGACTTAAATAAGCTAGAGGCCTCAATTCCTGCGTTAAAACAAGTCCTAGCCCATTTCCAGAAGCATCACATTCTACCACAAATATTTTAAAATCGGAAGGCAAAGCCGGAGGGTCACCATGGCTGCCTTTAATGTTGCAAATGCTTGGTTGGCCTCCTCACTCCACTTAAATGAATTTTTCTTAAGTAAAGCAGTCAGAGGGCTGCCATATTTCCATAGCCCTTTACAAATTTCCTGTAGTAACCTGTTAATCCCAAAAATCCCTTAGAGCCTTAGGATTCCTAGGTTCAGGCCACTCCATCATGGTTGTAATCTCTAATGGATCAGCTTTGACTCCCTCTTTGGAAATAACATGGCCCAAGTACTGCACTTCCTGACATCCAAAGGCGCATTTTAAGGCCTTAACGTACAGTTGATGTTGTCTCAAAACTTCTAAGACAGCTTTTAGATGCCCTATATGTTCTTCAACATATTTACTGTACACAAGTATGTCATAAAAAAAAACTAACACAAATTTCCTAAGATAGGGCCTGAATATCTCATTCATCAACCCTTGAAAGGTAGATGGAGCATTGGTGAGCCCAAAAGCCATCACTAAAAACTCATAACGCCCCTTATGTGTATGAAAGGCAGTTTTAGGCACATCATCGAGGCTTAAATCCTAATGATGGTAGCCCGACCTTAAGTTAATTTTAGAAACAACTCCCGCACCATTTCGGCCAATGAATTCATCTATATTAGGAATGAGGAGCTTATCTTTGATGGTATCTTTATTGAGAGCTCGATAATCAATGCATCTTGACTCCCATCACGCCTTTTTCAGCTAGAGGAATTGTGGTGAAGAGTGTGGACTTTGACTTGGTTGGATGATCCCAACCTTTAACATTTCCTTGACCAGCTTCTCAATTTCTTCTTTATGATAATAGGGGTATCGATAAAGCTAACACATGTTGGCTTAGCTGCATCTTGAAGTTGGATTTGATGGCCGTGACTCCTAGGAGGTGGGAGTCCTTCGGGTTTAACACTATTTTGAATTCATTTAAAATAGCTTGTATGGCAGGCTCTACTGATGCTCCTCCTAAACTGTCACTGATCTCCATAAACTGCAGCCATATTCCTCTTCCTTCTGCAAGGGCAGCCTTGCTCAAATTATGTTATTCTTGTATGGTCTTCTCAGGTAGCCTCAAGCCTTACAACAATACTTTCTTTCCTTTTACCAAGAAACTCATACTTAAATCAGAAAAATTCCACTGAATAGTTCCCAAACTTCTTTACCAATCTATACTCAATACAACGTCACATCTTCCCAATGTTAATAAAAACAGATTGGCTAAAATGTTACAACATTGCATCTTTAAAAGAACTGCCTTACAACACAACCAAAGCAAGGAAGAGTGTCCCCATTAGCAACTTGGACTGCCAAGTGGCCTTCCTCAATTGGTAATTTTGCCCTTCTAGCCACATTTACATCAATAAAACCATGTGTACTTCCAGTATCAATGAGAACAATAAGCCCGAACATTCACGATTTGCCAGCTAATCTCATGGTTTTGGGAGGAAGGTGCTCCTACTGATAGCATGCGAGGATATGCCCATAGTTCAACTTGTTGGACGGTAGAGTATAGTTCTATAACAGAGATGGTCAAGGTCTCTTTTTCCTTCATTTTCTTCTCCTTTTCCCACTTTTAAATTCCATTCCACTGATAAGTATAGTTTGGGCTACTACATGTGTCTACGGATAATCATTTTCATCACAAAAGTACTGTAGACCTTTTCTCTTCTTTCTTACATTTGGTTGGAACTTATACGCTTTATGGGATATATGAGTTACTTATGCGGGCAGTGGGTTAGATTTGGAATGTTGAAATTTGGGAAGTACATGTCATGGGGATTTGGGGGTGGTAATCTGGGTATGGAATTTTGTCCAAGCTATCAAAGAGGAGCGAGCTTGAATGAGGTTGTATATGGGCATGAGTGCTACGATAGAATTAATAATTTTTGGTTACTTCTTAACTGCTTGTAGTCGAGCGAGCCAAAGTAGCGACATGGTATTTGGTTTGAACATGGTAGCGCGGGACCAAGCCAGGAATACCCTCGATTCCCGGTGGGTCCTGCCTAGTGAAGTTCCACTATACAGTCCCTAGGGAAGATACGGTGGAACTCCACTTTAAGGAGGAAAGTAAACACATGAGTTAACTTAATATCCCATTTGTATATAAAGGATCCACAACATATATAAATAAGGACTCACTCTGAGATCGTCCCAGAATGTGAGATGAATAGTCAGTATAAACAAAATAGATACTACTGCGATGATAGTGCGTGGCTGTAGCGGGGAGAACACGCGTCAAATCTCAAATGAAATAGGCCTCTAATTTGTGCAGAATGCTGGGAGCAGTTTATGACCAATGTGAGATAATAAATCTCAGTGAGTGGCATAGTTATAAGGAAAATAACATTTTAATTTTCCAAAGACTTCTTCTCTCAAAACCTTAGTTCCTCTTTGTAAGTTCCAGTTTAGAAACATTTCTGGCTTGACTTTACCCCAAGTCCAACATATGCGAGATCATGCTCAACAAGTTGGCAAAGACACAATGTTAAGAAAAACATAATCTGTTGTACCTGACATAAAATGACCTGAAACATGTATGCCATCAGTAATAAAATAACCCCGTAGAAATGCACAGAAACCATGAGTATTAAAATAGTTATACCATATTTGAAAATCAACAACGTCCATTACCACATACCATATAAAAGCGAAGTCGGTGGCCAGGCCTCCACGATACTTGATGACAACTAAGTAATTTTGTGGTTACACCTTACTCGAACTCAAATGTGCCATACCATATACCCATCATAAGTGAGTGGGACACACACCTCACGACACCTGACATCGAAGAATGTCGTGGTGGAAACTAATGATGATGGAGGCAGGTCAGTGGCTTGGAGCCTCACCAGTAAGTGAAATAATATATATTAGTTGGATGAATAACCTCGTGACAACGTGGCAAACTCGATTATCGAGCCGTCGGGTAAACCCGAGCCTCACGTAGTGGAAATAATAATATATGTTGTATAACCGTTGGATGTAGCTTGACCTCACGACACGCGTGGCAGCTGGTATCCAAGCTGTCAGATGAAAGCGGACCTCTGTGATGAAATAATATATGGCTGGATTGGATATGAACCAACCTCACGACACCATGGCAAACTCAATATCAAGCGTCGGGTAAGCGAGCCTCGCGTAGTGGAAATAATAATATATACTTAGTTGGATGTAACCAACCTCACGACAGATGGCAATCCGTGCTCTATGATATAAATCTTGAACCAGTCTAGGTACAATGGTACATCACCTTATAACCTCAATGCGATATCGCCTCACATATACTTTTTTCCCGGCGTCAACGTATCTTAAGTTACAGAACATGAATTTTTACCTTTCGATCAACTACATTTGAAGTCTTTAATTCATCAATTCAAGCGAAATTTGAAATACCTCGATAATGTGTTACTTAACAATTTTTAACATATATTCAAGAAATCCATTTCGAATCAATAATTTTCAAGGGGTTTAAACCCTATCCACATACCCAAAATATCTAAATACCTAAAGACTCATCCACGAACCCGGTACAACTTCCAACCCCGATTAAAATGTTGACAAAATTCACATGAAATAATAACTTGTTTTATATGAGACAGAGATAATCACATTTGTATACGGCAAACCATTTGATCAAGCTTGGTATATATGTAAAATATTTAATCACAATAGATATATCAACATAATACCCCAAATCATTTAAAAACATATAAACCACTCACAGACTACAGATGCTCAGTCTTGTTCCCCCGTAGGATCATCTCCCGGCCCGGCGTGCGTGCATATAAATAAAATACCACTTAGGTTCCAATAATTGAACCAACGACATTGGGATGCCCTTAAGGCCTTAGTATACTTATTAGAACTATGAAATACCTGGGTGACCTGACGACCAGATGCATGTGCGCCCTGGGCAAATACTCAAAATTGGGGCTTTTAAACTGAGGCTAATTTCTCGAAAGGCAGAATCGATAGTCGTAAAAATATCGATTTCACTAATCGACTCAATTTTTCTCTTTCGACCAGCTGGTACGATTTGATCAAATACCATTAATTACACAGAAATGACCCAAAAATGGAAAACCAACCAAACAATGTCAAAATTTCAAAATACATATCAATGGAAAGCCCGAGAGACCAGGAACTCATCAATGATACCATTACCTTGATTAGCGTTCTCGGCTGTGGTGGCGGAAAAACTCGATCAGTATTGACTTTGCTTTTTATGCGTATCTTTAAAGCGGTGGGAATCTGCAAAAGGTTACGGAAATGGGTTTCAGGGTCCAAAATAGTGGGAGGAGGTGTAAATTGGCGAAATGGTCGGAAATCTGCAAAATCCGGTAATGGCCGGTCTGCGGCGATCGTCGGGTTCGCCCGGCGGATCTTGCGTCGGCGTCGGTTGGCGGTGGGGCTGGTTGGCATAAATCGGTGGTGGCGCACCTCATGGTCGGTCTTTGCGTGTGGCCCGGTGGTTAGTCGGAGGTGCCTCCTATGGTCGATCTTCCGGCGCGCAAAGGCTAAGCAGTGCTTGTGTTCAGGTTTGGAGAGCTTCTTAGGGTTTGGAGCTGAGGTGTTTGGGGCTAGGGCTTCATTTAGCATCTCAAGCTATGTTTATAGGGTCTAGGGTGGCTTTAATTAAAAATCCCGAAGAAAAACTTGGACAGATAAAGTGCTATTGTTGAACTTCTCATAGCCATAACTTTTGCTCAAGTAAGTCGGTTAGGACGTTAACAAGTCCTATGAACTCGTATCGACGAGGCCTACGAGATGGTGCTTTAGTTAACCTAAAACTATTCCTCCTCGAAAAAATCAAACTTGGTCAACTTGAGTGAACTTGGTCGAACTCGTGTATTTAGTGCGAATTAGTTACAGTAACAATAATTCTCAATTCATCTTTTAAACCACTTAGAAAGTGCTTAAACAAAACTCTTCACTCACCCCATTTATTTTGTTGGATAGGATTTCAAAAGCAGTTTGGTACTCTTCCACACTCCCTATTTATCTTAATTTGGTGAATGTGCCCCACTACGGATCCTCTCGTGCGTGGCTAGAAAATGATCGCAAAGTCTCCCACGAAGTCCTCGTTTTGTCAGGGTTGACTCTCGACTAATAATACCAAGTTAGCACCTTCCCTTCCAGGTGGAACGAAGCAATTTCCAGCTTATGGTCCTCTGGAGTCTCAAAATAATTGAAGAACTACTGCGCCTTCAAGATGAACTCATTAGGATCTCCCCTATCAAATCGAGGAAAATCTAATGAAGTCCGGGCACGAATTCTCCGTGTCCATCAAACAAAGGATTAGCATTTATCTTGACATCATTGGAAGTCCCTTCTTTAGAGTTAAGTTTGGTTGTAATCTGTACTAAGCTGTCATAGCTTGATGCCAAACTATTAAGTTGTTGCAACACATCTTCTATTAGCTTTCCATGCCTAGATTGCTCTTCCTTGAGGGCACTGATTACCCCTTATAAAATGTTTACTCATTTCAGATAACTGTGATAGTCATGTTCCTTACCGCCATATCGTAGGAGCGTGGCTGACTCTGTATTTACCTCGGAGAATTTGTTGGATGAAATTTGGCAACGATTCGGGGAGCAGGAATCCTCCACGTCATAGCACGATTCCATTCAAATGATGAATTATTTTATTCGTAATATTCTAGCCTCTTATAGGCACTAATAGGCTAACAAAAAAAAAAAAAAAAAAAGCAAATAACTGACCCACTTCTACCATACTGGTTATTTCAAAAAACAACCCACCTAATAAGTCATGGAAACAACCCATTGACTTAGTCTAAACCCAACTCAAAAAATAAAACACACGTACTAGAAATACCCTTTAGCAATTGAAACAATTACTTTGTTGACTTAGCCCTAACCCCTTAACTATTTTTGTCCCTCAGCTGGTCAATTAATAGGAATGGAAAATACAGTACAAGACTGTGGAAAGAAGATGATGAGCCTTCCCTTTGTGGAAAATTGGCTAAAAGAACATAGAGGATGCTTTGACAAATGCACCTACGAGAGGGGAAAATTTAGAGTGTGCGACCTCACTTCTTCAGGATGATGCTTACCAGTGGTGGGTGATAAAGTGACTAGAACCACACACGAAAATATCACATTGGAGTTTTCATATTATGCAAAATTTAGAAAGCAATACATTAGATCGAATCTACTGAAAGTAGTATGAGAAGATAATTCTGACGCAATTTAGACGAAGCATATGAGTGTGGCCAATTATCGGAGAATTGACCTGGTTGAGCAAGTATGCTCCAGAGATGTTAGTTACAGAGGAAGAAAAGTGCCATAAGTTTGAGGATGGCCTAAATGACTATATTCGGGTCTTGTCACAGGATTCAACCATGATGATTACTCTAAGATAGTAGCTTGTGCATTAAATGTTGAAAAGGTGAGGAAAAAAGCATAAGAAAAAAAAAAAAGAGGAAGCTTGTAAAAGAAAAAAAGCCAAGCAATCAAGTTCTTATCATGTACGAATAAATTTAAAGACCCACAAGAGTTCTAGTCGACTATCGTAAAGAGGTCCATTTCAAGCAAGAATAACGATAATATTACTTTTCCGGCCTTATCAGTCAGCCTTCTTAGTGCCTTACTGGGAGGCTACCGTCTAGAGGACCAACTCCTCCTTATTGCACACATTGTGGGAGGAGATATAAGAGAAGTTTTGGAGATTAATAGGTGCTTGTCTTGTTTACGGATCCAATGAGCACAAAGTAAAAGATTGTCCTAGAGCCCGTTC
Source organism: Tetrastigma voinierianum (assembly GCA_016808115.1). Classification (NCBI taxonomy): domain Eukaryota; kingdom Viridiplantae; phylum Streptophyta; class Magnoliopsida; order Vitales; family Vitaceae; genus Tetrastigma; species Tetrastigma voinierianum. The sequence goes on along the minus strand of JAEQBH010004802.1, from coordinate 307,166 downwards.
TTTCACAGCACTGGCCCCAGGTATAGTTTCAACGGCGTGAGAGAAACAAGGACAATAAGAGTGCACCCCTCCAGAATGCTCCGAGAAACGGTGGCCACGACCGTGAATAGGATTCCTTGCTCTGTAGAGGCGTATGCAATGGTTTGTGAGAAGATAAGATACCACTGGATGTGATAGTTGGTAATTTGAATATCTTTGATACTCTAGTACATACACTTATAGAACCTGTCAACGCATTCTTATGTTTATACTTCCATTCCTAGCTTGGGTAGTTTACCGAAGAGTGAAACCAAGTATGATATCTTGGTGACGAACCCGCTCAGGCATAGTGTTGTTGTGAATAAAGTCTATAGGAGTTGTCCCATCATAATGCAATTATGAGTTTACGGGAGCTTGATCGAGTTATCATTCGAGGAGTTCAATGTGATGTGGTTGTCAGGTCGTAGTGGTGGTTGATTATATAAAATGAAGCCGGGTGACATTGGGGACACGAGTGGTGAGTAACTTTCATCGGCGGAGACGAACGCTCTACAATGTGATATGCGTAAGCCCTTTGCTAGAATGATGGTTCGAAAAACGAAGCCTGTTGGCATATGTGGTTGATCTGAGGAAGGTGAAAGCCTAGTTCTTGGACATCTTATAGCGTGTGATGATTATCGGACGTGTTTGGAAGAGAGTGCAAGGGATTGCCTCCACGGAGGAAGTGAGACCTTGATTAGCGTTGTTCAGTCTTGCTCAGACATCCATTTACCAGTATAGAATGGCTCAGATGGAGTTAAAGAATTGGCTTAGTTTGCAAGAATCATTAGAAAGAAATTGATTCATCGATTATCCCATGAAGTCGAGTGCTCTTTGTTAAGAAGAAAGATGGTACCTTGGTTGTGTGTTGATTATAAGCGAGCCCAAATGGATGCGCGATGAAGCAGTGCAGTTACATAGGATTGTTAAACATTCGACCAATTGAAAGGTTCGGGTGTCTTTTCGAAAATCGACTGGAGATATCGTTATCATCAATTAAGGATTAAGGATACGAGATGTGCATCGTAGTTTAGAGCAGCGGTATGGACATTCACAATTCCTTGTAATGCAGTTTGGAATGTCGTGCAACAACTTTCTAAGCTTAATGAGCGTTTGGCCAGTTTTAGATCGACAGCCGTGGTATTTATAAACGACATTCTTGTGTATTCAAAGGATCGTGAAGATCATGATACGCACCTTTGGGTAGTGTTAGAAACTTTGAGGAAGGAACAGTTGTATACTGAAATTGAGTAAGTGGGTTTGGATGAGGAAGTGTCTTTTCTTGGACACATTTATCGAAAGAAGGAATTAGGGTGGATCCAAGGAAGATAGAGTTGATTCTTGAATGGAAACCACCGAGAAGTGTCAAGGAAGTTCGTAGATTCCTAGGTTTGGCATATTACTACAGAAGGTTTGTTAAGGGGTTTTCGATGACTGTGACCCAATGACGAGATTGCTCCAAAAGAATTACCCTACGCCTAATTTGGAATTGGCCGCCATTGTGTTTGCATTGAAAATATGGAGACCTACCTTTACGGAGAAAAGTGTTTCATCTACATCGATCATAAAAGTGTTAAGTATTTGCCCTCCTATGAGGCTTGAAACGATGTAGATGGAATTGATTAAAGTTTATGATTGTAATGTCGATTACCACCCCTAGAGCTAATATAATTAGCGAGGCAGCCTGACGAAAGTTTGTGAAACACTAAGAGAAGTTGAATGCTCATTTTTCATTATCGGTTTTTCTTAGTTGCATGTGTGCTTGAATTAATGAAAAGACCAAATCTGTTAAATCAAGTGCAAGATGAACAAAACAGTGATGAAAAAATTGTTGCCATTCTAAGTCAGAATAGAATGGGGAAAGAAAATGAGTTTTCAGTGAATGAGGATGGATTCTTGTATTATAGAGATTGGGTTTGTGTACCCAATGATGATGAGTTGAAGAAATCCATTCTTGAAGAGACACATAGTGGATCCTTTGTTATACATCACAGTATGAAAATATAAGGATTTGAAGATACATACTAGTGGTTGAATGAAGAAAGATGTTTGGTTGTGACCAAATGTATGGTGTGCCAGAGGGTGAAAGCGGAACATCAAGTTCCTTCAGGTTGTAGCCTATTAGTATACACGAGGTCGATAGGACCGAATCCTGATGGATCGGGTTACCGTGTGAGGAAAAGGCAGATTAATGAAGTCAACTCATTTCCTACCAATAAGAACCGATTATTCACGCGTCGTTTAGCGAATCTTTACATAAATAGTTTGAATTTTTGTAGGTTCCAGTGTCTATCATTTTAGATAGAGATCTGAGGTTCACCTCGGGTGTAGAGGAAAATTACAAAGAGGCTTTAAGGCTTTTTCGACTAAATTTAATACGACTTTCATGTGACGGATGGAATGATAAGAGAGAGTTATTCAAGTTAGAGGATATACTAGAAGTTGTGTGATTAGATATGAGGTGGATTAGGATGAACTATTCCTCTAGTTGAATTTATGTATAACAATAACTTCCAGTCGAGTATTGGAATGGTGCCTTACGAGGCTCTTTATGGAAGGAAGTGTAAAACACCAATGTGTTGGACAGAGCTAAGTGAGAAGAAAGTCTTACATCAACTTGAAAAGAAAGGACATTTAATATGAGATCGGCGAGAAAGTGTTCTTGAAAGTTTTTCCTTGGAAGAAAATTATGAGATTTGGCGAAAGGCAGTTGAGCCCTAGGGTTCATAGTAGTATGAGTGATCGAAAGTAAATCTAGTGGCATATAGGTTTGTACTTACCTCTAGAGTTGGAAAGATCCATGTCTTTCCTAGTTTTCAATGTTAAGGAGGTATGGGTCGGACCCCTCATGTGGTCTTTCGAGATGAGCTTCGCGGGACTTGACACAAGGAGCAGGCGAAATCTTGGCTCGAGAAGTCAAATGGTGGGGGTGATGACTCCATTAGTCAAAGTATTGTGGAAGAACCACAAGATAGAAGAAGCCACGAGGGAAAGTGAAGAGACTATGAGTCAACAATATCGCAACTATTCACTGAAGGTAATTTCGAGAAAGAAATCTCCTAAGTGGAGAGGAGTTGTAACACCCCAAATTATACCCTAATAGTTTTATAATGTGTTTAAGGTATAAAATATGTTAAATTTGCATTTTTCTGAAAAAAAAAATACTAAGTGAGAAAAATGATAAAACCGGAGTGTCTGAGTCAAGTGTAAAATAGAAAAATGTCACATTAAGGACTCAAGGGTCATAAAGCTAGAAGAATACATGTTAAAGTCGAATATGTGATAAATGAATTGCAAATAGAAATGGAATGAATGACTTTAATGCAAAAATAGAAAACTTAAGCAAAAAAGGAGATTTGTTAGACAAGGCCTTATACATGAAATAGGATAAGACCAAATTTAGTCTTAGAATTGGGCATTTCACACACAGGAGCTAAGGTTCACGTGAGAAGGAGAAGAGAAGCCAATTGAGGTTTGCTATCTCTCATTTAGTTCAAGGTTTTGCTTGATCAAGAAGGAGGAAAGGAAGCTAGGTTCAAGTATTTCAAGGAAATCAGGTTAGGAAACCATCCTAACTCCTGTTGTTCATGTTTGAGGTTAGGAAGAACCTAACTCTTCTCATTCATGTCTTATACTTGTTAAAGTTGGGTTGATGTTTTTTATTTGGATTTGGGTTGTATGGATTCTCGGCGCGATTGTTAGGAAAGTCGACTCATTTTAGTTTTGTGCTTAGGAGAACATAAATCTTCATCTTTGGGTAATTTGTTTTGAATTGGAGTTGTATTGCTTTGGGTTGGTTTTTGGCTTGTGGGGTCTTAAATTGAAGTGTAAAGAGATGTATAGGTTTTGAAGGTAATTTTTGTCAAAGTTTTTTTTCAAAAACCCATGTTTTTGTTTTGGCCATAACTTGGCCCCTTGACCTCAAAATTAGATGATTCCAATTGTATATGGTGCATAAGACTCGTGGCCAAAAATTTCTAGAAGAAATAGAGACTTAAATGAGTCCATAAATAGCAATCATGTTGGTGTTTCCGAGATGGACAAAAGCGAGTCTAAGCTTGAGGAAAAATTTATGGGTTGTGTCATGTTTTTGTTTGGCCATAACTTGGCCCATTAGTCATCCAAATTGAATTGATTCTGACTGGAAAGAACCCTAAGAGGTAGACCTACAAAATTATAGAAGGTACCAGGAAGAAAACCTGACCCTAAGTCTCCTGTTTTTGAAACTGAAGTGAAAATACGGGTAAGCTGCTGGGTTATCCTCTGTTTTGGTACAGTTTTGGTGCTTTGGCCATAAGTTAAGTTGTAATGATCCAAATGTGATGATTCCAATTTATACTGAAAATAGACTCATAGAGCTATCATTTTCTTGGAGGAATTTTGGGTAAAATATGGCTCATTTGTTCCCAGAAAATTTTGCAAGTGAAGGTGTAATGGGTAGAAATCAACCCTAACAGAAACCCTAGCATGCATGACTGATTTATCTTTGTTTGTTCTCTGATTGTGACGTATTTGTGATGGATTAGGGGCTCGTGATGATAAAACTTGAGCTAAGATCAGGATTCAAGGAATATGAGTCAAGACAATCCTTTTGGTTTGTTCTTCACATTTCTCTTCTTATTTCAGTGTTGTGTTCATTTTGTTATCAAACCTGAAGTGTTGATATAAAATTGTGCTTCTGGTTTGAACCATAAATAAATTGGTTTGGGTGTTGGTTAATTGATCTCAAGTGGATTAACATGAAAAAAGGGAAGGCAATGTATGTTAATGCATGAATCATGTGTAGTCGAATGTGTATTGGTGTGTATGGTTAGGTTTTGGTGCAAAATTACTGCATGTGTATGTTTAAATTATGTTTCCAAATATGTTAAAGGTTTGGTGTAATTGAAATAGCACGTAAAACTCATGTGTTAAGTGAGTTAAAATGAAGAAAAAGTGATTGGATTATGGCTAAATGAGAAAGTGTTTCTATAAAGTTATATTAACTTTGTCGCTGTAGAATTATTGACTTGGAATAAATTGGTTTTTAAAAATGGGTTAATCGGATAGTTAACATAGTAGGTAAAGTAAGCATATTGGTTGTAAACTTAATTATTGTGGAATTCTTGTGAATATAATCTAGTAACTTTATTTTGTGACTATTAATAATGCCGCAGAGAATTAGGCGTCATATTTGAGTTAGGGATAGATTGGTATACCAATAAGGATAAATGTAGCAATATTGCAAATGATATGATTGATAGTGACATACGATCCATAGCCCAATGGGACAGTATTGGTAATGTACACAAAAATGCAAATATAAAATTAACGAGTCCATAGCCCAGCGGGATAGTACTGAGTTGTTAAAGTGTTCGCCAGTTTGCGACCCGGCGGAATAGTGTCGGTGATTCCGTTATCCTATGCACTAAAAATTTCGGTTGGTCGTTTAAGGGCAAATGGTTAACAAATGTAAATTGTGTGAATTGAGTTGTGACAAAATGCAGTATAAGTCAACATGAAAAGTGTGAATCATTGTGTTTTTATATGCAAGATAAAATGAATGTATGTTAAACTATTATAAAATCATATATATATATATATATATATATATATATATATATATATATATATATATATATATATATATATATATATATACCTGCCACCTATATATATATATATATATATATATATATATATATTACATGAATCACATGAACAAACAGAAATGTTTTGAAAATAAACATATTTGATAATTGGATGATTATTTGATGCATATGGAGCAATGTTATTTATATGTTTTATATGTGCATATATATATTTGTATTGATTGTATGAAATGAGAATAGAAGCGTAAATAACCGCACTAAGCATGAAAATGCTTAGCGCGTTGATTTCTCGCTCCCTTGAGTCTTAGGTATGAATATAATAACAAGATAGCTAAAGGCGAAGTCGAGCATAGAGTCATGGTCAAATAATTCAGAGTATACGTAAATGCTCTATTTCATGCATACCACTACATTTCATGATATCATGTAATTATTTTGTATATAAATCAAATATGTATAAATCTTCTTGGAATGTATTTTACTATTAGGGTAGAAAAGGGGTGAACTTCCCAATAATATTTTGTAAATGTATGTTGCAAAGGCATGGAATGCCATTTGTATCATATTTGGCAGTAAAAGGAATAGATATGGGCTATCTTGAAATGATATGATGTATATTTCTCATATTAATGAATGTATTAGTAATGATATCATATATTCATATATATGTATGTTTATATGAAATGTGTTATGATAACTGGTTTTGAAACTATTCGCTCTACTCCCGAATTCGGGTTCACCAAATAAAGCACTGGGGGCGACACAGATTCGCTATAAAATCCACAATGCCTCCTTACTTGAACTCTCTTCCTAACCGATCAGGCGTTACCATTCAATGTGAACATTCAGCTTGATTGAGATTTGGAGTCATCTCTATCAGATTATTAGTTGGCATCTTACAATAAGATCCCGATCTCCATAAATTAAGAATACATCCATAATCCTTCTTAAGTACTTGAGGACATTCTTAACAAGCACCCAATCACCAGGGTCCCACTGGTATATGCTCGTGACTCTCAAAGCATATGATACATCGGGCCTAGTACATTATGTCACGCCCAAATTCCAGGTTCGACTAGATTTGCGGATCCGAACCGGTTTCGGGGTGCGAAACCATATATCTGGGACTCTTTACCTTTTTTTTTTTTTTTTTTTTTTTTTTTTTTTTTTTTTTCATAGCTGAACTTATACTTGTGGGTATACAAACAATTTTTGTAATAACAAAAAATCATTTACATATACAAAAGAACTACCATCGAAGTGGTGTCCATCAAAATCTATACACATATACTAAGTCCCATTTACTTATACATATATATGTCTAATACAAACATCAGAGATCGCGGAAAACAGTGCTAGTGAGCATCTACATCTCTTAGGGAGGCCTCAGATCGTTGGTGTGGAATGTCCCTGCCCTCTTTATTTCCTCTCTCTTCGCACCTACACGGATTGAACACTCTGCGGCTAAGCTTACGCTTAGTGGGAACATATAGACAAGAATCGACCAATAACAATAATCGTCACAATCTTTTTACATTTACTTTTCCTTATGCATATAACGAAGCCTAATTGTATGTGACTTCTAACTCATATCATATTACACATGTAGGTTTTTATCCTTTTCAGGTTCCATATCATTATCACGGCCGTATCACTTCCATGTGTCATGTCTTTTACAAGTTTCAATTCATATCTTCTACATATATGACATGTCAGATCATATTCAAAACAAACTTATATCGTCTACAATGGCAAACAATTGAACATATCAAAGTCATATCAAATACATGTAGTCAAATTAGACTGATACAATCGCGACCATTTAGTTATCATTTTATTAAATTTTCATTTTCAAAGTGTCACGACCGAATCCCCGACTCGACCGCCATGATCCAAGCCGGAGCCCTATTTACTCGGATATTTTCAATTATCTTCTAAAACATTTGTTTGGTTTTATTAAATTGCTTTTAAAAGTGTCGGACCCGAACTCTCGACCGTGGCTATGGATCCGCGAGCCCTAAGCATTCGACATTTTCAATTATCTTCTCAAAACATGTTGCTCAGGTTATTCCATTTTAGACTTTTTAATTACGCGGAAGTACTTCATTATGGGCAAGCCCATAAACATTTACAATTAACAAAATGCATTTACAAAATAATTCCTTTATATCCACATATACTCATGCTATTCATTTTCGCAATGTTTCATTTTACAAATCATTTATCATATCACAACATGCATTTTCACGCAATAATTCAATTCACACTCAATTTATGAGATTTAAGCATATACATAAAATCCCATTTACACTGGCCAATGTTGGTTATTTCACTTTGACTATTCAATTCACATTTCGACATTCCGGCGAACGAATCCCGCCTTATTATCATTCTGGGTGAATGTGCCTACACATTTACAATTCGGTCTCCTTATGCGACGGATGCCGCTTGGTGCACCCCATGTGGTATCACTATTCGATCTCTCATCATGACGGATGCCGCTTGCGCACCTCCCATTACGTGGTATCAATTAAATGTCATACGCCATCATGACGGATGTCGATTGGTGCATCCCGCCAAGTGGGAACATTTCTTCAATGCCATACGCCATCATGACGGATGCCGATTGGTGCATCCCGCCAAGTGGGACATTGGACAATTTCGGAATGCCTTCGTGGACGGATGCCGACAAAGATCCCGTCAGCGTTCATTCGAGAGAGCAATGATCTGTGCCATAGTAGGGTGATCCGGAATCAACAAAATTTGTATCCTAAATTTCCTCCTATTGATGTAGTCAAGCTATTGCAGTATAGCGGTTCTAGGGTCAAACACAGGGATGGGTTTTCATCTTACAAATGACTTGTATCATGATTCAAAATGGTGAGGCTTTCATTTGGATTTTCAGATTTGCATTAAAATGTGTGGTTGTTGTTGTCACTAAGCTATGAAGCAATGAAAAATAAGATGTAAAAGAAACACCTTGGAAGTTTTGGGTCACTAGTTTGATATGATGGGGTTGTAGAGGTCCTCGGGTTATTTCAAGATTGGGGCAAGACATATAGTCATTTCCAAACCCGATCTTTGTTTAACTTTAAAACCAACCCTTAGTAACATTCCTATTCAACCATAGCATTTACTCGAGCATTTAATGTTTCAAGTAAAGGAAATAAAGCATTTAACCTACGTTCAGTAGCTCGTAAATGACATCTACTGGATGTCACAGATCTTACCATTAAGAATACACTAACCTCGAAGCATGCCAAGTATCAATTAAAGAAAATACATTAAATAGCATTTAAACCTAGTTTGGAAAGTTTGAAACACAATACGCTAAAGACTTGCTTCATGAAAACAGAGAACACCAAACCAACATCAACCAACCTAGCAACCCTCCTCTTCATAGTTTTATGGGCTTAGCAAACATCCTTTGAGTTGTCATCCTCAAAGGTGTGTGTTTGGCAGCCTAGAAAATGAGAGAAATATGAGAGAGAAGAGAGAAAATGGGAACCAAAACAAAAGCCATGAAAAGTCATGAATTCAATAGTTAGGTTACTGAAAATGTCCATAACATGGCTATATATCTCCACAAACATGCGAAAAATACCAAACTAACCTAAATAATATGATTAAGAATGAGGGCAAAAGAGGAATTAAACAAAAATGTAGTCGTTGGATCACAAAATAGAGCAGAATTTTCGCTATGCATTGAATTGCCATGATAGCTTAAAATTCGGGCCATCATAGCGAAAATTCAATCATAAGCAAAATCAAAATTTCTACGCACGCGACTTCATGATAGCCGAAGAAAAATTTGGCTATATTAAATTCGCTATGATTACGGCCTCGCTATCACTGCGAAATTTTCGCTATGCCATAGCGAAATTGCCACTCCTCCTGCATCCTCCATCCTGCATTCCTCAACTTCTATGGTTGCTATTTCTTCATTCCAGGCTTGATAAATCGATGAGAATTCAACCGAACTCGGTATAAATCAGCGAAATTTCGATGCCAAGCTTGATATGATGGTGGAGGTTTGCGAAACCTGCAAAACTACCAAAAACAACCTCGAAACAAAATCAGTAGTACTAAAGGACCTGCACATGTCAATCTATGATCAATATGATTAGCAATGCGAAAAGCACTCAAAACCTATCTTAAATAGGACCTAAAATAGCACTTTAAGTACTAATCAATCCAACCATCTATTACTTATGACGGATTCCGTTTAATGAATCCCGCCTCTGAGATTTATCATTCACATTTCATCTCGGTTTTTAAATATCATATTTCAATTCCATATTCACTTTCAGATACATTTATGACTCCGATTCCGCTTGATGAATCCCGCCTATCATCGCTCACATTCATTCGGTTTTCAAATATCAAGATTTCAATTCATATTCACTTTCAGATATCTCTTCAAAGATATACTCACCCATGTACTTATGCCTTCATATACTCATTCATATACTATTCACGTATACTCATTCATATACCATTCATGTACTATTTCATACTCATTCATATACTCATTCACATACTCATTCATGTGCTTATTTCATATACTCATTCACATACTCATTTCATATACTCATTCATATACTCATTCACATACTCATTCACATACTCATTCATGTGCTCATTTCATATACTCATTCATATACTCATTCACGTATACACATTCATGTGCTCATTGCTCATTTCATATACTCATTCATATACTCATTCACATACACTCATTCATATACTCATTCACGTATTCATTTCATATACTCATTCATGTGCTCATTTCATATACTCATTCATATACTCATTCACGTATACACATTCATGTGCTCATTGCTCATTTCATATACTCATTCATATACTCATTCACGTACACTCATTCATATACTCATTCACGTACTCATTTCATATACTCATTCATATACTCATTCACATACTCATTCATGTGCTCATTTCATATACTCATTCATATACTCATTCACGTACACTCATTCAAATACTCATTCACGTATTTCCTATCATTTGTTATCTTTTCTCGGGGGTTATATGTGATAATAATCATATATAACTTAACTACATTATGTGTTCATGACAAATTTCCTTCATGTTCATATTCATGTTTCAGTTCGTTACTTTCTCCATATATTCATGTTTCATGAACATCTATACATATTGCATTTCTTGTTCATATTCCGCATCCCCTCTTACCATGTATTCTAATTAACTTTAACCACATTAGTACACTTGTGCAACAATTCAATTTTCAGACAAGATGTAAAATTCAAATGCCATTAACAAGATATATGAAAAAAGAGACTTAACTGATGAGCTTTCCATAGAGTCTAAGAATACCCATAATGGAGTCCTAACGAAGGAGTTATGCGAGTTGCAAGCCGTGACAAAAATCAGCGACTTGCAGCACCTGCAGCAGCAGCAGCAGCCACTGTCTTTTGTCATTTTCGGGGATCTTAACTTCACATTTGACACTGTTCTTTTGTACTACTTTGAAGCTAAGGTGCTAAGGGTTCTTCTCCAACAAGAATCACCCAAATCGGAGCACCGAAACTCAAGTTATGTTCTAAACAACCCGGACTACCCTATGTTAGAAAACAGAACTGGCTTGAACATTGCCCCACTTTGAGTGAATTTTTGGGCCACATAGAATCGTAATTTCAAGGTACCTATTTCAAGATGTTTGGTTCTCCTTGAAGTCTATTTTAAGTATCAACTTGAATCACTCAAATCGGATCAGAAATGAGCAAGTTATGGCCAAACATTAACATCAGTCAAAATAGAAAACGAATCATTCACCTGCACACAGCCTCGACCAGACTGCACAATCCTCGAATTTTGCCCAGATTTTGCCCAAAATGTGGGTTTTTCTCCACTTTTCCATAGATTGCTACCCAAATCAACTCAATACTCTATATACACATTAAAACTACTCCAAATTCATCTTGTAATCTCTTTTCTACTCAAATCATCTTTCTTCAAAACTTTTCATAAATTACTCCCAAAACAAATCTATAATGGGTCATAACCCATACATAAACCAAATACAAGGATTTGTTAGGGTTTGTTCTAACCCAAACTCCTTTACTTTGCAATAAACCATGAATCCAACCTCAAAGGAGATTCCATGTTTTTCTTGTACATTTGGGGTTTTACCCCTTACTCTCAATAATTTTTGGGTTAGGATGAAATCCTATCAAAACCCTAGAAAAAAAAATCAAATGCCAACAAGAAACCCATGTTGGGATGAACTTTTATCAAACCCTAGGTTTGGGGCAAGCTACTAATCATGCAATTGTATGGAAATCAAGTTAAGGAGTTTGCTCTTACTTTCTCCTTCTCTTCTCTTCTTCTTCTCTTCCTCTTCCTCTTCTTCTTCTTCTCCCCTTCTCCTCTCTCTTTTACGTTTTTTTGTTCCTCCTGGGACCAAATTTATCTTAAATAAAATGTCTTTCCTGCTTTCATGTTTGGCCTCAAAACCCATTTTTTGGTTAAGTTTTCATTATTTCACTTTTAGTCCTTTAGTTCTTCTCTTGCAAACTGCTAGGCATATTCTAATTTAGCCTATCAACTTTTAACTTTATGACTATTGGATCATTCTTTTACATTTTTTGTCTCTCAAAAATGAGAGACCAATTAACCTTATCCATCTTTTTGAGTTAAGGCCATGTTTGGCCTTTGCATTTTTAACTTCTTTTTCTCATTTTTGCATTTAGGTCCTTTAACTCTTTCTAATTTCTATTCCATCTTTTCTCAAATTTCATATTTGCATATAAACTTATTGTTTTATGCTCTTTTATGTCTCAAGTGGTAAAAGACCACTTACTCCTTGGCTTCTATTATTAACTCCGCCCTCGTTTTATTTTCAAAAAATTCCATTTAGCTTTTAATATACCTCAAACAAGCCTAAACTGCTAAAAGATATTTCATTGCTACACATTACATAGTTGCATATCATGGCTTTTGAGCTGTGATTCGAAGCTTAGTGGGCAAGATTACTATATAAGTTTTAAAAAAATTTTAAACTTGGGCTTCAACTCAATAGCTTAATATTTAGAAATTTTAGTGGGGGAAAAGTATAGCATTTGAGCTTGAATTTCCTAAAATATAATGGGAAAATTGTTTTTAAAAAAATTTGAGTAGGGGAAGTGCCCCCACTGGGCACTGCTTATATCCGCCCCTAGCATACATGATTAATCCTATAGTTGAAGCCTATGGGGCTTGTCTACGTGTGTCCTCTCATCTTGTGTCTTGGGACACATATACTTCGAGAGGGTGATCCCACTAGACATGGGAACATATCCTCTAGACCGCCCATGCTAAACCTCTTGTACTTAAGCTATGTATATAGACTATGAAAGACCAAGCAACCTACTTGATCTATCTCTATAAATTTATATCCCCCATATGTAGGTTGCTTCTCCAAGGTCTTCCAAGGAGAATGAGTTTGGATAACCAGTATATTGACATATTGTATCTTTGAGAATTCGTTTCCAATAATTGATATGTCATCCACATATAATACTAAGAACACGACTGCACTCCCACTATCCTCCTTGTACACACAAGCTTCATTCTCATTTTGTGAGAAATCAAACTCTTTTATTGTCTCATTAAATTGGATATTCCAACTCCTAGATGCTTGCTTCAATCTGTAAATGGATCTTTGAAGTTTGCATACTTTACTACCATTTCTATGTGCGAAGACCTCCTATCATGTCATACACACATCCTTACTTAGGTTTCCTTTACGGAAAGCCGTCTTCACTTCCATTTTCCATATCTCATAACCATGATGAGCAGCAATGGCTAGGAGAATCCTTATGGATTTAAGCATGGCTACTAGACTAAAAGTCTCGTCATAGTCAATTCCTTATCTTTAACGATAACCCTTAGCCATAAGCCTAGCTTTATAGGTAATCACTTCCATGTCTGTCTTCTTCTTGAAGATCCACTTGCACCTTATAGGTTTTATCCCTACGGGTGGTTCAACCAAAGTCCATACTTAGTTGATTCACATGGAATCCATCTCTGACTTCATCGCTACAAGCTATTTGTCAAACTCTGAACTATTCAGAGATTCTTCGTAGGTACTAGGCTCATCGACCTCTATGAGCAATATGTCCCACTGTTCACTAATGAGAAATTCGTATTTCTCTAGAACAGTACGTATTGAACTTGTGCTATGAAGTGCTTGTGTTTCAAAAGGATTAACTACTACTTCATCAACATGAATAACGACCTTAGATTAAGTTAGTTAATTTATGTATGTTGGAGCACTTTGAACCTCACCAAGTTCACCCTTGCTCCCACTGTATTTTCTTAGATGTAACTCTTCCTTTGAGAAGATTGTATACTTTGAAACAAACAACTTTTGTTCCAACGTGTTGTAGAAATGATATCCAAAATTTCCTTAGGGATATCCTATAAAACGTATTAATTTGCCGATGCCTTTTAGCTTGTCTGATAAAATTTGCTTCTTATAAGCTGGATAACCCCATACTTTTAGGTCAGAAAGATAGGGCTCCTTGTTAGTCCATATCTCATATGGATTAACCTTAACTGACTTGGTTGAGATTTATTCAACACTTTAACAGTTATCTCATGTGCATACCTCTAAAAGGATTTGAGTAGGTCCGCCTTGCCCATCATCGACCTTACCAAGTCCAACAAGGTTCATTTTGTCCTTTTCACCACACTAGCTAGTGCGGTGTGTAAGGTTGGAGTCCACCTAGATAAAGTCTCATTATCCTGGAGATAACCCATAAACTCTTGACTTAAGTATTTTCCACTTGAATCCCATCTAAGTGATTTGATACTTCTTCCAAGTTGTTTCGCTACTTCATATCCGAATTCTCTAAACTTTTCAAAGGATTCAGATTTGTATCTCATAAGATCCAAGTACCTAAATCATGAATGTTCATTGATAAAGGTAATGAAGTAGAAGAAACAACCTCTAGCATTAATGGACAATGGACCATAAACATCAGAATGCATTATGTCTAATGGCCCATAAGCATGTTCACCCTTTCCCATAAAGGGCAACTCGGTCATCTTTTCCTAACAAGTAAGATTCACATGTGTCAAATGATTCACGATCAAATGACCCTAAGCTACCACACTTTGTGTAACTTTGTCATGCGTCTCTCACTTGCATGGCCAAGGCAACAATGAAGGGACCCAACCCGGATTTCCTCTTCCTAACCGGAGGGACCCTCCCGGCACTCTTACGGATTTGAAAAAACATTTCTTTTAAACCCTTTTTAAAAGTGAATCGTGGGAGCGAACCCATTTATATAGTAATGCTTTCCATTACAACCTTATTAAACATGTTGGAATTTTTTTTTTCTTTTAAACATTAAACCATTTTTATACGATTAACATTTTAAAAATCGAAAGTGTGGTTTCTCTATTTTTCTGACATTTCCCAATTTTACAACACTTGCAATAAAAAATTTTACACTCCCAATAATGGTTGTTTACTCCACATCCAACCACAGACATCAAGTCCACCACAAGCAATTTCAAATCAAAATTTAAAATCATTTTCTGAACACCATAGAAATATAATAATATTTTTATAACCGTTGGGCTCGAGTCGGGGATTACACCCAACCGCCTATGTACCTCTACCACACAGAGGATCAGATCTCTCATAGCTCATTTCTTTAAAACATATATTATAAAACCAGGGAAAATTCAATTTTCGGTGCGGTAAATGGTAATTTTGGTCAAAATCTGAAATTTTCTAGATCTCAGATGACCTAAACGGACTTCACCGTTGAATCATCTCGCTAAATATAGCGCCACGTCGAATTTCGCGAATTCAGACAATAAGAATTTAATGCTTTTGAGGCACCGTGCCTAAAAGCCGTGGAACGGTTTGTGAGAGACATGTGATGTGATGTCACCTACTACATAAAAACTACTGACACATGTTGTATGATTAGTGAGATGATGGAGATGAATGGCTTAGATTAAGCCATGTGTCAAAAATCCAAAACTTAAGGACACAAATGGAATTATTGAAAAGTTTAAGTGAATAAGACAAAAAGGAAATAATCTTCTTCTCCAAATGGAAGAACAAATCGTGCATTGAGGTGTGGATCCAATTTTTAGAGAGAGAAAGAGTGACTTCTCTCTAGATTTCCCGCCGTTCGGACCGTCGATTCTCAATGGAGCAAGAAGCAAAGTCGGTCTACGCGGCGAGGGCTACGAGTGGAGACCGATTTGGTGGAGTTCCAACAACTCTAAGAGGTAGGATCTTTTCCTACTTGGTTTATTCTTCGCTAAGAGCCATTTTATGGACGGGATTTGCTGAGGCCTGAATGGCCGTGAGCATTCCGCTCAAAATCTTGAACCGAAAGGAGAAAATCCCTATCAGGCCAGGAATTGTCGAGCCTAGGGTTATACTGCTCACGGATTTGTTCCCAGGATTTTTATGTTGTCAAGATTCAAAATGAATTAAGTTTGATTGCATAGCCCATGTGAGCTAATTTTGGTGTTATTGATTGTGAATTGAATAACAAGAATTATGTGAATTAATTTTGTTAATATATATATGTAAAATATAAGGAGTATCAATTGTTTTGAAATGACATACGCATCCCATATGCACCGGGCAATTCTAGAATGATAGGTGAGTGCATGACACGAAATGAAAAAGAAAAAGAAAAATGGTTGAAATGAATTTCAAGGAAGATTTTTGTAAGAATTGCCTCGAGAGCTTGGCCCAACGCTCATCTCTCGAGGCGGACCCATGACTGTTCAGAAAAATGATCCAGCAATTCACCTCGAAAGGTATTCTAATATATTTACCGAAACTCGGTAGTGTGTTTTCAAGAACAAAAAGGTTTTGTTTTGAAAACTGTATTTTTGTCTACATTTTTGGCTTAGGCATGTGAGGAGCTCAGGAGGACTCATATACGGGATTGGGCATGTAGACATCTGGAAGTAGATCATGTATTTGCTCGAGTAAGATTGCTCGGGCTATGACATGTGCACTTAGGTAGAGTAACCCATGTAGGAAATTATCATTACCTGCATTGCCCAACTGTCGAGGATCATTATTTTAGGTACAAGGAGTGTACACGAGGACGACACTCACTGGGAGGGTCGCTGCTTAGAAGAAAAAGCCTGACAGGCTTTGGTATTCATTTTGTATAACATGTATTAAAACCTAAATTTTGATATATGTTTTGGCTTTCAAGAGTACTCGTAATAACTCTTGAACTATTGTTATAGTTGATGTATTCTTTGATGAGTATTGATGTGGCCGGGCCCAAGTGGCCATTTTTACTGATGTACTGAAGTCTCATAACATGAGACACAAGTATTCCAAGAAGCTTGGACGGGTTGTTAACCAGACACCCCGGATTTAGGGCGCCACATATACATTGGCAAAATAAAGGTGCATAAGTAGTTATTTACAAAAAGGTCTATACATTTTAAAAAAGTGGACATCGCATGAGGCGGAAGTGTCACTGGGCCTGAGGATGCTCGAACTACTTGTCAGTCTTTGCCCCTAAAAACATTTTATAAAACATTTGGAAAGAGGGTGAGCTAAAGGAGCTCAGTGAGAGCATAGTTCATGGGAAAATAATGTTTCCAGATATAGTTTAAATATAATGTAAACAATTGTATAAATATCTCATTTTAATAAACATTATTTTTACTTTTTCCTTGAACTGTCATATCCTAATGAAACCTCGCCTACCGGCTCCATGAGAAAGCACCTCCGATGAAATGTACTTACGATCACCGATGGCCCAAAAGGAACCTCCAATAAACAGGCCTTTCTTTAGATACCATTGCACTATGGAATAAATCACATCGTATGCTGGTAACCTTTTCGTACTCTTTCACCCGCATGGCAATAAGGCATCACCTTCCTTCCCTCTATAAAAATCCTATCCCTTTCCCATGTACCATGCACACTTAAAAGCACTTAGTCGACTTTTCCTTAAACTTTTCTATCTTTGTAACATGAATATAAGCATTTTCTATATAAGCATATATATATATATAGAATATATATTCATAAACATTTCATTTGATATGAAAACTATAAATCATAAGCTTATAACTATGGAAACCATAATCATTTCATATTTTCTCAACATAATTAAAGTCAAGAAAACCACATTTCCTTTTCATTTAAACATTTATAACATAGATATGAAAACATATATATATTTGTAAACATTAATATATATATATATATATATATATATATATATATTTCCATAAACATTTACATTCTCCCTCACCTTAGTTATTTAAGCCCTTTTTCCTCCTTTAAAAACTTTCCACCTTTGTCTTTAATAACTTTCCTCCTACAAGTCACATTATCCATAAAATCCATTAACATTCATACCTTAACAATATTCAATTAAACCATTAACTATAATATACTTATTAAATTATAAAGCAACCCTTAGGCATTTTATTATTCAACTTGGTCTCTAACTTCTAACCAATCTACTTCACTCAAATCAAGGCTCATGACAACATCATTACAAACCTTAAATCAAGCTATTAGCATGCTTAAAGTGAAAAACCCATAATGCCTTCACTTTAGCAAAAATTACATTTATACCTTAATCAATTCTTTTTTTCTTAAACTTTAATTCAATACATTCCATTAGGCATTTACTCACTTCCAATTGATTAAAATCAATTGAAACTCAACTTTTTCATACTTGTCTTAGGGTGGTCGAATCCTACATGTCACACATTCATCATTATTTCTTCAATTTCTTCCATTTTCTTTCAACAATTACATTTAACAATTCATCCAATGTCATTGTTTTAATTAAACTAAATCAAACCAATGCATTTCCAATTAAACCCTCTCTTGGCCGAACCCTCTCCATGCCATATCTTATTTTCTTTTCAACTTTTAATTCCATTAATTCATTCAAGTATTCAAGTAATGTCATTAAATCAGTTAAAACCAATCAAACAACATCACTTCCATTAACATCAAATGTTGATCGAAATTTACAACCCTTATAATCTCACTCTTTCTTTTCAATTTCTTAGCAAAATCAACATAGAATCATGTCAATTTAATAGCTAAAGCCTTAACATAACTCAATTGAAGGTTTAGATAAATAAATCCATAAAACCCTAATTGCTTACCTTAATAGTTTTGGTGTCTTGGTGTGAACTTGAATTCAAATGAAATATCTTGTTCAAATCTACATAAAGACATGCCAAGAAACTCATTTACACCATCATATAACCATTTCCTCCATTAACATTCAAATTCACATAGACTAGTAAGTGATCTCACCTTAAAAACTTGATTTTTCACTTAGGATTTGATCTAGGGTGCTTCATGGACATGATGAACACTTGAAATGGACTTGAAATGGCATGAGAATTACTTGAATGGCTTGGAAAGGGGCTGCCGAAGTTGTCTCCCTTGCATGGACGTGAATTGCATCCTTTTTGCTTCACTTTTGCATTTCAAATTTGTTTCACCCATAAGCACACCAAAAGCCAAGTCAAATGCATTTTAATGATCCTTTTTCATGTCTAATTTGCCCCTCGAATTGTCCTTAATTTAACAACATGTCATTGGTTAGCATCCTTGAATTCTAATTGGTCCATATGTAACCATATAATCCAAAAGCAACCAAAACCACTTTATGTCACTATTCACTTACTTTTCCATCAAATCCCATTAACTTCAACCATAGTTAGGCTTAACTAACTCTCATGGTTAGCTAACACAAGTATCATTTTAACTTTAGTTAACTTTAACTCATCAACTAACCGTAAGTTAAGTTAACGGTTTATGACAAATATCAAAGCAATGGAATCCACGTCAAGCTCTCGTAGGTCCATTCCTAATTCAGACATCACTGTTATATGGCATCATTCTATTGGTTCTTGCTTTGCTTACTTAGATTAGGCTTACTCATTAAATGACTTCAATGCCCTCCTTGAAAATAATACCCTTATACCGATAAAAATTCTGAAAATATTCCATGATCGTCCAATCATAAAATTGACCATGGAATACTCTAATTAAACTGGCTTCTATCAGTGAATATGCTAGAACAAAAATTTAGGGTTAAGGAATATTTTTAAAACTATTTCGTAAAAAGGGCATTTTCGTCATAAATCGTCAGACGCTTCAAAAACCCCTTAAACGAATTCCGTTTTAATTCGTTTCAGTTTCTTTAGAATCAATACATTATTTTGAACATTTTCGATTTTCGGGGCTCGTTTTTCAAAAATTACTATTCATTTGACCATTTCCAATCAAATACATAACTTATCGAAAACGAAATTTACTATTCATGGAAATAGTAAATTCTAGGTCTTACAAACAATGCCATGAGTAAGATGATTTCAGATTATCTCCCTTTGGCCTTTTTATTGTCATTAACATTTTAAAATTGGATTGGACATATCTAATATTTAAATCTCATTACTTAATGTACCACCGAAAAAGACATCATAATGTAACAACCATTGTTACAAAATATAAATAAAACCTTTCTTATTGAAATAAGAAACTGAAAAAAGTTCTTCTTCAATGCTGGGACATAACAACAATCATCTAAATTTAAATAAAGATCACTACTTTAAGTTCAAAACATAAGTCCATGAGTAGTAATGAACTTCACCTTCATTTCTACTGTATGCCCACTCTCCCTTGTGTGAGCCTATCAGTTCCTCTTAGGCCCTACATCAATCCATATGTATGAGCCACAATTGGTATCATATACCCATATGTTGTTAAGAGAAACAATATTAACCTTAATGACATAAATACCTGAAGATTATGGTGCATCACATGCCACCTTCTTCTTCAACTACATGTAGGCTTTGTTGTTCCTCTTCTAATGGCCAACTTGACCACAATAAAAGCAAGTCTCTTTCAAGGCAATCTCTTTTCCTTTCTTCTCAACCAATTTTCCCTCAACTATCTTGAGCACGTTGACCAACTCGGGTATGGTGGACACAATATAGTCCATCTTATAGTCAAGCATAAATTGTGTAAAACTATCGGGTAACTTGACCAGAATAAAGTCTACACTCAATTCAATGTCCATCCAATAACCCAATTGATTCAATCTCTAAATGTGTTCATACATCTTCAAGGCACAGCTTGCATTGGGATGTCCTCTCCATCTTGGAACCGTGCAGTTCGAGACTCAACCCTTCCGCCACGTCCCGTCATTATAAAAGTTCCCGACGGCAGACCATGGAATATGTGTAACGCCTCAAAAATACCCTAGAATTTTTATAATAAAATTTATTATATATTCAGAGACAAAGCCAACTTCTGTATTTTCTTGGGAATTGTTAGATGAATATTGATTAAATGATTATCAATCCGTAAATAAACCCAAGTGAAAAGAGAAATATGGAAATGAAAATGGGACCTAAGGTCAATTGTAAGTAAGTGTATATGTCTAAGTGAAATTAGAGAAAATAAATGAGTAAAGGAAAATAAATAGGAGACTTAAATGAAGAATAATAGAGAAACAGAGGGACCTAAATACAAAAAAGAAATAAAAAATTAAAAAAATCAAGGAATTGCATGTGGTGTGTGTAAGAAAGAGGGAGGAAGTTTCTCCTTTAAAGTACGATTAAGGGTGATCCATAAGAAAAGGAAAAAGAGAGAAAAGAGGGAGATATTTTAGAGTGAGAAGCTCTAACTTCTCTTCAGATTCCCAACCATCGACCATAGGTCTCCCACGGGGCAAGAGCAGGAAAATCCTTTTCCCGTGATAAGAGCTGCAAGTAGAGATCACCTGTGGAGTTTTGGGAAACTCAGGAGGTAGGTCTTCCCTACTTTGATTATTTTCACCCTAAGGAATGTGGTGGTGGTTATCTTGCCTTAGGAATGTTTGGTTGTATTTAAACTGATGGGAAGCTACCACATTGTGGCAAGGCGCAATAACCTGACCTTTAGAGCTGATTTTGGTACGAAGTGAAGGAATTTGATAGTGAGTACTTAGTAAATTGTAGCCACATCAATGAACTTGATGTTAGGCTTTAACTTCGATTTGGACCCTGTAGACCAAGTTATGGTCCTTTACCGGGAGGTCTACCAGCTAGATCTGGTCGGGTCGCTTCGTCTGGGCCGGTCATCCAGCCTGACCTTAGGAACGGCTTTTAGGTCAGAAATAAAGGAAATTTGGCAGTAAGTCCTTCTGGTAAATTTTAGCCACATCAATGAAATTTATGTTAGGCTTTTGAATTTCTCAATTCGGACCCTTGTAGACCAAGTTATGGTCTTTTTACTCTGAACAGTCAAATGGGCGAGAGGTCAGCCCATAGAGGTCGGTTCTTCGGGGCCAGAGGTCGCCAGGTTCTCAGGTGCAGAGGCCGGCCAGACCATGCAGCGCAGGTCAGCAGACCTCATGCAGCAAAGGTCAGCAGACCTCATGCAGCAGAGGTCAGCAGACCTGATCCTCAGAGGTCAGCAGACCCCGCCCCCGTAGAGCTCACTGTCCAGCTCAGTCAGCCTGTCGATTTGACTACGTATGACCTCCAACTTCGGAAGGTCATAACTCCTTCGTCCGAACTCCGATTCGGGTGTTCTTGGACTCTATGGAAAGCTCATTGAGTCAAGAATTCATAATATGCTGAGGAGGATAGAATATGTCAGACCGAGGTGTTAGACCAAGTTTACCGAGGTCAGGTCACCACACACTGGCTGGCGTGACTACGTATGACCTCCAACTTCTGGTTGGCAACTCCTTCGCCTGGAATTCGATTGTGTTCTGGACTCTATGGAAAGATCATTGAGTCAAGAATTCATCCATATGCCTGAGGAGGATAGAATATGTCAGAACGAGGTGTCAGACAGAGTTTACCGAGGTCAGGTCAGCTCGGCCGGGCCACCGATCAGGTGACTACGTATGACCCTCCAACTCTGAAGGTCATAACCCTCTGTCCCAACTCCGACTGTTCTAGACTCTATGGAAAGCCCATTGAGTCAAGAATCCATCTATATAGTTTGTTGAAATTGGATCTCATATTAAACTCCGAAAATCAACCAATCAAAACTACTAGTACAATACCTAATATTGTTCTTTAATGGTTTTGGGAATAGGGATCGACGAGGAGGAAAAGTCAAATCGAGATTGAGATTCCAAGGATTGGAATCAAAGTGCAAAGATTTTGGGTTTGTTCTACTGACTCTATTCCTGCTTCAAGTTTTGCATGTTTGTTCTAAAAGCATATTGAATTGATTTAATTGATTTGAGAAAAGTACTGTGAAATGTTTCAGATATAAAATTGTATGATTATTGAAAATAAACTTGCTTATACAAGCGTACATATTGTACTATATTTTGCTATAAAGGATTTTGAATCGCCTCTGATAGAATGTTAACCGCTTAGTTCAGATAAGGATAGATTGGTATACCAATAGGGTCAAATAGCACACCGCGAATCCATTGGGGACATGTGTCACTCCGAACAAATAGCCTCAACAGGATCAGACGGTAGTGTCACTATTTGATTGTTTATAATCAGTCAGCAGCCCAGTGGGACCGCATCAAGGTTATAAACCATTTGATACCGGCCTCACTTCAACAGAATCGTGCCTGACTCCTGATATCCCGTGATATTTAAGACATACTAAATTATGATGGGCATGAATCGAATTGATTGGCATAAATGAATTGATTGGCATAACTGAATTGATTAGCATAACTGAATTGATTGGCATACCTGAATTGATTTTCAGAATTGAATTGAATTGCAGAACTGAACTGAATTTATGAGCATAATTGAATTGATTTGAGATTAAGTAAATTATTAATATGAGTGTATTTTTTGGGATGATCAATGAACCATAACTGATTGTATATAAAACAAGTATATGTATTGTATTTATATTGATCATCCATAATGATTTGAAAGTTTTGAATGATTAAATTGCATGATTTGATTTAAGTTGAAATTGAGGAATGGATTTGTATAGAACCACTAAGCATGAAAATGCTTAGAGTATTGTTTTACCAATGCGTAGGTACCGAGTGATAGATAGTGATCGAAAGCGGACCCAAGATCGAGGAGCATCAAGTCATAAAGAAGGAAATTTCGGAGTATGCTCCGATATGTGCATTCATTTCATGTTTTCTTTTGGATATTGATATTTTGTAAAAACAATTTGAACTCTGAACATCTATTTTTGTAAATCATTTTGAAAAGGCTTGAATGCCTTCATTGTAAATGTATTTTGTTAAAGTTAAATGTATTTTGTTAAATGTTTAAGGGCTTTCTGCCCAGGTTCTTGTAATTCGTCTGCTGAAGGATATAATTTTGAGTGATTGAAAGGATTTTAGTGGCATCCCGACTCGTTCGGATCCGCCCAAACGGCCTGCCGGGAAAGGGGCCTACAATTTTACTGGGTATCGTGAGCCTAGGTTTAGGCTAGTTTCACAAAATGATTTTGAAATTTGTTTGTAAATGATTTCAAATTGTGTGTAATATGCATTTCATTGCATATGCTGATGAAATGACTCGATGCGGATCTGGGCTGTCTTAATAGGATAAGCATGGACGGTTCCTGGGCTCCTTAGGTCGAGGATGACCAAGGGACTCGCCAACAGCCCCGTTTAGTATGGAAGGTGGCAAGCATCCCACACCCCACCAATAAATGAATCCAGAACAAGTGGCGTGAGGTACTATGGGTATCCTCCAAAGCCAGCCTAGTTCAGCATTACAAAGAGCCGCAACCAAATCGAAATTGTTCCAAAGCGACACCTATCGAGAGAATGACAAGGTAACGAATTGTAGATTTTGGCTGAAAGAAAGAGGATGAGCCTTCTGCGTAAAATTGCTCTAGAATCGAAGGACGGTCAGGTAAATGCATCAAGATACCAGAGAAGTTGAATGCGAATTTACTACAGATGAGGCTTATCGCTGGTGGGTTTCGTGACCAGACCGCACCATCGAGTTACATGGGAGTTCTCTCGATGAGTTCGCGAGCACTAGCTGGGTCGTGATTTATCCGAACAACATGACGGAGTTTCATAACTAAGCAAAGATGTATAAGTGACCGAATATCAAAGAGAATTCACACGCGGTTGAAAGGCATGCTCCCAAGATACTTCTTGTGAGGAGGAAGAAAAGTGTCGAGGTTCAAGACGGCCTTAATGACCAGCCGGAGCCCATGTCACAAGATTTTGCCATGAGGATTTCTCCAAAATCAGGACATGCATTGAATGGAAGAGGAAGAGAGAAAGAGAGAGAAAAGATAAAAGACAGGGAAAGAAAAATCCCTGGTCAGTCCAGTTCACAACAACAGCAAAGGAAGAAATTTAGGGGACCATTGTGGTTCCAATCACCAATGTACCAAAGTTGGCCCAGAGGGAATACTACTCACCAGCATCAAGCGGCTACGAGTACACTAGGAGGTCCTTCTAGAGGACAGATTGCTCCCCATTGCTCCCATTGTGGGAGAAATCATAAAGGAGAATGTTGGAGACTTACAAGTGCTTGTTTGATTTATGGATCCAAAGAGCATAGAGCAAGAGATTGTTCTAGAGCTCTTTCATTTACAGCACCCTGCAATCGTACATCTTTAGTAGACAAAAAAAGGCAACAAGAGTGTTGCATCACCGAAGCGTTCCAGACAAGGCACATAAATTTTGGGGTAGGCAAGATGGTCGTGCTCCAGCTAGAGCATATGCAATGAAAGCAAGGAAGATGTACCGACGCCTGCATGTGATAGCCGTAATTTCAAATTTTGATATCACATACATGCATTGATCGACCCTCGAAATAACCCACCTGTTATTTGCAATCGACATACCCAACGTGGTAACACTGAGAGAACTAGACATGACATCTTGGTGACGAACCCGCTTGCCATAGTGTGGGCATGGTGAACATAGTATAGAGATTGTCCCATCAAAATACGTAGAGTATGAATTTTTAGAGATTTGATTGAGTTACCATTCGTGGAGCTGATGTGATATCAGATGGACCGGTCGTCTACATCGCTGTCACGATTGTAGAATGAAAAGAGTAACCTAAGAATGACTCGAATTAGCATGAAATAACTTTCATCGGGAGAGGTCAAATCACTCTATCTATCGTGATATCCGCCACAATCGCTAGAACAATGGTGCGAAAGCGATGCAGCTTCCTACTGCTTATGTGATTGATACTAAAGGCAAGATCAAGAGAACCGATATCCCTATCAAGAATACTCTCCGAACGTGTTCTAAGAGTTACCAGGATTGCCCCCACATAGGGAGATTGAGTTTGCTATTGACGTTGTACTGTGTACACAGCATCCATTACACCGTACATAATGGCTCCACTAGAGCTAAAAGAAACTGAAATCTGCACTGCAAAAGAACTACTAGAAAGGGTTTATTCGACCAAGTGTATCACTCACGGGAGCTCCCCGCGTTATAAAAGAAAGATGGCATACTTCGCCAGGCGATTTGAGACACTTAAACAAGCACGAAAGAATAAGTATCCGTTACCCAGAATTGATGATTTGTTTGATCAATTGAAAGGTGCAAGTATCTTTTCGAAGATTACTTTCGATCTGGGTACCATCAATTGAGAATTAAAGATGCCGATGTGCATAAGACGGCGTTTAGGACGCGATATGGACATTATGAGTTCCTTGTAATGCCATTTGGATTGACAAATGCTCCAGCGGCTTTCATGGACCTAATGAATCGTGTTTTCCGAATCGTATGATAATTTTGTCGAGTGTTCATAGACGACATTCGTATTCAAAAGATCGTGAAAGTCATGACATGACCTAAAGCAAGGTTAGAGACTTTGAGAAAGAGTTAAACAGATGCAAAACCAGCAAGTGTGAGTTTTGGAAGAATGAAGTGTCCTTTCGGGGCAATATAGTATCGTTAAGGAATCCGAAAGTAGATCCAAAGAAAATAGAAGTGGTTGTTAAATGGAAGCCACCTAGAAATGTTAAGGCGCGTAGTTTCCTGTGGACTGTGAGGGATACCATGCAGATCTAAGGGGTTGTGATCGCAACCCCGATGACGATTGTTCCAAAAATGTAAAGTATGAATAGAGGAAAATGCCAAAGAAGTTTTGATAAGTTGAAAGCATTTTAACCGAGGTTCCTGTTTACTCAACCGACCAAGGTAGAGAATATGTATTTTTAAGTGATGTCGCTAAATGGACTTGGATGTGTCCTAATGCAAGAGGGTAAAGTGGTAGCCTATGCTTCAAGACAATGAAGCCAGATGAAAGAACTACCCCACATGATTTAGAATTAGCCGCACTGTATTTGATGTTTGAAATTGGAGATATTATTCACGGAGAGAAGTAATAACAAGATCGATCGAGTTCTAAGATTTACTTCACAAACAGAGCTTAACTCGAGACAACTGAGAGATGGATGGAATCGATAAAAGATTATGACTGATTGAATATCACCCAGAAAGGCTACAATGTGAGCGCCAATGCTTGAGAAAGTCAATACGAACGCTTCGAAATGACGCCCATTCATTAAGAGAGACAATTATGAAATGTAGTGGCAGAAAGGATAGCAAGACCGAAGTTTGTTGAATCATGCTAGAGGCAATGTGAAAGATGAGAGAAATTGTCGCCACGATAAATCGATTGAAATGGTAAAGAAACTGAGTTCACAGAAACAAAATGGAGTTAGATAAAAGATCAGTCGGGTACCCGATTGTAATGATTTGAGAAACTGAGACATCGAAGAGGCATATATGGATCTTTTTTCATCCATCCCTAGAGCACAAAGATGTATCGAGATTTAAAATGTCATTCTGGTGGTCCGGAATGAAAAGAGATGTGTCAATTTGTAACTGGGCGTTTGGTGTGTCAAAGAGCAAAGGATACCAAGTTCCTTCGGGATTATCGTTCTCATTAGAATACCTTCCAGAGTAAATGGGAATCAATCACCATGGATTTTGTGGTCGGGTTACCATTGACAGGAGAAGGTATGACTCGCTTGGTCGTAGTAAACCGATCACCAAGTCACTACTTCCTACCGTTGAGAACCATTCACTGGCTGCCAGCGCAGTTGTATATCAAGGAAATAGTTTGGTTACATGACTCAGATCCATTATTTCAGACCGAGATCCAGGTGTACTTAGACTGGGAAATTTCATAGGAGGCCTTGGGCACCGACCAATTTCAAAGATCGCCCACCCACAAACTGGATGGACAATCTAAGTGAGTGATCCGGGCATTCTCAAAGATATGTTAAGGAGTTGTGTGATCGACCTCGAGTGGGTAGCTTGGATCGACACACGCTTCATAGTTGAATTCCGTATTGTAACAAATTGGTCAATCAGCATTAGAATGGCGCTTATGAGGTTTTATATGTATAGAAATGTAGAACACCGTTGTGTTGACGGAATGAGCGGGGAAGAAAGTAATTGGTCTGATTTGATACAAAGAGACTCAAGAAAAGCAAAAATGATTAGAGAAAGATCAAGGTGGCCACCGATAGACGTAAATCATACTCGGCTGAAAAAGAAAAAGATATTCGATACAGATCGACGGTGCGTTTTGAAAGTATCGCCTTGGAAGAAGGTAATGAGATTTGGGAAAAAGGCAAGTTGAGCCTCAGGTTTATCGTCCCTATGAAGTGATTGGAAAAGGGTCCAGTGGCATATAGATTAGCATTACCCGGACTCAGGGAGTGATCCATAATGCATTCATGTCCATGCTACGAGGTACCGATCGACCACACATGTAGTCTCTTCTGAGACAATTGAGTCAGGCCGTGATTTTGACATATGAAGAAGAGCCAAGAGATTTTGGCTCGTGAAGTGCGAAAGAATTACTAACAAGAAGATTCCGCTAGTCAAAGTGCTGCAAACCATAAGACTAAGAAGCCACTGGGAAAGTGAGGAGATGATGCAGCAAGATCCGCAACAAGCTTGACTAAGGTAATTTCGAGGACAAATTTTTTAAGTGGGGAGAGTTGTAACGCCTGAAAATACCCCAGAATCTTTATAATAAAATTATTATATTCCGCATATTGGGGCCAACTTGGGTTTTTCTGGGAATTGTTAGATGAATATTGATTAAATTATTATTGAATCCATAAATAAACCCCAGTGAAAAAGAGAAAATATGGAAATTGTAAAATGGGACCTAAGGGTCAATTGTAAGTAAGGTATATGTCTAAGGAAATTAGAACAATGAGTAAAGGAAAATAATAGGAGACTTAAATGAAGAATACGAGAACAGAGGGACCTAAATACAAAAAAAAAAAATTTAAAAATAAAAATCATGAATGGGCATGTGGCAGGAAAGAGGGAGGAAGTTTCTCCTTTAAATGCCATTAAGGGTGATCCATAAGAAAGGAAACAGAAAGATAGAGATATTTTAGAGGAGAAGCCTCACTTTCTCGATTCAACGACTGACTGATAGCTCCGCGGGCAAGAGGAAAATCCTTTCTCAAGCGCAAGAGCCGGCAGAGACTGAATTGGGAGTTTCGACAAACTCTAGGCGTGCAGTCTTCCTACTTTGATTATTTTCACCCTAAGGGTCAGGTGGTGGTTATCTCGTCTTAGGAAGCTGCTCGTTGTATTTTTAAACCATGGGAAGTCGCTCACATTGTGGTAAAGGCGCGCTAACCGGACCTTAGAGCTGATTTTTTGGTACTAAGTGAAGGGAATTTGGTAGTGAGTACCTTTGTAATTGTAGCCACATCAATGAAATTGATGTTAGGCTTGAACTTCTTCGATTGGACCTCTCCGAGACCAAGTTATGGTCCTTTTACCTCGGTGTTAGCCTGGCCTAGATCTAGTCGGGTCATCATTGGTTCAGCCTCGTCAACTAACATGACCTTAGAACGGATTTTTCAGGTCAGAAATAAAAGGAAATTTGGCAGTAAGTCCTCTGGTGGGACTCTAGCCACATCAATGAACCCTGATGTTAGCTTTGAATTTCTCGATTCAACCCTCGTAGACCTAGTCATGGTCTTTTTTACTCAACAACAAATGGGCGAGAGGTCAGCCCATAGAGGTCGCCCAAACAGAGTCGGCTTGCATCTTCATGCAGCAAGAGGTCAGGAGACCTCATGCAGCAGAGGTCAGCATCTCTATCCTCGTAGAGGTCGCCAGACTCCGCCTGTGAGCCTACCATTCAGCTTCAGTCAGCCCATCAGATTTGACTAATGTATAATCAACTTCTGGTTGTCATAACTCCTTCGTCCGAACTCCGATTCGGGTGTTCTTGGACTCTATGGAAAGATAATTGAGTCAAGAATTCATCCATATGCTGAGGAGGATAGAATATGTCAGACTGAGGTGTCAGATCGAGTTTACCGAGGTCGTCACTCACTACACCAATGGTGACTACGTGCATGACCTCCAACTTCTAAGGTCATAACTCCTTCGGGTCCGAACTCCGATTTAGTGTTCTCGACTCTATGGAAAGATCATTGAGTCAAGAATTCATCCAGATGCCTTGAGGAGGATAGAATATGTCAGACCTAGGTGTCAGACCGAGCTTACTGAGGTCAGCCGCCGCCTTAGTCGCCGCCTGATCGGGTGTGACTACGCATGACTCCAACTCGGGAAGCGTCATAACTCCTTCGTCCGAACTCCGATTCGGGTGTTCTTGGACTCTATGGAAAGCCCATTGAGTCAAAAATCCATATATATATAGCTTGTTGAAATTGGATCTCATATCAAACTCCGAAAATCAATCCTAACCAAAACTACTAGTACACACGGTAATAATATTGTTCTTTAATGGTTTTGGGAATAGTGGACTGACGGCGATTTAAAAGTCAAAACCGAGATCGAGATTCCAAGGATTCAATCAAAGTGCAAAGATTGGGTTTGTTCTACCAATTTCTATTCCTCGTTTCAAGTTTTTGCATGTTTGTTCTAGTGCCATATTGAATTGATTTAATTGATTTGAGAAAAGTGATTGTGGAAATGTTTGCATATAAAAATTGCATAATTATTGAAAATAAACTGCTTTATACAAGCGCATATATTGTACTATATTTCGCTTATAAAGGATTTGAACGCCTTGATACAATGCAAACGTTAGTCTTAGGATTAAGGATAGATTGGTATACCAATAGGGTCAAATAGCAATACTGCGAACTATTGTATTGATGTGTCACTCCGATCAGCAGCCTAGCGGGACCGTATCGGTAGTGTTCACTATTTGATTGTTTATAATCGCCGCAGTTCTCACCGACCGTACGTCAGGTTATAAAACCATTTATAACCATTTGATTGTTATAAATTCGTTAAGGGCATAACTGAATTGATTGGCATAAATGAATTGATTGGCATAACTGAATTGATTGGCATAACTGAATTGATTGGCATAACTGAATTGATTTTCGCACTGAATTGAATTCGTAATCGAACTGAATTTATGAGCATAATTGAATTGATTTGAGATTGCAAACTATTGAATATGAAAGTGTATTTTTGGGATGATCAATGAAGCATAACTGATTGTATATAAAACAAGTATGTGTATTGTATTTATATTGATCATCCATAATGATTCAAAGTTTCAATGATTAAATTGCATTATCTGATTTTTAAGTTTAAACTTGGTGGAATGGATTTCAGATAGAACCACTAAGCATGAAAATGCTTTGGTATATTGTTTTTACCAATGCGCAGTACCTAGTGATAGATAGTGATCGAAAGCTTCCCAAGATCGAGGAGCCGCCAAGTCATAAAGAAGGAAATTTAATATGCTCGGCATGTGCATTCATTCTATGTTTTATTTGATATTTATTATTTTGTAAAAGTAGAACTCAATATCTATTTTTGTAAATCATTTTGAAAAGGCTTGAATGCTTTCATTGTAAATGCATTTTGTTGTTAAATGTATTAAATGTTTATAGGCTATCCTAATTTTGTAAGCGCATCCGCAAAGATATAATTTCGAAAGATTTGAAAGTGATTTTAAGGGGGTCCCTGACTTGTCTGATCCGCCCAAACTGCCTGGGCCGGGAAAGGGGGCCCACATGCATCCATAGTCTTATACCGCTTTTGAAACCTCAGTGACATAGAGGGATAATCAATCCCGCCTCACACTAACCAAGTGCTTTGATATGCCCTCCGAACACTTTCAGTGCATCAACAATCGGGATCGAGGAGTGGCTTAACACGACATAGGCTAATCTTCTTCCCCTTTATCCATAATGTTCCTTAACTAGTCCAAGAAGTTAGGCCCGATCAAAATATTAGCATCCATTATTGACTGGGAGTTCACATTCGTTGACATGGTTTGATACTAATAACCTAGATGCTAAAGAGATCATGTTAGATTGTACTTAAGAATGCATAATTGATACGGCTTGATAATTACGCATTATAACTTCCCACTATTTTATTATGAATCATTAGCCCTCACTATTGATCCAAGATAACCTATATGGAGGTTCTCATAATGGGCCGATATCCAATATCACCAAGAATGACCTTGGGTTTGCCCAATAAGCCATCTTGGGTCAAAAGGTAGGTATCTTGTCCATACCAATTGCAATTGTATGCAATTAACGAATTCAATATCACTAGGAGTGACCTTGGGTTTACCCAACAAGCCATCTAGAATTAATAGGTAGGTATCTTATAATAATTGCAATCTAATGCAACTATCAAATCCAATGCTATCAACCGTTGATTTGTGCACTATCATTGGGCTATCAACTCATGATAAGTGTACATCTTATGTACATTGACCTAACTATGTATCCATCCAACATTAACCTTGGGTTTGCCAACCAAGCTAATGAGTCTAGTTAAGGCCAGCCACTAATCAGGAAAACTCATTTCCATGAATAGAGATGTCCTTATAGGGTAGGGCTTGGGTTTACCCAACAACTCATTAATCTTTAACTGATTCAAATCCTAAATCATGTAAAACATCTTCTCAAGTTTTACCCCACCTGCCTCAACTCCTTTGAATCCATAAGTCCGATTCAACTCCTTGAACCAAAAAAATGTTAAAAGAGCGTTTTTTTTTTTTTGTCCAAAGTTCTCTCGTAGGTAATATCAACATGATTTTTGAAATCCATACCCTAGAAATTTTAAAAGTCAACGATTCGCTTAATCTCAGCATCTCTATTTCAAACATACCGAGTAGCGTGTTCAAATTGGTGCAAAACCAAAAAGAGAAAGGGAAACAAACAAGGCACTAGCGAAGACCTTTACATCGCGGATGGTCATCCTCGCCGACGCTGTTACGCCACGGCTAGCGTGGTTCAAAACCCCATCAGAAGTCCTCACACGGAAAGCACGCCATTCCGCTGTCACGCAGAGCAACATTTTCAGGTCGACGAACAACGCCGCGACATCGGGCCGGGTTCTACAGCTACGAGAAACATGTAAAAATCCTAACTTTGGGAATTTTAATCTCATCCAAGCTATTTCTCCTTCATAATAACCATCCTTGGTCATGTCATGACCATATTACATGAAGAAAAATACTGGATCTACACTTTTCAAACAAAAAATCTCATTTTTGAACCTTTGAAGAACATGGGTACTAAAAACAAAAAACTCTCAACAAAGAACCGATTTGATGAAACTAAGTGGCTCTAATGCCACTATAGGGATACCTAGGTGCCAAGAACACTGTTGCATAGCGGAAATAACAAAAAAAAATCGATCCACCATCGGACCATCAAGGCTCATAAAACAAAGACGTAACGAAAACCGCAGTTCAAAATATGATATACTTTTGTAGATCTACTCTTGGAGGGAGTTTGCAACTTAACTAGAAATGAACCACGTCTTTAGTCCATCTCTAACTAAGATCCACACGAAGACTCCAATCTCAAGGAGACAAAGGAAAACAAGCTCTGCTAGCTGTCAAGTTTGGTTTCAATGAGGGATGAAGCATGCTCTCAACCTTCTTCTTCTCTCTTTCGTTCTTCCTAACAAGAGAACTCACCACACTCTCAAACAAAGGAGATTAGGGTTTGATATGATCAACCATTAGGATCTTTAGGGTTTCTCCTCTAACCACATATTTGTAGGAGAAACCCATCCTATGAAAGGACTAAAAAGCCCTCACTCAAAGATGGAATATGCTACATGCATCTCCATGCATGGTAGCATGCTCCCTCATGGACCTTAAGCCCATGAGCAAGCTTTTCCTATCCCATTCTCTAAATGAGTCCTCTTAGTCTCGAGATACTTCTAATCCTGGAGTGGTCTAATCCCTAATGTGAAGTCCCTCATGATTGGATCACATCCAAGTCTACTTTATATCAAGTCTTCATCTTCCAAGTGTGTGACCCATTAAGTTCTTGGTTATGTTGGTCGTTCAATTCAACTATTGAATTAAGCAAGTCATGTGTGGTGTCTAGCAACACATCATGACCCCACCTGATCAAGAGTCAATATCCCCGACCGCAACCCATCCATAGAGACAAATACCGAGCACTAGTCCTTTCACCTCAATCAGACTCACCCGATCTCAGAGCACAGGACAAAGTGTAGCTCCCACTCAGCATCGGCACGCCCACATCTAGCCCAAGTTTTATTTTATCTTATCCTCGGACTCATTACTCTTCAGAAATGCACCTAAAGACACTCTTCGTGGCATTTCCACTATGGCCAGAGTTCCCAATTAACGATCCCGACAAGAGGCCATAGGTATACCTCCTCTATCACTGGGAGCAGGAATCATTTGTCAAGTACCACCACCTTCAAACACCTCAAGCTATACCCAACTATCATCCAAAGAGCGACCTCCAAGAGGTAACATGGATCGAGGTCAAAGTACGGAATTAGCATCCAAGATATCCTTGAGCACCTCAAGTCTAAGGATGCATGCAATTATTGTCACGTGACGAGACAATCGTCTACATTTAAATAGATAATCCACATGATTGTCTCATGGCAGGTTTCCAATGTACTTAGCTACTCTTATCAAGCATCCAAATTTCAACTCTAATCAACTCATGATCACAACTTATAAGATCCATTCAAGGAGTACGACATAAAGCAGTCACCCGCATCAACAATGTCTAGCTCAAGTGATCCTATGACTAGGATAATTTGATACCAACATAATCGGCAGACATGATAGAATCTTATTATCATGATCCCTTCATGATTTCCTTCATGCTATGTTATGTATAATGGACTTCATTAATTCGATTAAAGATCACAATTATTCGACACACGAATATCCAATTAATGAAGATGCCTTTAAAAGAAACTTAACATGTACAATAAGTGCTAAGGCGATTGCCTTTAGAGCACTTCTCTAACACAACAGCCTGGGGGAGCTACACTCAGACCCAAAGCTCGCTAAGGGGGTAGGTAGAAATCTTAAGGGAATCGAACATTGCACTACTCATACCTTGTTCGTTTGTATGTGAATAAAAATGAGTATGATAATAAAAAAAGAATGAGTAAATCAAATAAGTTTGGAGGTTGATAAATGTTGTCAGTGAAAAACCAATAAGTTTGAGGAGATGGATGAAAGTTGAAAGGAATAAATGTATGTCTTTAGGTAAATTTGACCAAAAAAGTTACCTTTATCATACCTATAATCCAATCCTTACATTACAAGCTTAATGAAGACCTTTTGATCCTAGTGTTGTGTGTAGTCTACATTAGTAGAGAGTGATATGGAAAACAAGCCTATGGAATTCCACTTCATCTATTAAGAGATCCTTCATATACTCATGTTTTCATAAGTCCATCCGGGTTGCAATTGGTTCACTTGGGTGAAATTCTTCACACAAACATTTGAAGAGCTACTAAACTAACTTAACTTAATGGTTACACTTTTCTACAAAAGCTATCACTTTTATTTTTCCATTCTCATTGTTTGTTGAGACTGAGATCAATATTTGAAATCATTCCATGACATGCTCACTCATTTTTGTGTTTTTGGTGTTTTGATTTTTGCTTGAGGATAAGCAAATCTTCAAGTTTGGGGGAATTTGATAGGTGTATTTTATACCTAATTATCCATCTCTAATCACCTATCATTTACATTTTTTGAGTTTTTTTTTATTATTCTAATGCTTAATTACATCCTTCAGGTTCTAGGTATACTCTTAGCAATAAGAGTACAATAAACCAATCAATAGAGGAGCTTTTCTCGTCATCAAACATAAATGTACTTCTTTTGAAGTTTCGCATAGGATGACCTTGGGGAACCAAGCTTGGCATGATGGATCAGAACTTTTCAAGATTTCTAAATAGTCCAAGATTTCTCAATTTGAAGTTTAGACGAGAAAGTAGTGGCCTCAGGATGACAAGATGCAAAATCAGGAAATGCTATGAATAGTGTATAGCACTTGAGCACCAATTATGCACTTCAATCCCAAGGTATGTTAACCAACTTTGAGATCTTCATTAGGTTGATGAACCTGGCCCGAATCATCAAGGTATCTTTCGATGTTGTTGAGACCTCTTGGACAGATTTTTGATGAAGTTTCTCCCTCCCACCTCTTGGATCCATTGACAATAGGTATTCTACATAGATACATCAAGTGCTTAATACTAGACTTGGTGTGATCATTGAGTTTTCTATTTTCGTTAAATCAAGAGGGTTTCAAAGTGAGAACTTAGGTTGATTCTTCAAGAACTCGCAACCTACATTACATTAGAAAATCGAGATTGAACCAAACTGAAAACCTCAGTTTTGTTCCTTAATCAACTATAAAGTTAACAAAGCTCATAAGACCAGAAACCCTAAGATCCTTTAAGTTATCATGAGTGTTCCCTTAGTGGAACCAACCCCCATGATGCTTTCTTAGATATAATTATTTTTAATTAATTCATAAACTACTTCAAAAATCAACTCCAAATTCAACATAAGCATACTCTTCAGCGAATTGACTACTTAGACATAGACTACAAATTACAACTTTCAAGTAGAATACCCATCCCTTGGATAACCATAAAGCCACTATCTCTAGAGTAGTTTAGACTACCTTAGTTGATGTTTTTGGGTTTACAAATATTTGTGATTGCACGTAATACATCAATTTAGAGAAGAATCAATTTGCACATAGATTTTCTCACTGCAATAATATATGACCTGAAACTCTAATGAGACTTTCTTCTGATCATGAAATGGCATATTCTAAATTTTGATTTATGGTCTTGTTTGGCATTAGTTGTAATCCTCAAGTCATGTTATTGCTGCATGATTATACCATGAAATGGGTTTGTCCATGGCTTTTTATTTTCCTCGATCATATCATATTTGTTTTTTTCAAAGATTGCAAAGCTTTTATTTGACTGCAAGTGCTTTTTTGTGGTTAATATCATGTTTTTCCTGGAATTTAGAAATTTCGTGAGATTATGAAATGAAAGACAACCAACCAAGAGAGCAGGCTTAAGTTTCTTTTATGCTTTTTGTTTTTTGTTTTTTGTTTTTGTGTTTTTTTTTTCAATTTTGAAAATATGTTGTTGGCCCCTAAAAAAAGTTTGAAAACATTTTAACAAACAAGAAAATGTGTGTGCTTTGAATTGCTGTATGGTAATCAAGAGCCACTATTCTCATTATGGTTAAAATACTGTTTGTTGGAGATTGGTTTCCACGTGAATCAAAACTATAAAATTAACAGAGTTGGATACACATTCTCTGACTTCATTACTCTCTCTTTTTCTCATCTACAAACCAAACTCTTTACTTTCTCTTCTTCGATAAACCCTATAATTGTAATAATTAGTAGAAACGATGTCATTGGTTTAGTGGTTTTGAAATTCAAAACTGTCGTGCATAGTGGTATGTTCACAAAAATTACATAAAAAAACAAATTAGAAATCATAAATAGTGTCTCCTTTAATAGGTATTTGTTTGATTTTGTGTCGTAATTGAGTGTTTGGCTAGCGAAGAAATGCGACGATGATGAGTGCATTTCATACCATGATTATCATCTTATTTTATGTGCATTTTAATAATTTTGATGATGAGAATTAGTGTTTTAAAGTTTAAATGCCTCATTTTGGTGATTAGGTCAACTTTGGAGAAAAATGAACAAAATGAGCTTAAATGGAACCAAAGAAAACCAAGAAGCAACCATACACAAAAATATTTTGATTTTTCTGTGTTAATCGTGGCATTAAATGGCTTTACTCTGCTCATAAATGTGTTTTAAACTTCTCAATATTTCTAACAAGTACTAGATCACCCAATTCGGAGTCAGGACAAAAAAGATATGGCATTGTGAAGTCAAATGGAGGATTTTCCAAAACACCACATGCAACACCTTTAAATTTTGTGACTTTTCATTCGACCAACTAGCCTCCAATGACTCCAACCAATGACTCCAAGAATCATACTGATATATCTAATCTTTCTTAGCTTTTCGTAGAGACCAAAATTATCGCATTTTGAGTACCTAATGATAGGTTATGGTCGTTTGAAGTCGAGCTCAAAGTAGGCTATCATGTCATGACATGGAATTTCATGTCATGACAAAGCCAAGAAAAATGCCGAATCTCCCATTCTCACATGATATGGCATGAAGGCCTTTCATGTCGCAACATGGTGACGCAGGAGCCTAAAAAAGTCCTTTTTTCACCATTTTAAGCCCTTTTTGAGGCTTATTTTTTCAAATACTATAAATACATGTTTTTAGATGTTTTTAAGGGAAGTTTTGAGGGAGTAGAACACCCTCCCTACGGTTTCTCTCCTCTCATTCTTAGAACAACCTAGCGTTACGATTTTTGTATAGTTTTCTTTACATTTGAAGTTATTTTGAAGAATCAACCAACTAGAGGATATCTTACAGCTTTGAACAAACTTTTGAGAGCTTTTTCACCATCAATTTATTTTGTATCTCTAAACTTTACTCTCTTCTCATCTCCTTCTTCATTATGCTTGTAATAAACATGATTTTGATGGATTTGTGAGTTGTAATAAGGAGCTAAACCATCCTCTAGGGTTGGTTATTGACATTAGTGTTTGGTTTATATAATTTTTAGAATGATTTTGTGAATGTTGCTTGTGTTGATGCTTATTGATGCAGATTTGGATTTTTTATGGTTTTATCCAATTGAAATGTGTTAGGATTTGTGCTTGAGACCTAGATTAGGAAATATTGACCTAGGGCTTCCATAGTGACAATCGGAAATTGACTCCCATATTAACCAAGTCTTCGAAATGTATTTCAATTGGTAAAATTAACTTAGCCTAATCAAAGAAATTTAGGAAATTAGCAATGACTAGTACTAAATATTAGGGTAATAAAAACATCACTAGGTCAAAGTAGATTTGTAAGGACCCAATCTAAGTGATCAAATCTAGCACAGTTCAGGTTTTTCCTATTGTAAGGACTTAGCAGTGACCAATAGGATACCTAAGGGGAAAATGCCTTAGAAAATTATTGTATTTAATCATCTAGAAGGACCTCGTGGTGAATGGGGGATTAGTGCAAGAAATTGAGGTGAGTCACGAGAATGAGAGCCTCATATCAATCTCCCTTGAGCAAACACAAGCTTACATTCATATAATTTTCACTTATCATGTATAAACCCGTCAGTAATAATTGAAGTAACCAACCTGAAAATTCTTTACCTTGAGTTCTTCCTCACTTGATTCATTCCTTTCAATTGAGCCTTAATCTTTCTCTTGTTTTTATTTTGTATTTACTTTTTAAAATATCCATTTTCAAATTGTTTTATTAGCTTAAATAGTGAGAAGTTCAATTAGTTGAGGTACTTGGTCAATCAAGCACTACAGTCCATTCCTTGTGGGTTCGATATCCGAACTCTCTAAGTCCACTATATTACTTGTAAGCTTGTATACTTGCGAATAAAAGTGTGCACAAATAGTGCTCAACAAGTTTTGGCGCTGCTGAGTCTGAATTATAATGGGCTTTATCGACTAATATTTTGACAGAAAGAAAATTCAGCATTTCCCGATCCTACCTCGATCCACGTGCTCTGGCGATCACTATTTTAATAGAAAAAAGTGAGTTGATTTTCGAGCTTTGGAAAATCCATCCCGAGTGAGGAACGATTTTGTTTGGAGTCGCCACTTACTTTTTATTTCTATTTTTTTTTTAAATGTGGAAAATGAAGTAAGAACAAAAACCCCTCATCACTCCCAAATAAAAGCGGTCCATGAAACCTGACATCGGGTTCGAGGATCGTGTTACCTATTAGAAAGGTACCCCATAGCACCCTCTGGCTCGAACTCGGTCTCTACTAATGAATTGGGTACATGGGATCATATGGGTCAAAGATCAATCGATCACTCAGGCTAAATAGATGACATGAGTCACACAAACCTACTCAATATCTAACATGCATAAACACTTAACCAAACAAAACAATGGGTGCATGCTTGTGGTCCCTAGCCAAGCGCTGCATAAGAGGTCAGTCAACAAGCTCAAATGCACCACAAACATCAAAGTTCAAACACCATGTACGCATATGTGCAAATATCAAGCCCAAGCACGCACTGTGTCCCTAGTCATACAGGAAGGTTACCAGACATTCCGGCATACAAAAATCTCTCAAAATTAAATATCAAAAGCAAAGGAAGTCAGGAGAAACCATACATTGCATCTCAGCCACTCATTGATGCTACAACACTTGTGCAACTATACAAACATGTCTATTCATCTCAAAGAATCGGGCTCGACAAAAACTAGACTACTAGTTCTAACTAATCCAATTCTTTCACCGCATTGACCAACCTATGAATCCAAAATGGGACCACATTAATTCCAAACAAACCCCATTTCGCACTTAGATGTACACACTGATCTCGCACCAATGGGCTCGACTCAAAGGTCATGGCCCAATTAAACTAAAAATCATACATCCCTAAAAAAAGAAACCCCTAATGAATCGTAAGGTTGATTCAAGCCCAACTAGTTGAACCGATTGAGAAAAAAATATCAAATTTTTTTAGAAAATTCCTCATAGAGTAAGAACCCAAAAAATCAATCCATGATTCTAACCCGATGAGGAGAAACAACCAAAACAATGCAAAAGTACCCTAACTGTTCCCAAAATAACTTAATAACTCCCATCATCCGATTCCCCAACTAGTCGAGATGATTGAGAAAAGTTCTCAAAATTTTTTAGAACATTCCTTATCGAGTAAGGAATCCAAAAAAATAAATGGTGTACAATCCTAACTTCGAATAAGTGAGAACTGACCCAAACAATGCCTAGTGCCCTAATCAAGTTCCTAAAGTTAACCTTATGAACCGACGATCAGGTTCCCCAACCAAGCTGGTTGATACAGCTTCAAAATTTCAAAACATTCACTTAAGTATAATCAAAAATAAACTGCACACGACTCGAATGAGTGAGAACTGACCCAAACAATGTCTAGTGCCCTAACTTATGTTCCTAGAAACATAACCTAATAAACCGGCTGATCCGGTTCCCCAACCAGTTGAGAACAGTTCTCAAAATCTTTCACCACATTCCTTACAGAGTAAGGAATCCAAAAAAACAAACGGTGTACAATTCCAACTTCAAATGAGTAAGAACTGACACAAACAATGCTTAGTGCCCTAAAACGAGGCTACAAACATCAAAGGCAAAGACAAGCGCAAAATAAACGGGAGAAGCATACAACATTCATACCAGGATTCACGACTACTCTCCCTTTGTCTTCCTTCTTTCCTGCCTCCAAAACCAGGTATCCACCCCCTCAAAACTTTAGGAAATCCCCTTCAAAATGAGAGAGACCACTCCCACCCGGATCTAGAGAATCTCTCCTTTTTCTTCCTCCTTTTTCCTTTATTTTCTTCTCTCTTTTTCCTCTTCCTTCCTTTCTCCCCCCTTCCTCTTCACATTTTCTTTTTGCTTGTCTTTCTCCTTCATAAAAATCTGAGCTCACTCCATTTTGCACTCCTTCAGTCCCGAAAACTCCTCCAATCAGTCTCAGACTTCCCCAGCTCCATAAACACTCTTCTATTCACGAGGTTAAAAGCTGGCCACATACTCATTTGCTTAACCACTAAAAATCCAAAATGGACTTAAGGTGGGTTGCGAGCAACCCACAAAATGGCCCATAACTAGACCCAAACCATGCCTAGGACTGATCTAGAGCTTATGGGCTCAAACCAAGTAGGATTTGGGCTCCAAAACCACCAAAATCAATGCTCCATCCAAGCTAACTCGATGAACTGGTTGAACCAGATGTCAACCGATCGAGCTGGCTGAGAAAAATTTTGAAAATTTGACAAAATGTTCCTTGAAGAATAATTAATCCAACAAAAAAAATGGAGCATGATTCCAAGTTCAAACGAGATATGAAAAACAAGCTTGCTCTTTCGAATTCAAACTTTTTCTGCTCCAATAACAGAACTTTAATTAAACTGCTGAACTCCGCTGAAATGTTCCAAACTAGTATATCCTATTGATAAAATTTCTCAATTTTTTTTCAGAGAATTCCTCAATAAGGAATCCAAAAAAAGAAACGGTGCATGATTTCGAGTTCACATGCTTCAATGAATTCAACCTAAACTGAAACTTTGAGGACCGGTTGAGCCGGTTGGGAAAATTTTTGAAAATTTGAAAGAATATTCCTTGGAGAACAAGGAATCCATAAAAACAACGGTGCATGATTCCAAGTTCAATGAGAGATCAAACAAACCAAAGTACCTCATTTGACATACCCAATAAACTCCGATGAAACCCTGGGAGAGGCCCCACTTGCTTCCTATGGCACAATGCCAATAACTACATACACACTCAATGTACCACATACAAGCCCACCCGAGGCTCAAAGACCGACTAAGCCTAAAAGGACCCTAACGGTGCCATATGAGAACGATGGGTGAGTGTGACACCCATAGGATAAATGCAAGTGTTGAGGGACAAAATCAGGGTCTACAACATGCCCTTCTTTCAATAGAGGAATGAACTAGTGAATCATGTGTGCTATGCAAGCGATGCAAGAGCGGAATGAATCCCCTAGTGAAGAAACTCCAAATGACCAACAATTTTGTCCTCTACCTAGTGTACAAAGGCTAACTAACTCGGCCGCCACGAGTAAAGGACTATGAGAAACCTAAGCACGACGCTCGGAAGATGAGATCTCGACATGATGTTTCGAAGATAGGGAAATTTGGACACGATTCGAAAGGCACGAAATTCGTGCACGATACGTATGGAGAATCGACACCGGCAAAATAGAAACTGCACAAATGCCAGAACCCAACGAGCGATCGAACAGAATGAGGCGGAGAACTTGAAACATAACGAAGAGATCGAATCCGAGCACAATGCCAAAGAACCCGAAACAAAACGGCGGGATCGATCCGCGCCATGCCCGAGAACTAAAACAAAAAAGAAGGGATCAATCCAGCGCCGATGTCAAGAAACCCAAAACAAAGAAGGGATCAACTGCGCCATGCAAAAACCCAAACAAAAGAAGGGATCGAACTGAAAGTGCACGCTGGAGAACCCAATAAAATGAGAAGGATCAATCCGGCGCAAGGCTCGAGAACCCGAAACAAACAAAGAGACCAAATCGGGGCGCAATGCTAGAGAACTAAAAAAAACAAGACCCACCCAGGTGTGATGTCGGAGAACCCGAAACAAAACAAAGGGATCGAATCCAAGCACGATGCTAGAGAACCCGAAAATAAAGGAAGGGATCGAATCCGGGCGCGATGCCAGAGAACCTTAAACAAAACGAAGGGATCGAATCTAGGTGCGATGCCAGAGAACCCAAAACAACACAAAGGGATCGAATCCAGGCGTGATGCCTAAGAACTCGAGAAAAAACAAAGGGATCTAATCCGGGCGTGATGCCTAAGAACTAGAAACAAAACAAAGGGCTCAAATTCGGGCGTAATGCCTTTGAACCCAAAACAAAAGAAGGGATTTGAATCTGAGCGCGATGCCGGAGAACCCGAAACAAAACGAAGGGATCGAATCCGAGCATGATGCTGGAGAACTAAAATACTAGATCGGGACGTGTCCAAAGAAAAGGCTATGCCCCATTTAAGGCATCAATACCATGTCGGAACCCACCATCAGAGACAAAGGCAAAGTCACAAAGCCTGAAATATTATAAACATTCATTCCTGAGGAAAAGCCCTCCTTACTAATCCATAACATACAATATCCACCAACAACCGATAGGGTATGCCTTGTATGTACACTGGAACTTAAATATCTCTTTGATGAAACCTAAATACATCACCGGTGCTGTACGGCCAAGGCGCCGAAAATAGATAATGAATCGGGAATGCCCAAGTATGTACATCCTTACTGTTAATGAACACCGTGAATCGATTCCGATCAACTTCAAAAAGCTTTATTATATAAAGAAACCGTTTAACATAGGATTACTCAAACTCTGATGCCCAAAACGTCTTTAGGTGAAACGGACTGCATGTGTACATGTGTAAGAGCCAAAGCTAGCATGCAAGGATGGGGGTATGCCATAGTGTGAATGTGTCAAAGCATCAAGCTAAGGAGCCATCAATGGTCTCAACTCTCTGTATCATTTGTATCTGATCATGGACCCGGTAAGTGTGCTAACCGAATGTAAAGGGCACATAAACACTCAATATTCCCTAAGAACAAAGACCGCCGATTATCTCGTACTCAATCAAGAGACGTAACCTGTCCATATAAATTGCGTCGAAGCAAACACGAGATCTCATGGCCTCAGGGTGGACTTATGACTCGGACCATAACGTAGGCTAGGAGTTAAAGGTGAATGAAATGATGGGAAACAAAGGCCCAAATACCCAATAGATAATGCCAAACCCCTATGTGAACAATGCCAAATGTCGGAGAATCATGTGAACAAAGCGACTCGAGCAACACATAACCAATGTCACAACAGGTGATGTAATAATTAAAAGACATCGCCGTTCATGAAGCTTAGCATCTACGATCGATGAGGATAGAAGAAAATGAAAAGGGATGTAGAAGAAAGTAGGGAAACAAAGTGGGATACAAGTGTAGCAATGAGTGACAATGACAAA
This sequence comes from Tetrastigma voinierianum, assembly GCA_016808115.1. Classification (NCBI taxonomy): domain Eukaryota; kingdom Viridiplantae; phylum Streptophyta; class Magnoliopsida; order Vitales; family Vitaceae; genus Tetrastigma; species Tetrastigma voinierianum. Next base: position 262,652 of record JAEQBH010004802.1, on the reverse strand, counting down.
CAACTCGTCCCTAGAATGCCAAATTGAGGCAAATCACCGTAAGATGGGAATGGTGATATGGATAACGACCCAGGGGACCTAGTTCAAAGGAAACCCAAACCTTACTCCCAATGTGTCTCCCGGATCCATGGAGAAAAGGATCATACAATGCTCTCACCCGCCTTCAAGAAAAATGGGGCGTCCCTAATCCAAAATGACCTTCCGATGATCAAGCTTACAATACCGCGCAAACCATGCTAATCCCAAATACCAATTAAGTGAATATCGAATGAGCGTAAATCTTTTTTTTTTTTTTTTTTTTTTTTTTTGCGCTGAACAACCAACAAAGTAAGATGAATGCCACATTAGCACAATCTAACCAATGAACCTCAAATCCCAAAACTCCAAATGGTCCTCAAACTAAGTGACCCGGATCAAACCTTAAGGTGGAACTAAGGGTGTGACTACAAATTAACTCACAGAGCTCGGCATGAGTGTCTCATCATGTTACATGTTAAAAGAAAAGAAACAAGATGATAGAAAAAACTCAAAGGGGTAAGCAAAGTGAAAAATGAAAATGGAGAAGAAAAGAAAAAGGTAATGATGCAAGAAAGAACAAACGAAGAATGATACAATGCTCATAATGCCCATAGATCCAATTAATAAATAATAGTGCACAGGCAAAGCCCCAAATTCGTGTTTAAAAGGTATGCAAGGTTGAATGAAAAAGGTCATAATAAACCGCTGGTGAGGCTCAAAGGGCAGCACAGGATATATCAATGTGGCCAAAGCATTGCATTATGGCTACTCGCTGACATGGCCGCCATCTCCGCCGACCATGATCTCACGACAAAACTTTCACTAATCCACGCTGACTGCCTGAACTGACTTTTGTCTAAGTTTGCCACCGTGCCGCTTTCCGAAAGCAAATTGATAACATACGGCCCACTCCAAGTTAGTCTAAAATTTCCCACGGGTCATCTTCCTCTGATAGGCTTACACATGATCTGTTGCCCTCAATATCCTCTCATCCAAAAGGCTAAGTTTATCCTAACAGACTGGCCCACTAATTTCTTTGATATTTATCGCCTAGCGCTTACTCTCAAAGATCCTGTCAGTCTTAACAGTAGCACTACCACTATACACCAAAGAATACAGGTAGTTTCAAAGAGGTACAAAAGATGTATGATGTTTCCTACAACGTAAAAGGGAGCCCCGACCAACTCGAGAAGTCTCAACCATCTTTCTCAAAATTCTCTTGATATTCTTATTCGCAGCCTCAACTGCCCCATTAGTCTTAGGCTTGTAAGAAGATAATTTGTGATGCTGAATGCCATACTCCTAAACCAACGTGTCTACCTCACCCCTGAAATGTACCCCCATCGCAAATCACCGTTGAGGGACCCCATATCGGCAGATACGTAATGATGTGATGAATGGCCACCCCGCCGCTATATCAATCTAACATGCAGCGCCTTCCACCCACTTGTTGAAATAGCCAATGGTAACTAAAATGTACTCATTCCCATTGGAAGACTTGGGCAAGATCATCCCAATAATATCAATACCCCATACTGAAAATGGCCAAGGAGATGTGAGTGCATGCAACTTGAAAGGTGCCACGTGTATCAAGTCTCCGTGCATCTGACACTCTGGACATCTCTGTACAAACAGCAACCATCCATTCCGGTCAAACCAAAAGTAGCTAAGGTCCTTATGATTTTATGCTGCTAGCATTTAATTCCATGGCCACAGACCGCATGCAACCTCTCTCATCACTTAATCAGAGGCAATTGGCTTCGATATATTATCAACATGCCATCTGACAATCTCCTATGTACGCTGCATCCCCACAAACAACAACTGCGGCTAAATGTCTCATGTTTCCTATCTCGCCGAGGCCGACTGCAAGTGTCGCATGACAAAACTCGATAAATATCATGGTACCAAGGTAGGTCATCTTGATCTCAATATCTTCATAATCAACAAAAGGTTAAAGGTAGACTTGGGTTCTGATAAACAATCGTTTACGTCACTGTAGGGAATCTCAATTGAGGAAGCCAGCAGCAACGACGCTAGAAATTGATTCTTCCAAGCATGGACAGATGGCATATCTCAACTCACCAAACCTATCAACCAACAAATCCAAGTAAGCATGGTAGGGCTTTAGTTTCTCATCTAAGGTCCTCCAAATACCTAGGTATCCATAACGAAATTAAGATTATTGTGTAAACCAGATTAAAATGACCGACATTATAATATAATTCTATTATTATTACTGATGGGTAAAATGAAAATAAAAATAAAAAAGAAAAAAATGGAGGGAAGAGAAGATTTTGTTTATGGTAAAAACTTATTCATCTCACTATTTCTCAAAAGAAGAAATAGAGGATCTCGTTGAATTTCCAAGTATTCAGCTTCACCACAAGATCCAAGACTTACTACATTTGAATTGCACATAAAAGACTATTTATCTCGTAGAGAGTTCACTAAAACTCGGGAAAACTTTCAACGCCATGTCTTATTTTGGCAAATAAAATAGAGTTACTGCTATAAAGAATTAATCGTCACAAGTATTCTGAGACAAAAATTCGTTAGTTTGAAGAGTCCTTTTGAATTATTTGATTTAGTAGATCTCAATTTAGAACTTTTCGTTTTCAGCAATTCATGAAGAATGAATCGTGAAACCTATGAATGTACCACATAAGAGAATACCATGATAGTCAATATTGGTCCTCATCACCCATCAATGCACGGTGTTCTTCGACTCATCGTTACTTTAGATGGTGAAGATGTTATTGACTCGTGAACCAATACTAGTTATTCGCACGTAGATGGAAAAAATTGCGTAAAACTCAACAATTATACAATATTGCCTTATGTAACACGTCATATTTAGCTACTATGTTCATGTACACAATCAGAATACACCGTAACATTTGAGAAATATTCAAGTCTCCTTGAATAGAAGATATCGAAATTTCTCTCGGATTTTTCATTCTAAGCGTAGAGACAATATACCTTGATATTATTGATCGCTTTATTTTACAAAATCACCCATCTCAATTGATAAGGCACATGTCTTCTTAGAATAAATCGAAGTTCTGCTTTGCATGTTAATTTTTGGAATCGTTTGTCTTTTGTACCCTTTCTTCATGTCTCGAGTATGATCCCATAATCTTTCTTCAATATCTTTTTTCAAGGTTGAGGAGGATCGATTCAAGATTGCCTTGTCGTTTACATTTGATTCAAAATCTACTGTCTCCGCGAATTCCTTTTCTTCTTGATTTCGATTCTTAATTTAAAAGTTGTTTTTCATTGAATGATATAAAAGATTCTCTTTTTTTCTTTCTATTGCTATTTTCGACTATAATTTTTTTTTTTCATTAAAATTTAATGGAAGTTAATTTGACTGTATAACCCATGGTTTCATTTTATATGTATTTTTTATAAAAAGTAGCATACTCGGAAGAACCAAGATTCAAGATTCGAGATGGAAGGATTTAGTATTTTCTTCATTCATCCCCATCCAATCAAAAAGGTCTTTTTGGATGATTTGATTTCCGAAGTTCATCAATAACCAAGTTGGAATTCATAGGATCTCCAATCGCTTCAACTCTTAAAGATTGCAATCTGGGCCCACGTGCCTCTCATACTCAACTATATTATTCGTCAACCGATGATGATTAGAGAATGTCAACCGGACTAATATGAGAATATGATCACCCTGAGGTGATATCAATAGGATATCGATGCCAAACCCCGACTGATTGGTAGCACCATCAAAGTACAACTACCATCCTACAATACTAGTTACTGAAATAATCTGCTCATCAGGGAAATCATCATCAATAGGTTTGTATTCGAATACTGGCAAAGAAGCCAAATGATTTGCAATAATGCTTCCCTTTACCGACTTCCGGGTAACATACTAAATATCAAACTCTATCAACAGTACTAACCATCTCATGAGCCTACTAGTCAAGACAAGCCTATCAAACAGATATCTCAAAGGATCCAATCGTGAGACCAAAAGTATGGAATACTCTATCACATAATTCTCAATCTCCTAGTGGCCCAAACATATGCCAAACAGAGGCTCGCAATCATAATGTATCTGCACTCATACTCTAGCATCCTCTTACTCAGATAATAGATGGCTCACTTCTTCCCTGAATCATCGAGCTGAGCTAGCATGCATCCCAAGGCCATGTCCGAAACCGACAAGTATAGAAGCAAAGGGCGCCCTGGTATAGGAGGCACTAAAACTGAAGGAGAAAGGAGAAACTCCTTAATCCTCTCAAAAGCACGATGGCAATCATCATTCCAAACTATAGGATGGTTCTTCTTTAGAAGACAGAAGATAGGCTCACATATGTCTGTCAGTTTAGCAATGAAACAGTTGATATACTGTAATCTTCCTAGAAAACCTCTGATCTCTCTCTCTCGCCCCTCATATGTGCGCTATATGGCTATGATTCAGATCAACCTCTATACCCCGCTCACTAACAATATTAGAACATTCCTCAGAGTAAGGAACCCAAAAAAAGTAACGGTGTATGATTCTAACTCCATATGAGTGAGAACTGACCAAAAAAATGCAAAGTACTTAATCATACCTCGAAAACATAACTCTATGAACCTAGGATGATCCAGTTCCCCAATTGGTTGAGCTAATTGAGAACAGTTCTCAAAAATTTTCATAACATTTCTTACAGAGTAAGGAATTTAACAAACAAATGGTGTACAATTCGGAATTCGAACGAGTGAGAACTGACCCAAACAATGCCTAGTGCCCTAACTGCTGTTCCTAAAAATAAAACCTAGTGAACCGGTTGATCCGATTCCCCAACTGGTTGAGAACAGTTCTCAAAAATTTTCAGAACATTCCTTAAAGATTAAGGAATCCAAAAAAATAAACAATGTACAATTCTAACTCCGAACGAGTGAGAACTGACCCAAACAATGCCTAGTGCCTTGAATGTTATTCCTGAAAACAGAACCTAATGAACCGGCTAATCCGGATCCCCAACAAGTTGAGCCGGTTGAGAACAATTCTCAAAATTTGTCAAAACATTCCTTATAGATTAAGGAATCCAACAAAACAAACGTTGTACTATTCCAACTCCAGATGAGTGAGAACTGACCCAAACAATGCCTAATGCCCTAAAACAAGGTTGCAAACATCAAAGGCAAAGACAAACGCAAAAGAAATGAGAGAAGCATACACACCATACTCGAGATTCACTCGCTACCTCCTTGTCTCTCCTTCTTTTACCTCCAAAACTAGGTATCCACTCCCTCAAAAATTTAGGAAATCCCGTTCAAAATGAGAGAGACCACTCCCACCCGGATCTAGAGAATCTCCCTTCATTTTCTTCTACAATTTTCCTTTCTTTTCTTCTCTCCCTTTTTTCCTCTTCCTTCCTTTCTCCCCCCTTCATCTTCACTTTTTTTTTGCTTGTCTTTCTCCTTCATAAACATTTGAGCTCACTCCATTTTGCACCTCTGTGCTGGGAACTCCCGACCACCCGGGACCCAGCTCCATAAACACTCTTATATTCACAAGGTTAGTAGATGGCAATATTAATTCATTTGCTTAACCACCAAGAATCCAAAATGGACTAGGTGGGTTGTAAGTAACCCAAAAAATGGCCCATAACTAGACCCAAACCATGCCTAGGACTGATATGGAGCTTATGGTCCTGAACCAAGTAGGATTTAAGCTCCAAAACCACCAAAACGGCACCCATTACAAGCTGATTTATCGAACCGTTGAACCAGATGCCAACCGGTCGAAAGGTGATCGAGAAAAATCATTCTTGAAAATTTAACAGAATGTTCCTTGAAGAATAAGGAATCCAAAAAAAACCATGGAGCATGATTCCGAGTTCAGATAAGGGAGATATGACCAAAACAAGCTCGGGTGCTCCGAATTCAAACCTGCTCTAATAATGAACTTTAATTGAAACCCGTTGAACAAGCTGAGCCAGTTCCAAACCTATCGATCCTGTTGATTAAAATTCTCAAATTTTGTCAGAGAATTCCTTAATGAGTAAGGAATCTAACAAAAGAAACAGTACATGATTTCAAGTTTGGATGAGGGAGATATGATCAAACAAGCCTGGGCGTTCAATTCATACATGTCAACAGCTCTGCCTAAATCGAAATCCTTTGAGGACCTGCTGGAGCCAGTTGGGAAAAATTTTGAAATTTTGACAGAAAATTCCTTGGAGAACAAGGAGTCCATAAAAAAACAATGCATGATTCTGAGTTTGGATGAGGGAGATATGATCGAAACTAGCCCAAGTACTCCTTATTCATGCTCCAATAAATCTCCGGACAGTTGGCAACCTCGAGAGGTCCCACTTTGCTTCCTATGCACGATGCCAATAACTAGCATAATGCACTAATATACCACATATAAAAGTTCACCTGCCTGAGACCGACTAAGCTTGCAAGGACTTAACGTGCTATATATGAGAACGACGGGTGAGTGTGACACCCATAGGATAAACAAGTGTCGAGGACAAATCGGTGGGTCTACGCTATTTGCATGTTGTTTCTTTTCTTATTTTCATTTGTTTATTATTTGTAGTTAATTTACTTCATGTTTTTTCATTTTGTATTTGTATTAAAGGTGTTGTGCATAATTTCTAATGAAGTGATATATGAGCTCACCTACATCTTCCAGAATCAACTTGCCGCTCGCACAACCAAAAGAGAACCAACTTGGGAGGAAATCCCAACAATGCAAGCACAAACCTCTATGAGCCAACAAGCTTATGATTTTGAATAGGAGCATTATTTCAACAACAATGAGGGTCACTTCTTTCAACCCCACAACAATATGCCAAGCTACTATCGTTGGGGTTGGAGGACATATGAGGATTTCTCCTATGGAAATCCAAGTATTCAAAATCAAGAAGGTTCAAGTTCCAACTATCAGGAACAAATTAGGCAATTGTCTTTTTAGGAGCAATTTCTTGCCTTGTTGGAAGAAACTAAGAAGGAAAATGACACTCGAGAAAAGTGATTGCCAAAAATGGAAACCAACATGGAAGCCAACATGGACGCCAATTTTATAAACCAATCTAGTGACATGTGTGCTACCATAGATATATTGGCAATACAAGTTGGGAACTAACAAAAGCTATAAAGGAACAATCTTCAAGGGAACTCCCGACCAACATAAAGAATGGTGACATACGGGAGTGTAAAAGCATAACTTTGAGCCTTGAGGAGGAACTTTCGAACCCGACATTGGTTGAGGACAAGGATAATGAGCTTGCTAGTGAGAAAGAGCCATTATTGAAGAAGATGCAAGTTGAAGAGCAACATCCGACGGTAAAAATTGAAAATGTTTTGGTTAGATTTGACAAGTTTAATTTCCCCGTTGATTCTTTGACTTCGGACATGGAAGATGACCGACAAGTCTCATCTATAGAAAGACCTTCCGTTGCCACAAGTCAAGTGTGTATTGATGCCAAACATGGGGAGATGACCTTCATACAGGAAAAAGTAAAGCTCACCCACCAAAGCACATACCACTCACGAATGAGAAAATGAGGTGCATGAGACAGAGAGCTCAATTCTGAAGAGCATGCACTCATATTCCTTCAATAGGACACTCAAGCGATTTGGAATTTATGGCCAATCAATTTCCACCAAAGTTGGCACTGAGTTTACATCGCATAGCAATAGCGCTGAGAAGTCCATCCTTAAGGAGCGTATGAGGATGATGAGGGAAAGTATCGCATGAAATACAACCCAAAGTTTCCTGACTTCTCCCAAAGAGTCTAGTTGGACTCTAAAAATGGAGCAACTTCTTAGGAGGCAAAAATCTGGATTTCTATCCATTTACTACTTTAGTTTGTTTTTAGTTATTTTAGTATGTTTTGCATGTTGAAGCTGATTCTTATTAGAGGAGTTTCATCAAGTCTCACCTCAACCCGAGCCCAATGATCACACTTGATCATCTAAGGAAGCCCTTTGTTCTTACCTTTCATATTTCATATATTGAGGACAATGCATGTTTTAAGTTTGGGGGGTGTCCCTTTGTTATGAAATTTTTATAGCTTCAATTATCCTGTTTTTAGTGTTTTCCTTTAGTCAAGCATGTTTAGCCGTTTCTATATGTTTTCATATTTTGTAGTTTTTTTTTTTTTTTTTTTTTGTTGAGCTTGTTTTGGGATTGATTGTGATGCCTATGATGAATATTGATTGAACTTTTTTTTATATGAAGAAAATGAGAGATAGATAAACTTAAAGCATAATGGTTTGACCTTATAGTTGACTATTTAGACAAAAATTCTTATCACTTTGAGCAGAAGTCAGAATGTACCCTTGATAGTCAATGTTGCTTGGTTTAGAGAAGAATTAGGTGAACACCATTCTATTTGATCTCTGAAGACTCTAGAACTTGTTCAATTATCATTTGAGGTGAAATCCTAGGAAACACAACAATTAGGAAATGATATATGCCATCCTTGGAGGGGTTGAGCCTTTCTAGCTAACCGTTATGTGCATTGAGTCATAGTCCTCCAAATTGAGTCATATTAGCCATTTTCTTTCTATAAAAACCAAGAATGAGCACCTTACCACCTTTTATTGAGTATCCTTTAGAGAAAGAACCTTATTTACCCTCAACATGTTGTTTTCAATGTAACATTCAGAAGACATGTAGTGGAATTTAGAGTTTGGTTAGTGGATTATGCTATTAATAGAAAATCAAAGGAAAGAAAAGAAAAGAAAAGAAAAAGAAGAAAAAAATCATAAAAGTAAAAGAATAAAGCTTCTTGGTGATCTTGAAAGGAAGGTGAAAATCAAACAAGTTTGGGGTGATGTGATGAAAAATATGCAAAGAATCAAGTTTCGGGGAGGCTAAGATGGAATCAATTGTGCAAAAACTCTGTTTGTTAAAGGATGGAAAGAAAGCATTGAGAAATGAGCAAAGTCAGGTAACAAAGCAACTATCAACTTGGCTATCAAGGATCTCAGATGAAGTTTTTATACAGTAATAATGCTTCTGAGTTTTTACAACAAAGATAAATGTAAAGAGATCTCTCACTCACTCTAGTCAGTCAATGTAACACTTTACATGTAGAAAGAGCTCATGCAGCACTTTCTTGCTAATAATGATCATGAGTTTGACTCACTTTCAAACATCTTCTCTCCTCTCCCATCGTTATTTAAAAATGTCCCTCCAACCATCACAAATTTTCTCTTCATCAAGCTCACGCTTATTTTCTTTTTGCTTTCAAATTTGAAATGCTCGTTTCTCATTTAAGGACAAGCAAAATGCCAAGTTTTGGGGTATTTGATGAGTGCATTTCATACCATGATTATCATCATATTTTCTATGCATTTTAATGATTTTGATAATGATAATTAGTGTTTTAATATTTAAATGCCTCATTTTGGTGATTAGCCAACATCGAGAAAAACAGAATAAAATGAGTTTAATGTAACTAAAGAAGACCAAGAAGCCACCACACACAACAAGCATTTTATATTTTGATTTTTCTGTATTAATAGTGGTATCAAATGGCCCTAATTTGCCATAAATGTGTTTTAAACTTCTCAATCTTTCTAACGAGTCCTATATCACCCAATTCGAAGTCCATATGAAAAATATATGGCCTCGTTAAGTCAAATGGAGGATTTTCCAAAACATCACATGCAACACCCCTCAAGTTTGTGACTTTTCAGTCTACCCAATGGCCTCCAATGACTCCAAGCTTGATATGGATAGATTTCCATAGAGACCAAAATTATCGCATTTGGAGGTTGGGTGAGAGAGTTATGATTGTTTGAAGTCATGAGCTCAAAGTAGGCTGCCATGTCGTGACAAGACAGCAAAAATTGCTGAAATCTTCAATTCTGTCATGTCGACATGAAGACCTTTCATGTCGCGACATGGCGACGCGGGAGCCCAAAACTGTGTGTTTTTCACCATTTTTCCAGCCCTTCTTGAGGCTTATTTCCTAAGATACTATAAATACATGTTTTTAGATGTTTTTATGGGAAGTTTTGAGGGAGTAGAACACCCTTCCTGTGGTTTCTCACCTCCCATTCTTAGGACAACCTAGGGTTACAATTTTTGCATATGTTGCTTTGGATTTGAAGATATTTTGAAGAATCAACCAGCTAGAGGATCTCTTATAGCTTTAAGCAAAGTTTTGAGAGCTTTTTCAACTTCAATCTATTTTGTATCTCTAAACTTTACTCTCTTCTCATCTCCTTCTTTATTATGCTTTTAATAAACATAATTTTGATGGATTTGTGGGTTGTAATGAGGAGCTAAATCATCCTCTAAGGTTGGTTATTGACATTAGTGTTTGGTTAATATAATTTTTAGAATGATTTTGTGAATGTTGCTTGTGTTAATGCTTATTGATGCAGATTTGGATTTTTTATGGTTTTATCCAACTGAAATGTGTTGGGGTATGTGCTTGAGACCTAGATTAGGAAAGATTGACCTAGGGGTTCCATAGTGACAGCGGGAAATTGACCCAGGCCTTGACCAAGTCTTCGAAATGTATTTCAATTGGTAAAATTAACTTAGCTTAATCAAAGAAATTTAGGAAATTAGCTATGACTAGTATGAAATTGATTTTATTAGCAATTAGGCATTGTGCTAGATTTGTAAGGACCTAGCGGTGATCAAATCTAACATAGTTCAAAATTTTCATAATGTAAGGACCTAGCGGTAACCAATAGGATACCTAAGGGAAAATTGTCTTAGAAAAGTATTGCATTTAATCGTCTAGTAGGGGGTTAGTGCGAGAAATTGAGGTGAGTCACAAGAGTGAGAGCCTCATATCAATCTCCCTTGAGCAAACACAAGCTTGCATTCATATAATTTTCACTTATCATGTATAAACATGCATGCATTAATTGAGGTAATCAACCCTAGTATCTTACCTTGAGTTCTTTCCTCAATTTTGATTCATTCCTTGCAATTGAGCATTAATCTTTATCTTGTTTTTATTTTGTTTTTACTTTTTAAAATCTCCATTTTCAAATCATTTTATTAGCTTAAATAATAAGAAGTTCAATTAGTTGAGGTACTGTCGGCCACAATTAAAATTCCATTCCTATGGTTTGATATCTAGACTCTTGAGTCCGTCTTCATATTACTTCTAGGCTTGTATACTTGTGGATAAAAGTGTACACACACAAATAGTGCCTAAAAAGGGACGAGAAAGGAGGTTTTAATTTTTGAATTTTTGGCTTCTTATTGTGTAGGGGCGAGAAAGAGGATGCATTTTCTATTATGAGATGTGGAGTTCTGTTTTCTAGATTTTATTTATTTTATCTTATCTTGATTACAATTTCTCAAAGGCGAAATAGGGACTGTTGTTGGTTTTGTTGATTTGTTTTTGTGAATTTTAATTGCACCTACATATAAGGAATAACAATTATATGTATATTATGGAAATGTTGGAAGGGTGAAGGTTAGTTGCAAAACAAGGAAATTATGGATCAGGATTTCAAAAGTAGAGTTAGGAATGCATATTAAAAGCATGATGTTGTGTTCTTTTAGCCTAAATCTAGGCATTTCTGATTTGCATTTTAAAACTTTTATAAGGTGGAAGGTATAGTGTCATCGTGTACCAACTCTACCATAGAAATTGTGACAAAGAGAATATGGTTACAATTATGGACCATGAAGTAGGTTTTAAGAGAGACGAAAATGTGGAGGGTCCTGATGAGAATCGAAGCACAAAGGATTCGTGATACAGGAGCTTCTATAACATACATTGGGAATTCCTCGATTCATGGAAAATTATAGTTCGGGAGGCTGAAGTCATGCATTTCAATTATGTTTCTAAATCCAAGTGTTTTGAGTCTTGTTACTATTTTGATTTGGAATTGTTTTATTTTATAAAGATTTGTTATCCAAGTCAAAGTAGTAGTTGGTTTATTTAATTTAGAGAGTTTGTTTTGTTAGTAAAATAGGAGTTGCTATTTCTTTTAGAAAGATTTTCTTTTAGGAGTTGCTTTATTTACATTATAAAGTCATGTTTTCCAAGTCAAAGTAGGAGTTGCTTTATTTGATTTGGAAAGTTTGGGGCCTATATATACCCCCATTTATTGTACTTTTTGGGAGACCATTGATAAATGAAAATTCTTTTGAGAGGTTTTCTTTCATTTTACTGTTCTCAGAGAATTTTCAACTCATGAAGGTTAACACTCTTATGTTGTTCAAACTTCAGGCCTTGGTTCTTCCACAATCAAGGACGAGGTTCCTTTCCTCGTTTATGGCTTTGCCCATATAACCAAGGGGACAGAGACACAACATCTTTGCATATAGCTCTTCATTCAATGTAGTGAAAGGGATAGAGCCACTATTCTTAATCGTGTTTGAAAATCCTTAGAGTAATCTGCAACAATTTGTGGATCTCGAAGCAACAAGCAGTAGGGGCTCGCATCATTTTGGTATCAGAGCTTCGACTTTCAAACATCAATCTGATATCTATCTTAATTACATCAATCTGATATCTATCTTAATTCTTGTTGTTTGAAATTTCATTGAGAGCAAAAAAAAAAACATTAAAAAAACATAAATAAAAGGAAATAAAAAAAGAATCATAAAAAAATTAAAAAAAAAAAAACAAGATAGTGTATTTCCTTCCTTTTACTTATTCCCTTTTGTATGAACATTGTTTGATTCCTCATTTAAGGATCTTTGATCTAGCTTTGTTAGTCCAAGTAAGAAAAAAAAAAGTGAAGTTCAAGAGTGGAAAAAGGCAAGAGTGAATTTCATTATCAAAAAAAGCCAAAGATTAAGTGAAAAAAAAAAGTGTGAGTGAAACATGTGAGGGAGTGTTGGGTTTCTTTTTTTCTAATTCTTACCTTTACTTTGATCATGTCTTCGCAATGATCTGAATAGTAGGTACGACCGGGCCTCATACCGTGCAGGCCACAACAACACTTTGCAAGAGTGAGGTTCCTGATGAATGACATGTCTGACAACAAAAATGAAGAGGTGTTGAAACTAGTGCTTCCTCAAACTCAAAGACAAGAAAGGCGTGTTGTGGAAACCTTGAATCATGAAAAGCTTGAGGATGAACTTGGAGATGAAGAAGAGATCTAGTTGAGGAAGTGGGCAGATTTGCACCACAAAGGATAAGGCAAGTTCTTATAAACAACAGATCCAATAAGGCACGTAAGAAGTTGATCGACATCTGAAACAAGATGAAGATTTCCATCTTTCCGAGGGAGAATGATCCAAAGCTTGGAATTGAAAAGAAGCGTAGAGAGATGGTGTTTGATTGTCACCATTATTCCGAAGAAAAGAAAGTCAAACTACCAACAATTGAGTTCACTGATTATGCCATTATGTGGTGGGACCAGCTCTTAACGATTCGAAGATGAAACCAAGAACACTTATCAAGGAATGAAAATGAATATAGATGAGGAAAGATCCCTAACCATTATTATCGTGCTTTGCATAATAAATTGCAAGGTCTCATTCAAGGATCAAAGAGTGTAAATGAATACTACAAGGAGATGAAGATTGCAATGATCTGGCGAATGTTGAGGAAGATCATGAAGCCACCATGGCTAGATTTCTGAATGGCTTAAATCATGACATACAACACAGGTAGCTGGCAAGACATGCTGAGATGGAGGACTACGGTGACACTGGGATCAAGGTGGAACATCAATCAAGGGTAAGGGAGGGCAAAATTTTATCGTAAAAACCAACTTTGTGAAAAGTTCATCCTCATGGAAGCCAAATTGGAGAAAGGATGATGTGAGCACTTCCAAACCCAAGGCTGAAACAACAAAGAAGAAAGAGGACATTGTTGTAGTTAGACCCAAGACCCAACAACGTAAACGAGATATTAAATGTTTTCAATGTCATGGCATAAGTCATATTTCTACTCACTGCCAAAACAAGAGAACCATGGTGATGCTTAGAGGAGAAATCATGACTGATAGTGAAGAGAAGGAGGAGTCGATGCCACCACTTGATGATCCAAGTGATGTTGATTTGGAGTTTCCTATGGAAGGAGAGGCGTTGGTGACAAGGTGTGTTTTGAGTGCCCAAGTGAAGAAGGATGACATTGAGCAACAACGTGAAAATATTTTCCATACTCACTACCATGTTAATAATAAGGTTTGTAGTTTGATTATTGATGATGGGAGTTGTACTAATGTTACTAGAGTTTTATTAGTTGAGAAGGTACAATTACCAACACTTAAACACCCTAAGCTATATAAATTGCAGTCGTTGAATGATAGTGGGGAAGTGAAAGTGCAAAAGCAAGTGCTTGTGTCGTTTTCAATTCGGAAGAATCATGATGAGGTTCTTTGTGATGTTGTCGATATGGATGCTTCTCACATCTTATTAGGTAGGCCTTAGCAATTTGATAGTAGAGCCAACCATGACGGTTTCAAGAATCGTTTCAGTTTCATTAAGAACAAGAAGCTTGTAACTCTTGTACCATTGACACCAAAATAGGTGTATTAAGATCAAGTGAGGTTAAAACAAGAGTGTAATTAAAAAAAATTGAGAAAGAAAAAGAGGAAGCAAAACAAGAGGGAAAAATAATTGAGAGAAGGCTAGAGAGTGAGAAAAGAAAAGAGAATGAAAGAAAAAATGATTGGAAAGTGAACAAAGAAAAATGAGAGGAGACAAAAAGAAAATAAAGCTTCTTTGCAAAAAAAAAAGTGAAATCAATAGTGCTTTTTATACTAACAAACCTATGTTTGTGCTTTTGTACAAAGAGGCGCTTTTGAACATTAACGAACTTGATTCTACTTTGCCTAGTGTCTTTTCTTCTTTGTTATGGGAGTTCGAGTATGTAATCCCTAAGGATGATCCTAGTGGTTTTCCACCCGAGGAGACAAAGGGGCTTCAATGCCATGTGGAGGAATTCATTAATCCATGTGTTGTACATGTACTACTTAAACCCAAAAAGGATGTGTATTTATTTTCGTGCCATCAACAACATTATGGTTAAGATTCGATGACGAATCTTTTTGAGGAAGGGGGGAATGATGAGAATCAAAACACAAAGGATCCGTGATGCAGGAGCTTCTACAACACACATTGAGAATTCGATATTAATTATGGAAAATTCAGATTTTGAGGGCTATGAAACCTCGCATATCAACATGTTTCTAAATCTCAAGTATTTGAATCTTGTTACACTGGCTTTGATTTGGAGTTGTTTTGTATTTTAGAAATATATGTTCTCCAAGTCAGTACCAGTTGCTTTATTTTATTTTAAAAAGTTTGTTTCATAGCCAAATAGGAGTTGCTACTTCTTTTAGAAAGATTTGCTTTTAAGAGTTGCTTTATTTAAATTAGAAAGTCTTGTTTTCCAAGTCAAAGTTGGAGTTGGTTTATTTGATTTAGAAAGTTTGGGGCCAATATATACCCCCTTTATTGTAGTTTTTGGGAGACCATTGATGAATGAAAATTCTTTTGAGAGGTTTTCTTCACTTTATGGTTCTTATGAGAATTTTCGAACCTATGAAGGTTAATTCTACATAGTGTTCAAACTATGGCTCTCTCGGGTTCTTCCATAATCATGGACGGGGGGTTACTTTCCTTTTTTTTTTTATGGCTTTTGGTTCCATATAACTTGTCACGCCCCGATTCCCGGTCCAACCCGATTGGCGGATCTGAATCGGTTTCGGGGTGTGAAACCATATATTTGGGACTCTTTACCTGTTTTTTTTTTCTTCATACTGAACTTATGTTCAGATACAAACAATTTTTGTAATAACCAAAATCATTTACATATACAAAAAGAACTACCACCGGGAGTGGTGTCTATATCAAAATCTATACACATATACTAAGTCCCATTTACTTATACAAACACTTATACATATATATGTTTAATACAAACATCGAGATCGCGAAACAATAGCGTCGGTGAGCACTCCATCTCCTAAATGGCCCTGCATCGCTGGGCGTGGAATGTCTCCGTCATCTTTATTCTTTTTCAGTACCTACACGATTGAACACCCGCAGGCTAAGCTTTACGCTAGGAACATATAGACAAGAATCGACCAATAACAATAATCATTGTCACTATCTTTTTACATTTTCCTTATGCATATAACTTAATCCTATCATATGCGACTTCTAACTCATATATCATATTATACATGTAGATTTTATCCTTTCAAATTCCATATCATTATCTTGTTCAGACATTTCCTCAGGTCATGTTTTACAGGTTGTAACTCATATCTTCTACATGTATGATGTGATCGCATCATATTCAGTAAACTACTTATACGTATACAACGGCAAGCTCCAATGCATCAAGTCATCATATTAAATATACAGTCAACCGCATCGACACCGATACATATTAGACTCATATCATTATCAATAATAAGCCATTAATCAAATCCCTTTAGCAATTACATTTCATGATCCGGACGCCTGCTTAATTCTCCTTAGTTATCGCTTATTTAATTTTCATTTTCAAGTTGTCGGCCACTGCATCTCCGATCTAATCGGTCATGATCCAAGCCGAGCCCTAAGCATTCCTACATTTTCAATCAAAACATTTTTGTTTGGTTTTATTAAATTTTTTGTTTTCAGCACGCGACTAATCCCCTCTACCGACCCGATCATGATCCAAGCTGAGTCCTGCTTTACTCCGACATTTTCTAATTATCTTCTCAAAACATTTTGTTCAGGTTATTCCGTTTTAGACTTTTTAACGAAGCACCTTCATTTTGAGCATCCCGATAAACCTTTACATTTAACAAAATGCATTTACAAAATAAATGCCTTTATACAATGTCCGAGTAATGTAAAAGATACTTAACAAATACAATTTTAATGTCATTTTTCACTTTTCGACAGGATTTCACATATACTATAAGTTTACATTCATGCATAGATTCGCTGTGAACTCGTCCCGCTTGTCATTCAAGAGCAATGTTTTCACATTTAATATCACATCTCTCACATATGGCTAGAAGTTAACATTCACGGCGCATTCGGGGCTTATGAATCTTGTCTCGCTTGTCCAAGAGCAATGTGATTTCGCATTCAATATCACCGCCTTCACATATTGCTATAGAAATTCGGCCATTCATGACAGATTCGCCAGGAATCCGTCCGTTTGTCATTCAAGAGGCAATGTGATTTCGCATTCCATATCACCATCTCACATATGGCTATAGAAATCGACATTCACGATAGATTCAGTTAGTGAATCCCGTTATGTTGGTCATTCAATAAAAATGTGATTTCACATTCAATATTTACGATTACCTTCATGACGACTAGTTTCAGATCCCGCCATGTTGGTCATTTACAATACATTTCAAATCAATTTACTTTTATGCGCAGTTTCACTTATATTCAAATACAAGCATACATGCATATGTATGACAAACATTAATAAAATAATCTTAAATCGATATTTATATATATATATATATATATATATATATATATATATATAGTATATATATATATATATTTGACAAATAGAACTCATAACTGATCATAATCACATTCCGTCTTCATATCATTTATGTATACGTTATTTCGAATAACACTAAATCAATATATATATATACTATATATATATTTCACAAATAAGCACTCATAACCGATCGTATAATCACATTCTGTCTTCATATCATTTATGTAGATCTACCAGGTCTTTATCTATTCATAGCCTTCTTAATTGGCTATCACTTGTTCATTCACGTATTCCCTATCATTTGTTATCTTTTTCTGGTTATATGTGATAATAATCATATATAACTTAACCATTATGTGTGTTCATGACTTATCATTTTCATGTTCATATATTCATGCTTCAGTTCATTTTCATTTCCATATCATATTCATGCTTCTTCATGAACACATTCATACATATTGTATTTCTTGTTCATATCTACATCATTTACCATTTATTCCAATTAATCCTTAATCCATGCGATTAGTACATTTGTACAAATAATTCACTTTTCAGACAAGATGTGGGTACCACCCATTAAATAGCATATGAGCTGCATTCTGCACTCAACGCTTTCCATGAGTCCAAGAATACCCATATCGAGTCCCACGAGTTATGTAGTTGCAAGTCGTGACAAAAATCAAGAACTTGCGTAACTCACAGCCATTAGCAAAGAATTACTGTTTTTGTCATTTTCTGGGATTTTAATTTCACATTTGACACTCGCTTCTTTTCAGGACTACTTATTAAGGTGCTAAAGGTTATTCTCCCAACCTGGAATCAAATAAACAGAGCAATCAAACTCAAGTTACTTCCGAAACAACTGGGACTACACTATGTTTAAAAACTGAACCATAAATTGGTTTCGAACATAGCCCCACTTTGAGGAATTTTTATACGCCACATAAAGTCGGAATCAGAGTGTACCTATTTCAGGGATGTTTGGTTCTGAAGTCTATTTGCAGCAACTGAACTATGCAAATCGAATTAGAAATGAGCAAGTTATGGCCAAAATACGAACGCTGCTAAAAAATAGAAAAACGTAATACCACCGCATCGGCACAGCCTCGACCAGACGGTACTGAATTTTGCCCATAATGTGGGCTTTCACTTTTCCATAGACGCTACCCAAATCAACCTAATACTCTATATACTCTCAAACCACTCAAATTCATCTTGAAATCTCAATTTTACTCAATTCATCTTTTCATTACATATCTTTCTTCAAAACTTTATGAATTACTCCTTAAAACAAATCTATAATGGTCATATAACCCATACATAAACTAAATACAAAGGATTTGTTAGGTTTGTTTGTACCAAACTCCTTTTACTTTGTAACTAAAACCATGAATCCAACCCCGAGGATTCATGTTTTTTTTCTCGTATTACTGGGGTTTTACCTTACTCCTCAATAATTTTGGGTTAGGGATGAAATCCTATCAAACCCTAGAAAATCAAATGCCAACAAGAAAACTCAATATGTTTGATGAAATTTTATCAAACCTTAGGTCATGTTACTAATTCATGCAATCAGATGGAAATTCATACAACTATGGGCCCATACCTTTTGCTTTTCTTTTCTTTCTTCTCTTCTCTTCTTCTCTTCCTTTCCTTCTTCTCTCTCTTTTCCTCTTCTCACGCTTTTCTCCCATCCGTTTTTTTGAGCTCTCCTCTTGTTTTGTAGACCAAAAGATATTTTGGCCTAGTAATAAGGCTGTTTGGCCTATGCCAATTTGCCTCTTTTCCATTTTCTTAAGTTAAGGCCAGTTTGGCCTTGCATTTTTAAATTCTTTTCTCATTTTTGCATTTAGTCTTCCATTGTTTCACTTTATTCCATATTTCCTCAAATTCCATATTTGCATATAACTTATTGTTTATGCCTTTATGTCCTCAAGGTAAAAACACTTTACCCTTGTTCCTTCCCATTTGTCTCACTAGATCCACATGGTAAATTACATATTTACCCATTTTCTCTTATTAATTCTCCCTGCTCTATCATTTTATTTCCTAAAAATCTATTTATTTTTAATATACCCTAAACAAGTCCGGTAACCTGCGAAAGGTTTCGGTGTTACAAAGGGGACAGAGACATAACATCTTTACTTATAGCTCTTCATTCAATATAGTTAAAGGGATAGAGCCACTATTCTTGATCGTGTTTGAGCATCCTGAGCACTTACAACAATTTTTTTTTGGACCCGACAACAAGCTTCGGGGTTCGCATCAAATCTGATGTTTGTCCCTCGAAAAATAGTGGAGGATTGAAAACCCAACTCTTAGATGAACTTCCCAAAGAATTTGTAAGGCCCCTAAGTTGTTGGATGAATACCATTGATTCAAGGCTACTGGCAGTAGGGTGACAATCATCAATATTTGTAGTCCTACTCCTAGGCCAGAGTCAAGCTACTGTAGCATAGTGGTCTAGGTCTAACACGGATGGGTTTTCATCCTATGAATGACTTGCACGGTGTTGAAAATGGCGAGGCTTTTTAATTTGATTGATTTGTCATAAAAACAAGGCTGTTTGAATGTCGATTAATTGTAAACCGAAAGTGAAATGTGAAAAGGTAACTTTGAAGGTTTAGGTCACTAGCTTGACAACATGAGGGTAACAACAAGTGTCCTCGGTTTTATCCATCATGGCAAGCAACCTATAGTCCAAGCCATAACCCGATCTTTGTTTAACTAGAAAACCTAACCCTAGAAACACTCTTATTTGAGTCAACACAAGCAACATGCATTCACAGCCCCTTTCAGTTTAAAACCCTAGCACTCAACCTCATTTCAGTGGCTCGTAAAGGCCATCTAAAGAATAACATTGCATCTAACACAAGTATGCACCGTAATTTCAAAGCATGGTGGCATGGCCAAAGTAATGACATTAAATGATATTCAACCCTAATTTGAAAAGTCGAGCCATAAATACAAAGACTGTAGAATTTAAAACATGAGGACAACCCGCAACTCGCCCCAAAACTGCTAGCAACCCCCTCCTCTTCAAAGTTATGAGATCGCTGCATCCTCGAGCTGTCATCCCCTAAGGGTTTGGTGAAGCTCAGAAAATGAAAGAAAGAGGAGAGAGAAGCAGAGAAAACAAACCTAAACCGAAAAGTCATGAGAGATATTTACATAAATGAAAACAAAAAAGATCGCTTAGGTTACAAAATGATGGGGCGATATGAAGCACCCAATGTATAGAAAATACAAGAAATGCAAAATATTGGCTAACAGGACAAGGAGGCACAACCAAAACGCGTCGCTGCACACTACACAAAATCTAGGCAAGGGATTTCATTATGATTTCATTAGGGTAGCGAAACTTGCCACTATAATTAGCCTTGTAGCGAATGCCGCTAAATAAATTGTGTAATCGAGATAATACAACACAAAAATTCTCGCTATGCACGCGAATTGCTACTAGCGTACTTCATGAATGAAGTACAGAGATAGCGAAAATGGAGAATTTCACAGTACGTTGATTACATAAATAAATTTCGCCAGCTCATTAAATTTTCATTTTCACAGACATAAATTTCGCCATGGTCGCAGCTCTTTCGCATCCCGCCTAAATTCTCGCAATCATAGCGAAATTTCCCTCAATTGTCGTTTCACGCTTGCCTATCGCACTTCTAACAAAATCCTCCATCTTCACTGCTTTCATTTTTATCACTCAATTTATTATGTCGATGGTTGGAAATAGTTTCACCTTCATGGTTCAACAGCCACATCTCATATCAAATTCGGATTTTAATGGACGGCAGGTACACAAAAACCCGCAAATAACCAAATAAATCCCTTAAATGGCATAAGTAATACTAAGTAGACCAACACCTCAATTGGCTTAATTGATACGATTAGTGCGCAAAAAGCACTCAAAACCTAACTCGAATAGGGCTCAAAATAGCACTATTTGGGCACTAATCAACCATCTTAATCCTTCATAACTTTGTTAATTATTGTAAATCTTTAGAAGAGAAGGGATTAAGTTGCACACAGAAACACATCCGTCTTCTTCCAATCAAAGGCATGATGTTGCTTAGGAATGAGGAGAACATGTAATAATAATTTAAATACAACCAGTGAGAAAGAAGACCATATTGGGAGATGTGAGTACCATCATCTTCAGACCCACTACTAATGTGGGCCTGTAACTAACGCCTAAAAATACCCTAACAATGAACATGCCACGGTATAAATAAAAAGTAAACGAAATTTTTTCCTAATTTAAATCCCAAGAACTAAAAATATACAACCCTGAATTTGATATGAGCTAAATAAATTTGCAAAATGTCAAACGGGGACCTAAGGGCCAAATGAAGAATGTAATTGCCAAATAAATGAAATGAAATGAAATGAAATGACTGTGAAATTAAGTTTTTAAAATGAGAATAATGAGAAATGGGAATTGGTGTAGACTAAACAAGGCCTGATTTTGACTAAAGACCATATTTGGTCTTGTAAAAAAGGGCATAACTCATTCAGGTACTGGGTTTGAGAGAAAGAGAGACACGATTGAGAGAGAAGAAGGAGAAGCCATTGTTGGTGATTTCTTCTCCATGTAAACAAGATGAAGTGATCAAGAAGAGAGGAAGAAGAAAGAGAAAAGAGAAGAAGAGCTTAAAGGAAAGAAAACTAACCCTAAACTCTTTTCAGGTTCGATTGGGAAAAACCCTAACCTATTAAAAGTGTTTGTATTGGTTGTAGTTGAGTTAGGGGTTGTTTTGGGTTGAGTTTTAAAGAGTATTGTTGATTGGTATTGGTTTGGATTGGTTTTGAGTAATGTTTGTAAAAGGGAAATGTTGGATTTTCAAAGGAAATGCTGTCAAAAAATTTGTCAAAACCCCTATTCTTGTTTTGGCTATAGTTTAAGTTATAATCATCCAAATGAAGTGATTCTAATTGATAAAGAACCATAAGAGATAGGGCTAAAAATTTATGGAAGGGACCAGGAGAAAATTATAGCACTAAGGCTCCCGAATATGGGCTTAAAGGTGAGTTCGGGTAGCTCACGGGTATGCCCTATTTTGGGTGTAGTTGTGGTGTTTTGGCCATAAGTTGAGTTTTACTCATCCAAATTGAGTTATTCAAAATTATAGGTAAACTAGACTTCTAGGAAAATAATTTACTTGGAGGAAGTGTATGTAAATTGTAACCCCAAAGTGCCCAGAAATCTGTCAAATTGGAGATATATGTAGATTCTGTTTTGCAAATAGAGTAGTTCAGATGTAAATGCAATAACTGAAGTTTGGGTGATACAAATTGGAGCGATTCCAATCGAGAAACCCAGAATTTGAGAAGCTCAAATGAGTAAAGGAACCTTTACAAATTTATGGATTTAAGATCCCAAAATTAAAAAAAAAAAACAAGTAAGCATCCAAATGAGCTTCAAGATATCGACTAGTCAGTATTGAAATGTTAAGCTTGGGTTATTCAAATTATGATTCTAATTCTACTGAAAAATAGAAATCTTAGAACAACCGAATACTAATATGTGTTTGTCATTGTATTTGAATAGGGGCTGACGGTGAGAAAATCCTACATCAAGTCGAGATTCCAAGATTGGAATCAAAAGCGACGATTTTTTGGTTTGTTCTCAAATCCCCTCTATTTCTAAAATATTTGAATAATTAACAAATTATTTGAATTTTTGGAAATGATTGACAAGAAAGTGCATATTGATTTGTGCGTTTGAAATTTATCGTTTAAGTGATTAACTAATTTGCATAAGAAAATCAGATGAATGTGAAAATGTTCTATTTGCATACAAATGTATATGTATACTATTGTAAATTGTATTGAATGATTTTAATTCCCTTAAAAGAATGTTAACTGTTAGAATTAGAGTTATGATAAATTATATACCAATAAGAGCTTCTAACAACGCATTTCATTTGCAGCATAATGATTCAGCCTGGGCTGACAAGATTCAGAGGTAATACCAATCGAGTATATATATATATATATATATATATATATATATATATATATATATATATATCGCTCAACTAAGCCGTGAGCCTATGATTCATTCCGTGCACCGAAAGTATAGGTTAAATTCGATAAGGGCAAAATGATAATGATTATGGAAAAGTGCAATCTATTTGTGCTTGAATGATTTTTTTTTCTTTTTCTTTTCTGGCCATGAAATGCATAGCTTGAGATGACTGTTTCATGAATTGTAATTTATTTATTGAATAAATATAGATGCGTGATCAGATTCTGCATTGGTCATTGAAAATGTATAAAAGAAGTTTTATAAATATTGCATGTTTTTGATTTAAAATGAAATGAAGAGTAGAATAGACCTATATAGAAACCATCGTTAAGCACAGAAAATGCTACTATTGCTGAGCTTTTATCAACACGCAGGTACCGAGTGAATAGGTACAAGAGTGAAGATCGTACAAGCATAGAGCCAACGTCAAGGCCATTCAGAGGAGAAGTAAAACTCCGCGACGCGCATGCATGAAATTGAATTGACTCTTTTTGTTAAAGTATTTTGTGAAAGTTAAACTCGATTCATTTTAAAATGTTTTTTTGTGGTATTGAAAACACTAATAAATTTTGTAAATGATGGTACAAATGTGAGAGTTATCCCAAATGACGGGCCTTCACAAAATGGGCTAGCTTCTCAAAATGTTAAATGTGATATTTTCACGTATACCCAATGAGTATTTGAATGCGTTTGCATTGAAAATGTATTCCGCCATTTGTATTGATTTTTTTTCGTATTTGGATTGAAATGAAAGTGAGGACCGCGTTCCCCTTAGATCCGCCCGGACCACAATCGGGCTCTGCCAAGTGGACTCCGCGATCGATCTTATAGTACCTATTTGGCCTAAGGTCCGTCCCGGCCCGTGAAGTGAGGCAGCCCACCACTCTACCATATTAAAACCGAGGGCACTACTAGACTCGAGAACTGAAGCCCGACTCAAAGCCAGTTCCTTAAAGGTTACCAGTATGCCCGTCTTAAATATAAGTCCCCGGGCCATCACTGTATATGGAAAGTTCGTTATTGATAAATAGATAAAGGCGAAAAATACACAAAGGATATTTATCCGTAAATTTCTGGGCCAAAATCCCATACTTCTGAGGAATAATCTTTGATATGAAGAATTAGTCCTGATACAAGGAAAATCAGTCCTAGATAAGGAAAAACATATTTATCCCAAAATATAAGATCTCTTCCGAGATACAGGAGATTCAAGCCATTTTCTATAAATCGTGAAGATCCCATGAGGGGAGAGAGGCCATTCAACCTGAAGAACTTCTTGCCTCTTCTTCTCCCTCCTTTTGCTGACTTAATCATCAGAGAGGTAGTAGGCACATTGTCGCCGGATCACCCATTTTGCAAGTTCATATTACACTGCTAATGCCTGTGAGTAAATATCAAGGTAACAACAACTCGGCGCCATCCTGTAAATCAAAACAAAAAAGTCTCGCTTCATTGTGTCATAAGGCTTGGCTTTCTATGTATCTAGTAGCCCTTTGTCATCGGTAGCTCTATCAATTCCCCCTCCCACGTCTGAGTCATCCGAGGCAATTGCAATGTCAAGCAACCTGATCATCCAATCGCCAAAAGATCAATTCCCCCACTGGCACTAGGCCATGGAGAAGAAATAGGAGGAACAAGCAAGGCAGATGAAGGAGTTACAGGATCTTGTTGAACACCTACAACGTGAGAACGACCAGTTACAGGCCCAAGTAGAAAAAAGACTCGATCTTAGTGGAAGAGATGTGTAAGATAGCGGTCGAGATTTGCATCCAGTCCCTTGCAACAAAGGGAAGGAGCCCAGGCATTATTCTGATTAGCCGACACCCCAAATGTATGAAAAGTTATCCTAAGTGGTTCCCTCAACTTCGCCTCTCTCACCGCAAAGAACACAAGGGCCAAAATCGTAAGAGATCTCGCAACGCTCGCTTCACGATGCCACATGCCGCCTCGCCGGCAAGGAGAGAAGCAAGGAGGCAAGCATCTAGCCATACCGAGCCCCATTGGCCAGATGTCCGCAGCGCAATGCCATCAATACCGCTTTCAGACATCCGCCTCGGGAACAGGTCTCGCCAGATTTGGCACATGCTACCAAAGAGCCCACCGGGACCCAATGACATGCTCTCTCGCCTAAGGTAACACCCCACATGCCACCACGTTCACATACCCGCTTTGCCATATTCGATGCCTACCGACCTCACAATCACATGCTCTACTATAATCAGGAAATGATACTAAACGCCGACAATGATCGTCTGTTATGTAAAGTGTCGACTACTTGGTAAATTCAAGCAGCCTCGGCTTCATAAGCTCCCGTGTAACTCAATAAACTCATTCAATGACCTATACACATTCTCCGGGATCGAGGGTACCTTTGTTCGGTGCGAGAAAAAGGAACACATCAGCTCTTACAAGTTATTTCAAGGTAGCTTAACATATTCGAGACTTCACGAGGAGATTCGGGGCAAGTCGTTTCATAGGTAGAATCTACAAGATGATGCGCCCTAATCCTTAGGATAAATTCGGGCCATCCACACCGCTTTTCCGGGCCACTATCTTAAACCCGCTGACAATGGAAGAATTATACAAAGTGGGCCGATAATCTCAATGTTAGAGGACAACATCCATGCAAAGAACCTAAATTTCAGATGATTACAAGTCGTGTAACTCCAGGGACATAAGTCGCTTTGGGAAGAAGCCGTCCCAGTCCAAAGAAGGCAAACAAGACCGAAATGATCCCATGACCAGCCACGTAAAAAAGAGCCCCTACGCTCACCCCTCAACATTCGTATGAAAGGTTATCGTCATTTAGATTTGGTCAGAGTTTAAATGGCTTGCACTAATCTAGACAAATCCTTCCCAAAGAAACAAATCCTTGTGATGCAATTATCATAGATCACGTACGACCAACAAAAGCCGCCTAAAGTTCTTAGTGGAAAATCAAAGCTGGACACCAAGAGGTATATCAAAGAAGGTACTACGCAGGTGAGCCGTATTCGGCAGCTGGTATTACACCGCGAACCGAGACGCAACTCGCAACCCAGACTACCATAAATTATATATCGGGCAACCCATTCACGATCGCACGCTTTCTGAAGTGCCAACAAGAAGATCTGGGAGCCGCCATAGTCAGCCGCAGTAAATGCTATCCACACAGAAGGCAACCGTGAAGAAACCAGGCCCATAGATGGCCTCATATCCTTCCTTCCTGTCAACCCCGAGCAGGATTATTATGCCCCACTATGATGCATTAGTACTCACCCTCAGACAGTAGTTTCGATGTGCACAAAGACAGGATCCTCGAAGCGCAACAAATTTGTCGCAATTACGAGCGAAGACGCTGAATCGATCGCCGCCTAGCAAACTCGGGCTGCTCATATCCCGTTTCACAAATCGGCGAAAGCCATTTTTTATCACTCTAAAGGGAGCCGTGGCTTCGACCGGGAATGAGGAATTTCACCAAGCTTACATGGTAATCAAACAATATCTCACCGAACTACCACCCGCTAGCCTGTAGTAACACACTCTCCTATCCCTACCTAGGAGCCGCCAAAAGTCTTAAGAATGCAGCTTTGTTCAAAGAAGACGAAAACTGAAAACATAGACCAATATTTTTCATAAGCAAATCCCTTAGCGTAGCGCAAACCTGGTGACACTCGCCCGAACAAACTACATCGCCCTTCAAGGTGGCGCCAAGAAGCCACACCTATCACACACCCTATTCATAACCACACCTTTGCAAAACACTATACACAAGCTCGACCTATCAGAAGGATGGCCCGATGGCATTGAGCTGCTTTAGTTCTAGTTCAATATAAACCTCGCTAGGCATTGAAGGGGCAGGTATTGGTAGATTTTTTAGCAAAACTACCCTAGCCGGATGTGGACCAGGATAACGATGGTTGGTGGATTATTAATGTGGATGGAACTTCTTGCCATACAAGAGCTGGAGTCGGCTTGCAACTTAAAGCCCCAACTGGGGAAAGGGTAGAGTAAGTCATACGGCTAGACTTCCCCTCGTTCAATAACGAGACTTAATATGAAGCAATCCTAGCTAAGGTAGATATTGCACAATCTGTATCATTAGAAAAACTCCTCATACACAATGACTCTTAGCTAGTAGTAGGATAGGTAAATGGAGAATACAAAATGCAAGACCAATGCATGGCCATGTATGTGGGTCTGGTCAAGAAACGCATCAGTGGAGTTTTAGCGCTCGGGAAGCTCGAAGCCGAACTATCCCGCGACCAGAATGGTTAAGACGACGCGTCAAAGGTCGATCCATCCTAATAAAAGAAACTATATTCCTCCCAATCTACTACCAGTCGGCGTCGTCTATTACAACTGATCAAGTAAGTCAGATAGATGAAATAGGTCCTTCTTAGCTGACTCCTATAATGCATTATCTGAGCTCAAAAGAACTACTGGATAACAAAGTTGAAGCCCACAAGGTCTGTGTCCAGCGTGATTTTCCGCTTAACCGAAATTATACAAGCGCCCAGACGGCCATATGTCTCACCACCCGCAAGTTCAAAGATATACCAGCCAACACCAGCGAAGCGGTATGCGCAGTCAATCCGCAAGAACTTTAGCTTACAGAGCTCATACACAATGGTATTATC
The DNA here is from genome assembly GCA_016808115.1 of Tetrastigma voinierianum. NCBI lineage: Eukaryota > Viridiplantae > Streptophyta > Magnoliopsida > Vitales > Vitaceae > Tetrastigma > Tetrastigma voinierianum. The sequence goes on along the minus strand of JAEQBH010004802.1, from coordinate 234,597 downwards.
ACAACTATGAAAGCCAATGACCGCCACGCTGGCAAAGTGCGACCGCCGAAACGACAGCTTCCTCGTGTTAGGCGATGCCGCCGATCTAGCCACACCATCATGAGCCCCGGCCCTCGGCTTCGCAGGGACCAGAGAGGTCGACCGCCGCCACCGCCCCGCCCAAAAGTCGCTGTTACTGCCATCGATCATTTTAGTAATGGATAGGCCGCTTCCTCGCCTCCGCATCAAGGCAGTGATCATCCATCATGGTAGAATATCGCCGCTGCCGGGAATACCCTAGTCGATTGTAATCAACAATGGCTATATAGCTCGACTACGGCATATAGAAATTTCTACCAAGCACGAAGATCATAAATTTGTACTAACCCTACTGCATCTACGAGCAATGGCCGTGAGGAATACCCAACAAACCCTTAACGGTTTTGAAAAAGTGTTTACATTTGGCTAAGGGAAAATGGGTGGACAAGATACCAAGAGTTCTTTAGGCCTAAAGGATAACCAGCTAGAAGCCTGCTAGAGTGTCACCATTCGCCCTCACCTATGGGATGAAGGCCATCATTCCTACAGAAATTAGGATGCCCACACTTCGAACTAAAATCCCTGGAAAGACTAATACTGAACCCATCACCATAGACCTAGATATGGAAGACAAGCTCAGCGGTACTAAGAGCACGATAGCCTCGTACTGGGGAAGTGATGACAACTATAACAACATGTAAGGCCGCATACGTTCCGAGCCGAAGACCTAGTTTCAAGAATGGTCTTTGAAAACACAGACCCATGGCTGAAAGTCATCTCCCATCAGGAAGCACCGCCACGATAAAAGTAGTCATCAGACGCACTAACAAACTATATGGGACTTTAAAGATTTAGGATGGAATGCTACGCATCTTAAGAGGTATTATCAACAAAGTTCCTTTATTTAATAAAATTTTCCTTTGAAGTGTTTTCTTCAATCTTTAACTAACCTCGCAAAGCTCAGATGTGGTTTCCAAGCTTGGCTCGGCACTTTCAAAAGTCCAGGACTGCCCACGGGCACTTTCAAAAGCCTGACACCCAAGCTCACGGGAAGTTCTCAAAGCTCGTATGTGGCTCCAAGTCATCAGACTTCTCAAAGCCCAGATGTGGCTCAAAGCTTGCTGTCACTTTCAAAAGTTCAGATGTGGCTCTAAGCCATCACTTCGTGCTTTTCTCCGCATGTGGCTCCGCTCATTGTACTTCAGTTCGGGCATGTGGCTCTGGGTTCGCTTAGCACTTTCAAAGACCAAACCAGGGGCTCTGGGGCTTCATCACACTTCAAAAGATCCACTTGTGGCTCTAAGTCTGCTGGCACTTTCAAAAGACCAAAGATGTGGCTCTAAGCTTGCTGGCACTTTCAAAGGGCCAGCCTTGTGGCTCATAGCCCGCTAATGCATGTTTAAGCAAACCAAGAAATCTAAGCTTGTCACAAAGTCAAGGCCCAAGCATCGGTGTCTCGCTTATTGGCTCCAGAGTAATCCCCCACCAGCTCCTAGCTCCTAAAAGACTTAACTATCTTAGCTAATGTTCGCAGAAATGATGAGAAATAGTAGGGATTCATTACATGAGTATACCAAAAATCATATTTCATTAAAATACACCAATAAGGGTTAATGACTAAAAAAATATGTATGTTTTGGTAGCCATACAGGGCCCTTTATAGAAATTTCAAAAAAAAAGAAAAAAGAAAGAGAAGTAAGGAGAGCAAAATCAGCTTTGATCCCCAACGGAGGCATTCTCCCCCGTATCCTAGCCGATCAGATCAAATCCCCAACCCTCAATCGGTTGTCGCCTCGCAACTACTAAGACCGGGGCACTCTGTGGTTCACGAAGAACTACGAGCCAACGGAGGAGCTTCCGGGCATGCCGTCTGGAACCTTTGGTTAGCTTCCATAGATGTTGTGTTTGAATATACAACATCCGCAGCCGTAGGTGAAGATCACCTTCAAGGGCTTCTGGTAGTCCTCCTCCATGGCTTCTTTTTTTGCCTTACCGCTGAAATTAAGGCTGGTGACATCATCTTTTACGCCCCAAGCTTGCCAGAAGAGAGTCCTGTCAACCTTTAGGCGGGCGGCCCTGCTCTATTTAGTGCGCTAGCTTCCTCCGCAACCACCAAGGTGTCTCTGAATTCTAGCTAAGTCATCCTCGCTTCGCTTTACGTCAACGCCGCGACTGCAGCTAGCCGGGCAATCCGAGCTCTCCTACTCTCATCCCTTCATTCTCCGTGCACGTGGTTCTTCACGCCCTCCTGGCCTTCCACCAAGATCGCATCTCATTCCCAACCTTGCCGCTGGTGTCATCTAGGCATCGCGTTTGGAGACTCAAGAAACTGCCATTACCGTCGCAACTACTCGGCATCATCCAATTGGAGATAAAGTTCCTTATGCTAGCACACCATATTCTATGGTAGTGATACCGCGAAAGAGGAGGCACAGAAAAATTGACTCGTGACAAGAATTCGCTTCAAAAAAAAAGAGGTCAAAACATACCAGCTTCATCGTCTAGTTGAAATCATGGTCGCATGCATTCCGCCCCCGCCACGCCAACAAGACTTTTTGTCCAAATAACTAAGGAAGGGACGGCACTTTTCTCTCGGAATACCACCACGCGATATCGCTGGGCAGAGGTCACAAGAGCGTGAGCTACAAAGCATCCTTTGGTTAGCGGGCTCTAGCAAATAATGACCGACACAGATCGTGACCTCGACAAGCCGCCTCGCCAAGGTCGCTCCCGCTCATCGGGATGATGGTGAGTTGAGCACTAGCCTATCGTGACCCCAAATTACAGGCTCCGGTATTTGGCAAGCTCTGCCAAGAATGGAAGCTTCAGCTGCTATCTCCAACGGAGCCTCCCACACCCACGCACGGGAGGCGGCCCCCTGGGCCAACCCCATCCTCCAGTGATACACAAGCCTCTTTGGAAGCCTCCTAGGCGGCACCCTCCAAAGCTGGCAGGGCTTCTAAGGCACATTTCGAAGAATCCACAGTGATTACAATCAGGTCGTTTCTACGCCATCTGCATTCAGATCGTTTTGAGGCGCTATCACCGGTACTTTATGCCGTGGCAGTCTCTCGAGAACTCTTAGCTCACACGATCTACGCAGCGAACCTGGGCCAAGCAAGGCTAGACATTCTCTCTCCTGCTGATCCGTCCAATCCACAAGCCTTCTGAACCCACCCGACAAAACTTGTCCGCCCACCCTTCTTGTTTCTTCTTCTTTCTTCTTTTTCGCCGCTCGGGGGGGTGATATTGCTCTAATCAAAGGCAATTGGTCTAAGCTGGAACAATTTCACCAAAGCTACTGACACCCCTGGGCTGAGAGTAGTAGAACTACCATAAAGCTACTGGTCGACTTGAAAAAGGCTAAGAACAGCAGCCTTCCTTAATAGGCTTTGTCGCAAAGCAGTGGGACGACCGGGACAATGTAATGAGTGCCTCGCATAACTCCTCGCAGTTCTCACTCTGACAAGAGGAGCTTCAGGATTCCATTCACCTCGCAATTTCGAGGTCGGGTCCCGATACCAACGCCTTCTCCACTAATTGACTACCGCCGGTCTTACCTACAAAGTTTGAAGAAAAAGGTCACATCAAAATAAGGGAGATCTCAAAAAAAAAAAAAAACCCATCAAGCTGAGAAAAACCTGGAACGGGATCTAAGTCAAACAGGAGCCTAAGAGAGGAGAAGGCTCATACCATGGCCCTTTCACTAAGACAACCCCTTTTGCCTCAATCTTTGGGGAGTTGGGAAGCCCGATTACAAATTACGAGGGCTATGAGCCGACATAAATAGCCAGTCCCTAATCCCAAGCTTCAAAGTGTAAATGAAACAAATTTCTACCAATGAAACATCCAACTGGTAGAGTAAGTTCAGCACACTACAACCCATCAAGATCCGAAACACGTTCGGATGTATGAGCAAAGGAGGTGTCCGGCAAAGTGCGTGAATCGTCACCAACACCAACGGGAAGCTAAGGTTCCGCAACCAACTTCTCCCCGGCGAAGTAGACGGTGATCGCATTATCCGCCTCTTACGCTTGAGATAACTCCGCTCTCGCTCGACAACCCGCATCAATGTCGCAGGGGATTTAACAAAAAGGATCTCAACTCCTCTACGAACATAGCAAATGTATCAAAGTTACTACAGCAGGCAACCCTGCAGGTCCCCCTTCTCCTACCAAACACTTAGTAGAAGTCTCTTCGTAACCTCTCACCATACTATAGGCAAACAAACAAACAAATAAAAGGAGGATCAACTTAAGGTCCTTAAAATGGTGAAGGCGTCAAAACCCTGTAGAAATAAAAGAAATCCCCTTTGGAGGATTGACAACCCATTAACTACCAAACTTAAGAACCCCGAACCAAGAAGCTTTACGGAACCTAATGGGATGACCCCAAACCTAGGAATACCCTAGAAACATCCTAACTAATACTTCACGACTTAACTCACTAATGAATGGTGTTTTAATTCAAAACAGTAAAAACTTCAAACAACAAAAAACATACCCAAAATATATTTGAAGAACACAATAGAGGGCGAGCAAAAGAAGTTCATAAAGACTCACCAAAAAATTAAAAGAAGTTAAGGGAGCTCCGATGATTGCTTTGAAGCAACAGTTTGCAAAAGCACGGGAGAAAAGAAATTGCAATAAGTAAAAGGCCTTGTAAAGTAGTAAAAGAGGCTGCATTCAGAGCTCAACCTCTATATATAGGTGAACGCCGCCAGTGCATTAAATGTGTCGCCGAACATCATGCACAAGGTGATGATATCAACAGGGAACGTGTTCTAATCCACGAGCTTTATGACTAAACATGCTTCACATTCCGACGCGTTCAATGTACGCATTAATTTTCCCATCCTCTCAATTTTCCACACTCGAGGTTTAAAACATAGTGTTTTCCCCAACTGGAAAAGCGCAAAATTCCAGCCAAGGAAAAGGGGGACATTGTGAGTACCATTGTCTTTAGACCCACTACTCAATGGGCCCAAGGCCCATTTTGCTAATGACCCGCTGCCCGTGATGAGGGCAAACTCAAGCCCACCCACCATATTAAAAATCTGGGCACTAGATCTGAGAATCCAAAAGCTCGCTCGTCAAAGCTTAGTGTTCCTTAAATGCACTTAAGGCAACCCGCTTAGAGTTTTAAGTCCTCACCAGCTATCCTTCCTGTAGATATGGTAAAGTTCATATTAATTAATAATAGATAAAGACGGGAAATACGCAAAGGATATTTATCTATAACTTTCCTAGTTTCCAAATCCCTTACTTATTGGAGGAATAATATTTGATAAGGAAGAATTAGTCCTTGATAAGGGAAAATCAATCCGAGATAAGGAAAAATATATTTATCCCAAAAAATATGAGATTCCTTCCTGAGATAGGAGGGAGATTTGGCAACCATTTTCTATAAATCAGGAAGATCCCTCACGAGGGAGAGGTATGCAATTCCAACTACGCGAACTTCCTGCTTCTTCTTCTCCATCCTTTTGTTGAATTAGCCGCACACACCATCAACACCGATCGCCTATTTGTGTTCACATTGCGCCTGCCGATGCTCAAGAGTGCAGGTAGGGGTATTTCCAGCTGAACCGGAGTCGCACTAATAAAGACTCGGCCTCGCTCGCAAATTTTTGGAAGGGCTCCATCTTATTTTCTGTAAAACTGTGCCCAGCTTGAGTTCGGCTCGAGCTCATCAAGATCACTGTTTTCCTGCTCGTCCGTCTCTAAAGCCGTTTGATTATGTACTGGCCCGCTCGTTTCAGAGCCCGATTATAAGCCTCGCTTGCGCAGCTCAATAAGGAGCTGCTTGTGACTGCTTGCGAGCTCCAGAAGGGACTACTTATGAGCTCCGCAAGGAGTTCTTTGTGAGCTCGTTGCCTGGTTTGTGAGCTTGTTTATGATGTTGAAAAATGATAGCTTTAGCATCATATACAACATTTCCAAAAAAATAATAAAAATATTAATAACTTAATACAAATGTTGTCAATAATAACCACATATCCAAACCAATTAAAGTTGTAACACCAAAGAAATAAAAAAAAATATTACAATCATCTTTAAAATTTCAAGAATAATGTTTAAAATAAACATATAACAACTTCTCAAAATAATCTCTATATCTTCATCTATCGCCATGATCTTCCACGCTTCCATGTATCGTCTCGAACTCAAATAAAAGGCAAACATTTATATTTATATTGGTAAAGACACTCCAAATAAAAATACAATTAAAGCTAAAAGGCTACACCTCAACAACAAGATAACAATAAGTAACTTTGAATATTTTCTAATCAACAAACAATAATATACCCAAGTAACCCAACCTCAACTATATGCCAAAATTAAAGAATATATAAGAAAAGAAATCAACTCCACATTATAATCTTTTTAAAGGCAACCTTCAAGCGTGAGGTATTTTAATCTCAAGTCCTCTTCATCCTATTGCATTGTAACAATTATTAAAAATAAATAAAATATTAAAATTGTAAAACAAAACCAAAACATGAACTGATGTACATAAACAAATAATAAAAAATAGCTTCAAAATATCAAAATTTAATACGCCTCAAAATCAAATTTAAACTTAAAATATGATAAAAGTTTGAGATTTCCATTTTCTTTTTCGCTTTATCCCATAGAAGTTAAATGGAACACCTTCACCACATAATAATACTTTAACCGTGTTCGTTCCTAAAGATGCAACGATAACAACCCCCCAATCAATGCGCACTGGGTTACAGCTTGTGATTGGAATGATAAAACATCACATGCCATCTTTAACACTTAAACTTCTTAGAGAGTTCATCTTCCACCACCCAAGACATGAAAATTTGAATCTTCACAAAGATCTAGATATATCTAATTCAGATGAACTTGTTCAATTGACATTCAAAATGTCTTATATAACCAAAAATTCAGCTCCTCACTCTACTTACTCCCATCGTCAAGATCAGAAGATTCATTTTGATTCTCACTCATTCCTCTTTTTCACCACCATTTGCTTTATGAGCTTCAACATAATCCCTATAAAGCATGTGCAAAGTCTCACGAATAGTTATAATATGTTCAATGCTATCCGATCTTGAGTAAATCATAGGGAAACACCACTCAATCAACTGCATTTTATTTCTCGATCTAAACGCCATAGAGATCAACAAATTGCAATCACCCCAATACTTATTGTCAAATTTATTTTCTTTCATCTTCATAACCATTGAATGCATAAATCCATTTTTCAAGAAGATAGTTTCTATCCAACAACCTCTTGATATTATAAAGCTCGAAGAAACAATCTTTGAGATATGATATCTCGTAACCTACAACAACATGTATGATATTATCTAGTTGAAATAAACAATTTTAAAGCATGTAAATCACAAAATTAATTAAGATTAGTCAAATAAATAATAATACTGAAATGATTTTTGTGTTCATTGGGGAATGTCTAAGAAATGAGTAAACTCAAAGATCTTTCATCCATTAATCATCCTCACTAGGTAAGAACAAGTAATTCTGCTTCTCTTGTGCATATATCTAGGAAAATTTTGAACTCCAAGGTACGACAACATAAAGAATGTTGCATTCCACCTTGCAACAATCAAGAATAAGTTTCAAGGCAACTTCAATTGCTTCCACAATTTCCCCAAAATATTTAGATCAATTATGTCACATGTTTAACACTTTCCGTACATTCTTACCATATTCCAATCTCGAGCAACCCATTCGACAAAGAGATTTAGAATATGCACAACACTTACATGAAACAACTTGCCACCAAGAGCAAGTTGATTTTTGTGTGAAAGGTTATCTTTAACATGCTATTATATAACATCATTGTAAGAGGCATTATCAACCGTCGTGACCCAAACTTTATCATCAATTTCCCATTCAACCAAACACTTACTTGCATCACAAAGTAACCTCAATAGTACAGAGATCACAAAACCGAGAGTACGCTTTTGCAATCAATTAGAATCTATAAAATGGCAAGTGACAAACCACATAGGAAACCTTTTGATTGGTTAATTTCCATATGTCAGTCACACTCACTTTATTTGCATTTCTAAGAGCCGGAAACTTTTCTTCTCCACCTCATAACTTCGAAAAGCAATCTTTCTTACGTTTGCACGATCATCTTTTGATACCGAGCTGTCTTCATCAAATGTAAATAAACACTCATACTCCACAAAGAAAACGGTAGCTCACGGATCCATGATCAAACGAGATAATATATCTCAATCTTAGTCAATATATTTAAATTTTGTACTGGCTAACGCTTCATCGTTATAGAGATTTGAGTGTTAGTTCTTTTGTTCAAACAACTTTGCTTCATAACACAATTTTATTGAACGCGTCTAAGTAAGTGAGATGTGGCTCCACCCTTAAGAAGTGTAACCGCCTTGCAATGGATGCACTCAAAAATTCTTTCTCGACATCGGGAAGGGTGACTATTTTAAATTTAATTGATACTTAGAGGTGCGCTTCTCTCTTGAAAGAATCACTCCCCACCCTCTCACTACCTTCAACATTTTCAACCCCATCAACACCCGTGAGTTGTAGATTTATGTAAGCCTTTGCTCCAAATTACATTTTCAAGCAACGACATCGATAGCATTTTCCATTATAGGAGTTGTTTGTAATTTTCGGGATAACATACTAGTAGTACATCCTCACATCCTTCGCACGGTAAAGATAACAAAACAAAATTGGAAAAATCTAAGACATATTTCAAGTATAATTAAACACAAGTAATTGTGGTGAGAAAATTTAAAAAACTTTAAACACCCCAATTCAGCAACAATGTAATCAAATCAAAATAAGAAGACATCTTATCCACAATTTCATTAAACATTCACTTTGGGGTCTATCACAACAAGTTTATAAATTCTTGATTATATACTCAGACAAAATACATGTAAGTAAATTATATTAATTAAATATTGGTTGAAGAAATCTTAGTAACTACAAAAAACTTTCATCATGCCAAAATAAAACCTATACAAACAAAAAAATACATACAAGCCTATCATGAGTATAAATTTTAGTATATGAAATAGTTAATTCCCCAATGCAAAATTAGTCTATTTTTACTTGTTAAAGCAAGAAAGTGTTGACAAAATCTACCAACCGATCTTAATAAATTTTGGTCACTACGAGATGATCTTTTCCATTAAATGACATATTATTAATAAATAAAAATAATAATTTTAACATATTCATATATAAAACTTCATAGTACTTAAGAACATTATATTTATATATAACGGGAAATAAGTATTTTCCTATTCGTATGATTCGGGCAAATGTCATAATTCCCAAACCCAACCCTAACCCGACATTACTGTGTTTTTAATGCTAAACCCAAACCCGCTATATGATAACTACTCCTGGCAACTGCCCCATCACAATATCGGGCTGGCTCGAAATACCCACCCCATTGCTATCCCCAGCTCAGATCGGGAATTCGGCTGAAAATACCAAACATTAAAAGTGCATAAACCAAACAACCAATGGATTTATATAGATAGAAAGACAAAGCGAAAGGGTGAATACATTAAAAGTGCATAAATGAGTACCTAAAGGTTATAGGCTTTCCCAAACAAGTCAGAACCAGAAGACATGAGATGCATCTAGCTCAATTCTCCCATTCTTCGAATGCATTGGCATTTAAAGGACACAAAGGCAATCCATCCACTGGTCTAAAAAAATTAAAATCAAGATCAAAAGAAATAAATATATATGAAATTATCAACCCTAATTTTCAAAATTTTGTTTCAAAAAATAAGCTGAATCATTGCATTTTTAAATTTTAATCTTTTTTTTCCAAGTGAGAAACAACACACACAAAGACATTGCATTTTTTCAAAAGATTAGATCTACCAAGATGGTTTAAAAATATTATTTTTGAGAACAAATTTCGTCATTTTCCAAACAAAACTTATTATAAAGAACAACTTTCTATAATTATTCCAGAAGGTACGAGTGTTTTTTAATTGTTTGATTGAATACTCTTAAAAAATGCTTTAAGTCAATAAAACTACACGAAGTGAAAATACTTAAGAACTTGACAATGAAACTTCAAGTTAGAGTCACACAAAAATATTAAAAAGGTAGGGAAGCGGTCATGAGGTTGAATAAATCTTCGCTTAAGCTTAAAAGAGTGAGGAATGGAAGAAACCTTTGCTCATGAGTTAACAGGACACATCGATGATGGTGTTGCACGCCCAAAACCCGCGGACTACAACAGAGTCATGCCGATGGTGGGAAACTAAAGTGAAACTAGATGAAGAAAATGGAGGAGGGGGAATTAGCGATTAGGTTTCTTGGCCAAAATTTGATTTACAATTTTAGCCTTTTTTAGTATAATTTTTAAAAAGGGTCAAAGGTAGGCTTAACTAAACCCGTTTACTCAACCATTCATTAATGGCTCAATAAAATTCACCAAAAAAATAAAAAGAAAGAAAGAAAGAATGATTAAATCTAGGAAACTGGATTTTTCCTTTTGAAAATGAAAATATCTCAGCACTTTTTCTGTTCCTATAGGAAAAACATTATTAATATTAATGAATAAAAAATATTTATTAATTATTTTACTGTTCTTGATATAAAAATTGGTTTACTCATCATTTGCATGAAAAAAAAAGTTGATATAGACATAACTTAGAAGATTTATTAGGTAAAGATTGACTTCTTTATATAATCATCAGATATTGTTATTACTTTGAATTTATAATATATAGAACTAAATTAAATCTATATAACGTAAATGTTATCACTATTACTTTACTTAGGTACCTCAACATATAAAATATGAACTATATGTTTTTATAAATTATTTGCCAAGATTTCATTATATATAAATATTAACTTATAAATTATTTGTTAAGATTTCTCATTATATAAGTCAAGAAAAGAATTTTAAGAAATTTTATATATGTCATTCTTGGTTTATATATGTCATAAATTAAGTTTTGGAAAAAGTGTGATAGTAGGTACACAAATTTCGCTTGTGTTAACTATAAGTCTATAACTATTCGCCCCTTCCAGCTCTAACTATAATTATCGAGTCGATACATACACACGAATCCAACCTTTAAGCTATATCACATTCAAACTAATCTTCATCCAACCCGAGTGACTAAAGGGTGGTAAAGCTCTACCACAACAGCTATATTCTCTACAACTCAAACTCAAGACCATTGATTAAGTTATGAGCAAACGAGCTTGTTCGCGAGCCTGTTCATGAGCCGCAGCTTCTGTCTTCACGGCAGCCCGCTCACGCAGCCTATTCTAACACATGTTCACGAGTCATTCGCCAACATACCACGGTAGAAGTTCGTTACGAGCTCGAAGTCATAACATGTACCGCTGAGCCGGGCGAACGCTCGTTACGAACTTTTACGTAGCCGAACTTAAGCGAAAGTCAGGTCCGCGCCTTCGCTTAACTTACGAGCCTAAAATAGAGTTGAAGCCTCTACTGCTTAACTTAATAAATACCCAACGAAGCTTTTACCGAGCCGGAAGGCTCCCTAATCTAATCACTAACCGTTTGTTCTGCACACCCTAAGTGTGCGATCAAGGTAACAACATGAAAGGAGATTATCATTTCATCTTATTCCTACAAAACTTACTCCTTCTTTGTGGGTTCAACTGCACATCTCAGTCCAACTATAGCCCTTCCTAAAGCTGTTATTATGAAAGAGACTTATTCATATTATTGAGAGAGTTGAGGTGTATATACACCAATACAAGGGCAAGACAGTAATAACGTAAAGTATATAAAAGGAATCCTGAATATACTAAGAATTCTTAATATACTCTAATATCCTAAATATACTAAATATACTCTAATATCGTAAATATATTAGAAGTCCTAAGGAACACTTATCATAACTCAATAAGATGGTGTGTGCCAAAAAATAACACCACCCGAAAGCATAGAGAAAATAGGAGGCCGAGAGATTTGTGGGTGCATCACTAGCTGTATTGCCTAAGTCCAGACTGAGTGAGATCGACATAGTTCCCGCACCGAAGACTGAGAGGAGTGAGCACGCTGTACGCGGAGGTCCAGGTCTCTCGACCGTGGAGGGAGATAAAGGGCATATATATAAGATATACATATATACAATATCATAAAGCCTGGAGAAAGGCGGAGAGAAAGAGATAGAAAGAGGAAGACAAAAAAAGGAAGATCGTGCAAAGCCAGAGTGTTGCATGGGCACAAGATCAGCGGATCATAGTGGCGGTGGCGACAACGACTAGAGAGAGAGTTTGTGTGCAATTAAGATCGGGCAAAAAGAAGGAGATCTCACCCGGATGAATGAGGAAGAGAAAAACAAGAAAAGAGGTGTAGAGGTGTAGAGATGTGGAGATTTGGAGATGGGGAGGGGTGATTTCGGGTCAAGAATGATCACAAAACCACTCCTCCTTCCTTAAAGAAGAGAAGCTAATAGAAAAAGTTGAGAGAATGGGAGACTAAGGTTTCGGGTTTGCTGTTAAGCTTATGACTCTGATACCATATTATGAAATAGACTTATTCATATTATTGAGAGAGTTGAAGTGTATATATACACCAATACAAGGGCAAGACAGTAATAACATAGAGTATATAAAAGGAATCCTAAATATACTAAGAATACTAAATACACTAAATATACTCTAATATCCTAAATATACTTTAATAGATGTATGAGCTCTATTGTGTACTTGACCCACTAGAATTTAGAGGCAGGACATGGATGGTTTTACAAACATTGATTTATCTCTTTGTGATGTATTATTGAATTTAAACTCGGTTAAGAAAATATTTTAAAAACCAAATCGGTCATACCAGTCCGATTTTTAACCTCCCTTCAACCGACGGTTTGGTTCACTTCACATCCTAAAAGGTTGGAATGGTGGGTTGATGTCCAACACCATTCACGAACTATCAGACATGGCTCTCAAAGTTCTTCCTTCGATGTGGGAAGGCTATAGCAAGGTTCAAATTTAAAAAGTCACTTAACAAAAGGAGGGAATCGAACTTGGGTTCTTGCTTACCCTTCGAATAATATGATCCAACTTGGCTACAACCCCACTTGTTTAAAATTATACAAAAAAAAAAAGAGAAAAACATATATCCACTTCAAACAATATATGATAATATAAATATAAAATAATGTTATCTTTTTTCCATTTTGAATCAATTTTAATAATATTTAAATATTACAAGATATTATGTTTCATAAAAATTTAATTAATAATAACTAAGTAAATAATATTATAATTATATATTTTTAAAATTTAAAATTAATTTTAATTTATAAAAATATAAATTATAGTCTTTAATCAAGGATTTAATATGTGATAACTTGTATCTTGCTATTTCAATTCACACACACACACACACAGATATATATATATATAGTAGAGAGAGTTATATATAAAATTTAAAATTAATTTTATTTATAAAAAACATAAATTATGGTCTCCAATCAAATGAGTTCATATAGTATACAACTTGTATCTTGCTATTTCAATTCACACATATATGTGTGTGCGATCACAAATCCTTCATTTGCCTCGTAGTCTAGACGTGCTTCATCATCTAGAAAAGAATGATGAATCTAGCTTCTACCATGTGGTTGACAAATGATGGTCTTCTTATTTCATGGTTGTTTGGCATAATAAAAGAAGAAACTCAACCATCTATTGTAGAAGATGCTACTGCCTACAATATGTGGAGTTATTTAGAAGAACAATTGTTGCCAATCATGATTATGTTGATGACCATAAAAAAAAATCACGATCCTTAGACGACGACATAAAAGAATTCAAATTAATCTGTGATAACCTATCAGCTATCAAGAAACCAATGGATGACCTTGATAAAGTCTTTCAATTCGCACGTGGACTAGGAGCAAAATATGAAAGCTTCTGACTAGCTGTGGTAACTAACCCTCCTTATCCTAAATTTTACCAATTTTTGCTTGCTCTTCAGGGGTATGGACATACCCTAAAAGAGAAAAGTTATATTGAATTCAACCAATCACTCTTTAGCCAACATGGACGTGGACATCGTGGAGGCTTCAATTCAAAATGTAGAGGTTTCACTCCAGCCAGATGTTACAACAACACTGGTTCTAGTAGCTTCGGGAAAGAAGGAACAAAAGAAATTGTAAAACGAGCAAAAAATAGAGAGTAACATATAAATTTGTGGTAAGATGAATCATGTTGCTCTTGACTATTGGTATAGTTTTAACTTTTCCTATCAATCAAAAGACCTACCACAAGTTTGTGTAGCTCTCACCTTAAACAACAATGACCCTTCTCTTTACATGGACTCGGGAGCTACAGCTCACATGACTAATAATGCAGGTATGTTACCTATGTAAAACCATATAAAGGAAATGATGTTATTTATGTTGGTGATGACAACAAACTTGATATAACACATACTGGTAGTGCATGTGTTGGAGAATTAAATTTAAAGGATGTTCTTGTTGTTCCGAAACTGAAAAACAATTTAATTTCAGTAAGTAATATCACTAGTAATAATCTTGTACTATTGAATTCACATCATATGATTTTATTATTAAGGATTGAAACAGGAGAACAATAGGAAAGGAGCATAAACAAGGCCAACCATGCATATGCTTTGGAATCAAGTTTTCAAGAAGCTTTATCTGCAATAAATGGACATCTTGCAAAGATTCTTTGTTAAAAGGAAAGAAAGTCATTGACAAACTAATCCTTTCATTTTTGCTAGTTGTCAATCTGGAAAGAGTTGTAAACTACTCTTTAATTTGAATGATGATATTTCTAATTATTCTCAACAAAAAGTGCATTGTGATCTTTGGGACCAACTCGCACTATCTCAAATTAAGGTTTTCGATTTTATGTCATATTTATAGATGTCTTCTCAAGATTTTCTTAGTTATACCCATTAAAGAAAAAGTCATATTTTTTTCTTTTTTACACAAATTTAAAAAATTAGTGGAAAATCAATTTGATAGAAAATTAAAAAATTTCAGTGTGATGTGGTGGAGAATTTACCTCTTTAGATTTTCTCAATCATATCAGTAATTGTGGAATTCAGCTCTAAGTTTCATGTCCTGAAACACCATAGCAAAATGAAGTAGCTAAGAAAAAGCATGGACACGTTGTTGAGATGGGTTTAACTATGTTATTTCATGCTAACCTGTCTTTGTTTTTATGGATTGAAGCTTTTCTTGCAACTGTCTATTTAATCAACAAAATGTCGAACAATTTTATACAATCAGTCTCCATACTCTCTAAGTTATATCACAAGGAACCAAATTACAAAAGCTTGAGAGTGATTGGAAACTTATGCTTCCCTTCTCTAAGACACCAAGAGTAATAAATGTAATACCCGTAACTAAAAAAAAGGGTGACGAATAAGGAAATTTTTATGAAATGTATTTTTGTAAATTCCTTAGGGGAAATCCTAGGTATAAAAAAATAATAATAATAATTAAAATACATTTATTCATTATATCTTTAGTTTCCCTCTACGTATATAGGCTCTCCCATCGTAAACTCCTTAGGTTTGAAGAATATTAATGTAAGTTTTTTGTAGATTTCACTAGATTTTAAGAAAATAACATTATTAAAGAAAATGTTTTTTTATTTTTTTGAATAGTTTTCTTTATTCAAGAATTCGGAAACCTAAGACGCGCCGTTGCCCAAAGTTGAAGAAGACGAAAGGCAAGATCTTGGATATATATTCTGTTATCCTTCTAGATTCCCCTTCGCATATTCTTTCGGGTTTCTTTAGGTTTTGTCAACTTTGAAATGTGTGTATGATTTTTATTAAGTTAAAAAAATCAAGATGGGATGATATTTCTGCTAGAAAATGAAGATTTTTAATCAAAAAATACAGAGAGAGGAATAAGTATAGTGTGATCACGCAAATAAAAACAAAAAGTTAAAAAAACAGAAATAAATGTGATATGACCACCTAGCTTAACTGGTATCAAAAAGAAAATCAAAAACAAAGAAAAAGAAAAAAATTGGCAGAGAGCGTAGGGGACCATCAGTATGAGAAGGACACGTAGACAAGATATTATGGGATTAGATAAGATGCAGACAAATAAATGCTGGTAATAAGCAGATAAAAAATAAAAATAAAATGTAGGCGAACACCAGAAGCCAGATGTGAACAAGACTTATGAAATAGAAAAAGATAAAAAATATATGTTCTTTTAGTCATGACATGAGCATTTAAAAAACAAAAAGAATATTTAATCATATTCTAGACAAAGACGAAACAACAAAAAGGGCCATGTACTTGAAAACCTGAGCATAAAATGCCTAGAAAATTTAGGTAATTATGGATAATTAAAAATGATGAAAATATTAATAATAATAAAAATAGTAATAACAGAAAAATAAATAAATAGAAATAAAATAATAATAAAGAGTTCATATTTTGATGGTTTATGTTTATTATTCGTTTTAGGTGGAGTAGACTCTGCTTGATATTTTCGTAGCTATCTAATCCTCAAGTTTGCTTACAGGTAATAGAAAATTAGTGCTTTTTTTTTTAATGTATTTTTGTATACCTAAAAATTCAAAAAATGTCGTCATATTTGTACCCATAATGTGGATCAAATATATCTTGCGTGAAAAGTATGTCAAACTTTATGTTTTGTTAGGATATAAATTATGGAGATATTATGTTTTGTGAATGAATTTGTTAGAAATTATGTTTTTTTCTTACTCTAGTAGTTCAGCCATGTCAACAGGAATAATAGTTGACACTATTCGATCTTTGTTAGCTGATACATACTTTACATCTTGGTAGCATCGACCGATTCAACCCCAACCTCTGGGGGTTTTGTTAGAGGTTATTAAATACTAGGCTGCCATTCGTCCACCTTAAACGGTGAACAATTTGATGCTCAGTCACCCATCAAATCACATGGTTGGATATCATTCGATATTTGTGATCAGCGTAAAAGTTTTAATGTGAATATTTGAATGAATTTAATATGAAAGTGTTTGAATCCGAAACGAAATGACTTTGTTTAAATATTTGAATGTATTAACAAAAAAAATTATGAAAACGATTGATGATAATATCTTATATTTTTGCCAATGATTTGAAAATGTTTTATCCATGAACTGTTTTAATCAACCTTATTAGGCTTCCAGCTTATTCCCCCTTTATTGACTATTTTTCAGGTACTCCTGGTTCGGGGAAGGAGTGACTAGCTAGGATGGGAATTCGTCTTTATTAGGATTTTTTATTTTGAATTTATCATGGATCTTGTTTAATTGATGAATTTTTTGTTCAATTGGATTATTTGATTTCAGAGTTCTTAGAAGTGTTAGGGATAATTGTTTTTAGCCTTTATGTTAGTTCAAACTAGAAGGTTGAGATTTAGAAAGTTTTTATTAGTATGGAAATTTGGAATTTGTGATATTAGAATGTTTCGTTGTTACTCTGAACATGTATGTATGTATGTAGCAATTGGATTTAAACCAATTACAGAGACGAAGGGTTGTGTCCCTTCGGACTTGAGGTGTGAAATGACAGTCATGCCCCTGGACCGAGTTTCGGGGCGTGATAGAGTGGTATCAGAGCATTAACTTGTGATTTTGATGGAAATTTGTTTAGTTTACTTTAAGGATATATGAGTGACGCATTAGTTAAGTTTCAAGTTCGTCTAGTTGAATTTTGTTATTCTTTTCAATTCTGATTTGTTTATTTGGCTTTTTAGTGACTAACTTAGTTATACATTTTGCTATATAGAACAACATGCCAACGACGAGAGCTACATCCTCCCAAAATAGGTTTGTCGGGATGACGACGTGCCTCAATCCGAGGATGTACCCTCAAGGAGCCGTAGAGAGATTTTATACTTATTAGACTTTGGCTTGGTCTGTCAGTTAGGTCAGAGGTTCT
The DNA here is from genome assembly GCA_016808115.1 of Tetrastigma voinierianum. Lineage (NCBI taxonomy): Eukaryota > Viridiplantae > Streptophyta > Magnoliopsida > Vitales > Vitaceae > Tetrastigma > Tetrastigma voinierianum. The sequence continues at coordinate 216,672 of JAEQBH010004802.1, read as the reverse complement.
GGCAATAATGGGCAAGACAGTCTTCTTCTTCTAAGGGTAATTCTTTTGATGATTTTAAGAGGTTGGGACCTCCTTACTTTTTTGGTAGTTCAAACTCGACAAAGGCGGAGGCTTGGATTATGAAAATAGAGAAATTGTTTGATGTCGTTCATTGTTCTAAGGAACAAAAAGCCTCATATGTAGCCTTTATGTTAGAAGATGAGGCAGATCATCGGTGGCATATGACTAGGAGACTGTCAGAGGAGCAAGGGTGCATAACTTGGACAAGACTTAGGGAGGCTTTCTATACGAAGTACTTCCCTAATTGTGTAAGCAACAAAAGTTGGGAGAGTTCATTTGTTTGGAACAGAGGGATATGACCATGGCCCAGTATGAGGCGAGGTTTATAGAGTTGTCTTGTTTTGCCCCACAATTGATTGATATAGAGGAAAATAAAGCATTAAAGTTTCAAGATGGGTTGAAGCCTTACTTAAGGAACAAAATATCCATTCTAAAGTTAAATGTGTATTCAGAGGTGGTGGATAGAGCCCTTATTGTAGAGAAGGACGCCGAAGAGCTTCATTAGTATAGGGAGCAGAAAAGGAAAAGGGTAGGAGTGATAGTGCTCATGGAAGCCATATATAGAAAAAGCCTACTTCAAGTAGAACTGGAGTGAGGGAAGGGCAAGGCACTAAGATATAGTTTGTCCTACTGGTAAATGCATGGGAACAGTTTTCATGTTATGTATCGTGAGCTGTTTTAGTTATGGGAAGCTAGGCATAATCTCTAGGATGTTCAGAGAATAAGAGGCTTATGCTAGAGAAGCCTAAGGAGGGTAGTAAGGAGGATAGACAAAAGCCTAGAGCTCAAGGGAGAGTTTTTCCTATGACTCGTAGAGATGCTCATGCTACTTCTGATGTGGTGACAAGTATCCTCCGAATCCATAATTTATTTGCTAAAGCGTTGATTGATTCAGGTTTGACACACTATTTTGTTTTGTTATCTTTTATTGGTTTGTTGGGTATGCATATATCTGCTATGGATTTTGATTTGATTGTTGCTACTCCTATGGGAGATTCTATTGTGATTAGTAGAATGCTTAAAAATTTTCCTATGATGATTGGTTATCGAGAGATGCCAGTTGATTTAGTTCTTCTTGACCTCCAAGACTTTGATGTGATTTAGTGGATGATCGGTTAGTTTCTTTACAGCTCTTATTGAGTGAAGTTTTGGGAAACAGTGACCTTTTTTAGCATTCCAAATCCGTTTCGAGTTCGCTTTTATGGGAAACAAGTTGATAAACCATCGTATGTGGTTTCGCTTCACGAGCTAATTCTCGCTTAGGAAAGGTTGCTTGAAGCTTTTCAGCTCACAGGGTGTGGCAATGGTAGAATGGGGTGAGTTTGGAAGATATACGATTGCAAGAGATTTTCTTGATGTCTTTCTAGATGATTTACTCGACTTACCACCAGAAATTGAGGTAGAGTTTACTATTGATTTAGTGCCAAGAACAAATCCTATCTCTAAGGCGCCTTATAATGGATGGCACCTATGGGATGGTATGAGCCGCAGTCTACCAAGAACTATCGATAAGGGTTTATCGTGCCAAGTGTTGCACCTTAGGGAGCCCCCATGTTATTTGTGAAGAAGAATGATGGGTCAATGAGGCTATGCATTTACTATAGGGAGTTGAATAAGGTGACAAGTGAGAATGGGCATCCTCTTCCTGGATTGATGATTTGCCTGATCACTATGTGGTGCATGTGTTCTCTTAAGATCCACCTCGCCCGGTATCATCTGCCAGAAGAGTGAGGATGTACCCAAGACTGCTTTCCGAACTAGATATGGGCATTATGGGTTTTTGGTTATGCCTTTTAGTTTAACTAATGCACCTACTGCATTTATGGACTTAATGAACAGGGAATTCAATCAATACCTAGATCAGTTTATGGTGGTTTTCATAGATGAAATTTTGGTGTACTCGAGGAGTAGAGAGGAGCATGAATTCCACTTGAATATCATGTTACATACTTTGAGAGATAAGCAGTTGTATGCTAAACTGAATAAGTGTAATTGCCAGATGGCCCTTTCCTTGGGCATGTGGTGAGTAAGGATGGTACTTCAGTTGACCTTGGGAAAGTAGATGTTGTAGCATATTGGAAAAGACCTACTACTGTGACTAAGATTATAAGCTTCTTGAGACTTGCTAGCTATTATAGGCATTTTATTGAAGGGTTCTCTAAGATTGCCCTACCCTTTACCAGATTGACTCATAAAGGAGTTAAGTTTGAGTAGTTTGACGAATGTGAATGTAGCTTCAAAGAGCTAAAGAACATATTGGTGACAACTCCTATTTTGACTATCCCTTCAGGTTCAGGTAGATTTATGGTGTATAGTGATGCCTCTAGCCAAGGTTTGGGTTGTGTCCATATGCAGGATGGGAAGGTTATGGCTTCATGCTTCTAGCAAGAAGCCTTATGAGCAAAATTATCCCACCTATGATTTAGGAGTTATTAGTTATAAGAATATTTGCCCTAAGATGGGAGACACTTTTGTTCAGAAACCCGTGAGATACATATAAATCATAAAAGTCTCAAGTATCTCTGCTTTTCTCAAAAGAATCGAACATGAGACATTGTAGACGATGGTTGAATTACCAAGGATCATGATTGTATTATTCAATATCATCTAGGAAGGCGAATAAAGTCGATGCCTCGAGTAGGAAATCGCCGCTCATATTTCTATCAAAGGTCATATAGCCTATTTGGAGGACAAAGAGAAGTCTACAAGTCCATCTTATGTTTTGGCTTCAGGAGTACTTGTAGCTAATTTTGGGAAAATAAACTGCATTTGATTAGGGAGGATTATGGGCTCTTACAAAAGAGTTTGATCAGAAGGCAAACAGGAGAAAGTTAAGAAGAGTGCTAAATCTGACTTTGTTTTATTTGATGATGGAATATTAAGGTTTGGGACTCGATTGTGTGTACCGAATGATGGAGACATAAGGAAGGAGCTTTGCGAAGTCGCTATATTCTAGAGCTTCCATAATCCACCCAGGAGGGACGAAGATGTATAATGACTTGAAACATAATTAGCTGGTGGGCAGGTAATAAGAGAAATTGCTCAATTCAGAGCTCGTTGCGGTCATCGTGAGCTAAGATCAACGACTGCCAGGTCCTTACAAACCACCGGCCATTCGAATGGAAGTAGACAATATGGATTTCAGGACTGGTTGCCAAGAACTTTAGGAGGTTATAATGTTATTCGGGTGATTACGATCAATCGACAAACCGGTCAATTTATTACCTATGAAGGCCGGCTTCCATGGATCAATTAACTTCTCTTATGTCAAGGAGATTGTGAGGATGGCATGGTGGGCCGCTTATAGTATCGACAGAGAGACCTCGCTTCAATTCCCGATTTTGGCATAGCCTATAGAAAGCCATGGGTACTAAGTTGAATTTTAGTAATGCTTTTCATCCTCATATTGATGGTCAGTCAAAAAGGGTGATTCAGATTTTGGAAGACTTGTTGAGATCTTATGTTCTGGACCTAAAAGAGTATCGTTTTTAGTGGAGTTTGCATACACAATGCTTTTAGCTTAGAATTGACGGCACCTCAGAGAGATGTCAATCTCCCTATTTGTCGGGATGATGTAGAGAAATAAAACTTTTGGGGCTCGAATCATAGTAACTAACAAAGGAAAATATGACTTGATCAAAAGAAAGACTAAAGACGCTCAGCAGACATAAAAGCTATGCCGACAACCGTGTAGGCTATGATTTGGAGTTTGAGTGGTAGACCACAAACGTTTTCTTAAGGGTTTCACCTATGAAGCCCGTGATGAGATTTGGGAGTAAAGGCAAGCTTAGTCCTAGTTTTGTGGTTCCTTTAAAGATATTAAAGAGAGTGGGCCCTATGGCTTATAGAGTTGCATTGCCTCCAAGCATGTCGATAGTTCATAATGTTCTTCATGTTTCGAAGAGAAAGTATGTTTTAACCCTTCTCATGTGATGAAGTTAGAACTTATTCAGATTTCTGAGGACTTGACCTAAGAAAAGGCACCTATCCAAATTGTAGATGTGATGGATAATGTCATTTGGCATGATATTTGAGAAGCTACTTGGGAGTTAGAAGATGAAATGAGGGACAAACATCCTCAACTATTTTGAGGCTCAATTATCCTAAGTATAAAAATAAAAAATAAAAAATAAAATAATTAAAATACATTTTATTCATCAAATCTTTCGTTTCTCTCTGCGTAGGTTCTCTCGATTGTATAACTCCTTAATCTAGGGTTTGAAAAAAGGGCTCTAAGGTGAGCTTTTCTTGTAGATTTCACTCCCCCAGATTTAAAAAATAACATTATTAAAGAAAATAAAATTCTTATTTTTTTAATAGTTTTCTTGTTCGTAAGAATCTCTATGGTTCCAGGGACGTCACATCTAGAGAGTCAAGAAGACGAAAGGTAAGATCTTGATATTTTTTTTTTATTATCCTTCTAGATCCCCTTTTGCAAATTCTTTGGTTTCTTTAGGTTTGGGTCAACCTTGAAATGTTTGATTTTTATTAAGTTCAAAGGAAAAAAAATCAATATAATATGATCTTTCTGTTTAGGAAAATGAAGATTTTTATTAAAAAAATAAAAGAGAAAATGCTGCATGACCACCATGTAAAAATAAAAAACAAAATAAAAAATAAAAAATAAAGAAATGATAAAGAATGTAGGATACCACTGTAGATATGAATTGGAAATAAAAATATAAACAAAACAAAGAAGAAAAAAAAGAGAGTAGAAGTATAGACCACTATAAAGGCAGAGACGACACGTATAAGAAGAAGATTTGTGTATTTGTATTTACATGTACTTGAAAAGTCAAAAGAGACAAGCAGATAAAAATAAAAATAAAAAATAAAGATATGACTTTAAGATGCGAACGACTTATGATATATAAAAAGGCCAAAATATACTTTCTTTGCTTCATTTATTACGAAGATTTGAAAACAAAGTTAATATTTAATTATATTTGTGTAGAAGATAGAAATTAAAGATAGAATGCCAAGGAAATTTAGGTGATGATGGATAATTAAAACTAATGACAATATTAATAACAATAAAAATAGTAACAGAAAATTAAATAAATAAAATAAAATAATAATAAAGGGCTCTCGTATTTTGATGGTTTGTTTATTATTCATTTTAGGTGGAGTAGACTCTTAATTTAATGTTTTCACAGTTATTCAGAACTTTCGAATTTGCTTTAGGGTAAAGGAAAATTAGTGCAATTATTTTTTTTAATGTATCTTTATACGAAAAATTTGAAAAATGTTTGCTCTATTATTTTACCTATAATTTGGATCAAATATATTTTGCGTGAAAAGTATGTCAAACTTTATGTTTTGTTAGGATATAAATTATGGAGATATTATGTTTTGTGAATGGATTTGTTAGAAATTATGTTTTTTTTACTCTGGTAGTTCAGCTTTGTCAACGGGAATAATAGTTGACACTAATCGACCCTTGTCATGCGAACACCGCTACTTGTTGCTTCGAAATCCACCAATTGTTGTGGATTATTCCAAAGATCTTCAAACACGATCTAGAATAGTAAATTGGGTCTCTTGACTATTTTTTTGAATCAAAAGTCAGAACAAAGATGTTATGTTCATCCTTTGTTATGGAACCAATAGTCGTAAGAACAAAGGAAAGTAACCCCGTCCCCTTGACTATAGAAGAACCAAGAGTCGTAAGTTTGAACACTATAAGGAATTAATCTTGATAGACTCGAAAATTCTCACAATAACCATAAAGTAAAGAAAACCTCATAAAAGAATTTTTATTCATCAATTTGTCTTCCAAAGACTACAATAAAGAGGGTATATATAGGCCCCAAACTTTCTAAATCAAATGAAGCAACTCCTACTTTAACTTGGAAAACAAGACTTTTTAATTTAAATAAAGCAACGCCTAAAAGAAAATCTTCCTAAAAAGAAATAGCAACTCCTAAAAGCAAATTTTTCTAAAAAGAAATAACAACTCCTATTTGACTAGTAAAACAAACTTTCTAAATTAAATAAAGCAATTTCTACTTTGACTTTGAGAACAAATCTTCCTAAAATAAAACAACTCTAAATCAAAATAGTAACATGACTCAAAATACTTGGAAATAAAAATATATTTGGTGTCTCCAAGGATTCACAGCCTCCTGAATCTAAATTTTCCATAATTAAGATCGACCAATGTATGTCAGAGAAGCCAGAAGACCCCGTAAAATTCTAATTCTTCAAAAGATAAAATGCATTTTCGTCAGTACCGAATTTTTCAACCCTGATGACTAAACGGACTTCACCTTAGAATCGCCCCGCCGAAAAATCTAGCTATCACGAATCACACCAGAGACAATCGAATTTTCACGCTGAGGCACCTGCAGGCCATGACACTAAGACATGGTGAGTGGCTCAAGAGGTGCCACGTGTCATGTGCAGAATTAGTCAAACATGAGCTCAAATGGGACCCATAAGAGACATGTGGCAACATGTGATTAGGCGAAAATCCATGGTAGATGGATATGGGAATAAGGTGTAATCTAAGGAGCCAATAAGGATTGGACAAGTGGCATGAGAGGACAAGTTTGCTTGACCCCATCTTGACCAAATTGGTTGGGAGAAGAGAAGGAGCAAGAGAGGGAAAGCCAACCGTATGTGAGAAAGAGAGTTTTTAGAGTGAGAAGTTCTTACTTCTCTCTAGGTTTTCCGGCGATCGGTCCATCGAATCCCGACGAGACAAGAAGCAAAGTTGATCCCCACTATAAGAGCTACGTGTGGGTACCGATATTGTGGAGTTTCGACAACTCTGGGAGGTAGGGGTTTTCTCCTACTTGATTTATTCTTTGGCTAAGAGCCATTTTAATGGCTAGATGTTCGGCCTCAATGGTCGCTCATTCACGCCAAAACTCGATTTAGTGGCAAATCCCTAGGAGTTGCTTTCGACAACCAACCCACCGTGGACTATGTGTTGCTTGTGTATGTTTTCAGCGCCCAAGATAAATCGTTTGGCTGTTTAATTAGCCCATGTGAGCTAATTTTCTGTTATTGCTGGGTGAAATGAATAAATATGTTGCTTTGTGTGAATTTCTTTATAATATATGGCGTTTAATATATTAACATGAATTGTCGGAAATGGCATATTGCATTTCATATGCACCGGGTAACCTAGAACAAGAAGGTGGTGCATGACATGAAACATGGTTATCAAATGAATTCTCATGGGAAGATTTTCAAGAACTCGTCTTGAGAGTTGTCCAACAATATCTCTCTGTGAGGATGACCCATGACTATTTTCTGAGAGTTATCCAAGACCACTCAAGAATTGTCCAATAGAATTTTATCGAAAATTGTATTATGTTTCAAGAAAACCTTTTGTTTTGAAAATGTTGTTTCTACACTCGCTAGCATGTACGAGAGTCGGCAGAGCTCGAAGTGAGAAAGGGTGAGTCACATTCTCATCCATGACATGTAGACATTCGACCATGAATTCACTTGAATGTGTTTGCCATTGCATGAGCACTTAGGTGGGAGTAACCCAATGTAGTAGGAAAATATAACTCTGACATTGCTCACCCAGTCGTCAGGATCCCAACTTCCCGGTGGGGAGTATTCAAGAAGGCGAGCACAGAATTAAGCTTTTGAAGAAAGCCGACATGTAGCTGATTATATATTTTGTAAAACATGTATGAAACTGTTGTAATATAGTTGATTATATTTTGATAGTATGGATTTATAGGCTGCGTGTTTGTTTTACTCATGTTTGAGTATTGGGTAAAGAGACACTCGTTTTGTGGCATTAAGACACTTATTGGCTACATGTATTTCCTCAAGTTGACGGGTTGTCAATGGACCCCAGGTCGGGGAATATCCGCAAACAGTATCAGGCAGGTACACGAGTACCTGGGGGCACGAGGACTTGGGCTTAGGCCATGGTCATTAAGGTATAAGAGCATCAAGTCTTGGTATAGCTTAGTATCAAGGAGTTAAGTATACGATTACCTAGGACTTGATGGGCACGAGTTAGATCATGCATTCATTATGCATTCTGATGATTGTTGCATGATTATATGTTGTGTTGTGTGATTGTATGCTTGGTACGATAGCATATAGAAAATGTGAACTATTAGAGATTCGAGAAAATACTCGCCCCTAAGGTTGGAGAAAAGGTTTGGTTTGAGGAATTATGGGCATAATGGTCAGAGAAATTAAATGGAAAAAAATTATACATGATGTTGATTTTAGATATGAGCAGGAAGTGTTTTTGTATATGGTCGAAGGATTATTCCGATTTTTGCCTGCGAGAAAAAGAAGGGTTATGGTCGCTCTTTAATTTGTGAAGTATATAAATAGCAGGTGTTTATATATTTTTATTAGTTTGGAGAGTCAAGCTACTGCATCTTAGAAGTAGCGAGGCTCTGGAAATTACGAGCAAAAAAGAGGTGCAAGGGACCCGAATGGAGGAGACTCGCCCATTTTTGGTTCCTAGTCGCGACATAGTAGGTGGTGTCGTGATAGGAAGGTAGTGACGTGCACAACAGGCACGCATAGTAGCGCGCACCCACGACATGAGCGCTGCGCGCACGACATGTTTTCCTTGGCCTCAAGTCGCGACATCAATTTTTATGTAGCGACATGGCTGGGCTGGGACAGGTAGGTTTTGGGTTGCGACATGATTTTTATGTGCGGCGAGCAGTATTGGGGAGTGTGGCGACGCAGCCCGCTTTGGCGTCGCGACCTGAGCTACAAGGAGGAGAAATTGGTAATCGCGACCAGGACTTTTGATGTAGCGTGAGCTGAAGTGGTGTGGCGACAGCGTTTTTGGTAATCCGCGACATTGTTTGGAGAAAGTGGTGTCGCGACATGGTTTTGGTGTGTCGCGACTGGGTAACTGCGTGAGGTGTCGTGACACATTTTGAATGTCAGCGACATGGTCCCAACTTACCTTGTGGTTGTTTGGTGTCGCGACATGATTCTGGCTACCTTGTGGTTGTTTGGTGTCGCGACCCCTTTCCAATGATGGAAGCTAAACGTTGGAGGTGGTGTCGCGACCTAGTTTCAGTCCGCGACTTAGTTTGTCTATTTAGGGTTTTGAAGTGGTCCGGCGACAGTTTTGATCTGCGACCTTGTTGGCGTGAAAATTGGTGTCGCGACATGGTGCAGGCTACTTGGGGCTACTGGTGTCAGCGACCGCACGGCCTTGGGTCGCGGCAGGGCCCAGCGTGGCATGTCGCCCAGTAGCGCCATGAGCGTAGCATGACAACCGCGCTCAGCGCCGGCTATGCGCCGCGACATGGGCGTCGTCGATGTCTGACCTGGCGCGATGCATCACATACTATGCTATGACCAGTTTTGAAGCGGTGCCTTGTTTAGGGTCACTGTTCATGGATATTGTTCACAGGATTTCAAAAAATAAATAAATAAATAAAAGAGTACAAAAAAATAAAAAAATTTCCTTGTGTATGACTTGCATTACCTATGAATGCCTTGATGTGGTACATGAAAAAAAAAATCGGTGTGTGAATAGTTCTCGAGTACATATTTACACCCTTTAAAATCACTTCTAAAAACTTCGACTTGACAGCATGTAGATGGCTAGTCGACGGGCGTAGAGGTCATCCACAGAGTGCTAATGGCTTTCTGTATTTATTGACGAGGCCTTTCTTGCGGTTGCCATTCTGCAGGAGCTAGTGCATCAGTGCCAGGTTATAGTAACCTCAGGAGGTTTAGGGCACATCAATATAGATAGCTACGAGGGAGAGGATCGGAGTAATTGAGACCATTGGATTCAGCATAAGAAGGTGTTGGAGGCCATGGACATTACCTCCGATGCGGCCAGGATCAAACTAGTTGTGTTTCAGCTAAAGGACAAGTCCCTAGTGTGGTGGGACTGGGTTAAGACCTCTAGAGACTTAGAGGTAATGACTTGGGCAGAGTTCCATGAGCTCTTCATGGGCAAGTATTTACTAGGCCCTTCTGCCCAGACATCGCAGCCCGGGAGTTCCTAGAGGTGAGCGGGGCATGTTCCATGATAGATGCGTGGTGAGGTTCTTAAGTTAGCCCTCTTTCAGCGGCGATTATGTGGCCACAGATGTAGCCAAGGTCAGGAGATTTAAGAATGGGCTGAGATTATCCATTCGGGGCAAGATTGTAGGACTCCGCCTACAGGACATGGACTCAATGGTTAGGATGGCCATGACCATAGAGAGGGAGATGGAGGATGCACGGAGCACTTGGGATGCGGGTGCTAGTGGCAAGAGGAAGGAGAGTCAGTCTTCTTTCAGTTCGGGAAAGAAGCAGAAGGCTTCTAGTTTACGTGGGTTCCAAAGTCGCGATTACCTGGGCCAAGGACATATCAGGGCTGCCACTATGGCAGGGCAGATGGTGTGTTTCCATTACCAGTAGCCCGGACATATGAGGAGGATTTCCCAGGCGGATCTGGGTTTAGGGACCAGGCGCAATCCAGTGTGGTGGGACCAAAGAATCTGGTTGTTCCTCCGCTTTATGTGATTGGAGGAGACGGTCTCGATCCCAGGGCTGCCACAGGCGCCTTAGTTACTGGCGGTCAGAGGGCGGATCATGGAGCTGAGCGAAGGGCGGGGCCTGGGCGGGGGCGTCCCGAGGACTCAGGCGTGTCCTACAGCCATCCATACCAGGTTGGTCGAGATCAAAGCCCGTCATCTGGGGATGCGTTTTCTTCATCTCTTTATGGGCGAGTGGTGTTGATTCTAGTGCATCGCATTCATTTATTGACATCGGTTGTGCGGGGATTGGGCTTGGGATTGGGACCTTAGAGGAGCGTGTATGTGAGTTCTCACTAGGAGCCAAGGGATGAGCATAACCGATATATTTGAGGTTAGGAGCTAGAATCCTGGGATTACGCTCATAGTGGACTAGTCATGAACATGTCAGAGTTCGACGTCATCCTTGGGATGGATTGGTTGACGGAATGGGGTCTATCGATTTGGCGGAGTGTAGGAGGTTCACCTGCTTTACCACGGGGCGATACTTATGTTCTGTTTTAGGGGACAAGCACAATGCTTTGCCCCGGTTCGTATATGATGCCCACAGCATTTCAGGGTCCGTTGTGACCCGTCGACCACGGAATACTCGTAGATGTCGGGTAACGAGCACCACTCATGTCGAGCAAAGTATCAGCACATGCAGGGCTCTACTTTGAAAATACAATATATCCCAACATTACACTGGCACATTACTGGGTCCACATGCGAGTAAAATAGCCACTGGGGCCCATGCATCAATATCAAAACATATCAACCATATATAACAATAGTTCAAGAGTTATTATAATACTTCAATCAAAACATATATCAAAATTTAAAGTCTTAATACATGTTATACAACGTAAACTGGCCAAAGCCACAATCCCGCTTTCTTCTAAAATGCGCCTCTAGTGAGCGTCGTCCCTCCCGTACACCCCGCACCAACAATGATCCTCGACAAGGTGAGCAATGCCCAGTAGTGATAATTTCCTACATGGGTTACTCTCCACCTAAGTGCACATGTCATGGTAAACAATCACACTCAAGAAAATACATGATCCTACTTGAATGTCTACATGCCCAAACCCATGTCTCGAGTCCTCACCGACTCTCTCACACATGCCTAAGCCAAATGCGAGTAAGATACAGTTTTCAAAACAAAAGTTTTTTGTTCTCTAAAACTTACTACTGAGTTTCGGTAAATATATTGGACTACCCTCTGAGGTGAATTGCTTTCCGAACAGTCATGGGTCAGCCTCCGAGATGAACTGTTAGACCACTCTCCAAGGCAATTCTTCGGAAAATCATCCTTGAAATTCATTTCACAATCGTTTTCATTTTCTTTTATTTTCTTTCAAGTCATGCACTCGCACCTATCGTTCTAAGGTGCCCCGGTGCATATGGAATGCATCATGTTATTTCCAAAATATTCATGCTAATATATTTTACATGTATATATTAACATAATTAATTCACATAATTCATGTTATTCAATTCACAATCAATAACACCAAAATTAGCTCACATGGGCTAATTAACCAATCAAGCAATTCATTTTGAATCACCCAAACCACACAAAATCACACAACAAATCACGTGAACAAAGGAAACCCTCCGGGTCTGCAAGATCAGTTACGCCACACAATTAAGGATTTTCCACTTGCCTCAGTGATTTTGAAACCTATAACACCGCTTCCGCGACAAATCCCCATCCATAAAATGGCTCTTATCCAAAGAATAAACCAAGTAGGAAAAGATCCCTACCTCTTGGAGTTGTTGGAACTTCACAAAATCGGTACCCACGCGTAGCCCTTGCCGCGCAATAACTTGCTTCGTCTGGCTTAATCGACGGCCCGAACAATGAAATCTGTAGATGTTTCACTCTTCTCTCTCTAAAAACTCAAACTCCACTTATCGGCATCGTTTTGTGCTTCCAAATGAAGATGAAAACAATTCTCTTTGTCTATCTAATTAAACTTTTCAAAAATTCTCATCAGGTCCCTTTATTTAACTATTCGACTTTGACACATGGGTTAATCTAAGCCATTAATCTCCATCCTCTCTAATCATGCAACACGCGGTCACATGGGCATGTAGTAGGTGACCTTTGTCAAATCACATGTCTTTCACGAAAGCCGCTTTATCAAGACCGACACCCGCCCGCCTTCGAAAAACGTGAAATTTCGACCGTCTCTGACCAATGAAATTCGACGTAGAGCTAGATTTCATGAGACGATTCCAATGGACGGTCTCGTTTCATCATCCGAGATCTAGAAAAAATTTTGGATTTTGACCGAAATTACCGTTCTTTACCCTTTTTCGTAAAAATTCGGTTTTCCTGCGCTTTATGTTGCACGAATTCCGCATATATGAAATAATCAGCGGGTTACCACGGCCACCCTTCGAGGACGAGGTGGGATCGACTTGATCTACCTCGTAGTGTGCGAGTACGAGGATGTTTTCCTGATGAAAGCACGGATTACCTCCGCGAGGGATGTAGACTTCAGATTGAAGCTACACTGGCATCGCGCCCATCTCTATGACTCAAGATAGGATGGCACCAGCTTGGAGCCGTTAGAACTCGTGTGGTCCAGATACAGGAGTTACTGGACAAGGGATTCATTAGACCGAGCACTTCACCATGGGGCTCACCGGTTCTATTTGCGAAGAAGAAAGACATGACCCTTCGACTGTGCATTGACTATCGACAGTTGAACATGGTTATGATCAAGAATCAATACCCATCACGAGGGATCAATATTCGTTTGATCACCGAGAGGAGCGAGTCTACTCCAAGATGTAATCTTCAGACCGGTTACCATCAGCTGAGGGTTATGGAGACAGATATCCCTAAGACAGCATTTAGGACGCGTTATGGGCACTTTTAGTTTATAGTGATGCCCTTTGGATTGACGAATGCACCAGCAGCATTCATGGAACTTATGCATAGGGTGTTTTAACCCTATCTAGATCAATTTTTCATAGTCTTCGTGGATGACATTTTGATCTACTCCCAGTCTGAGAAGGAGCATGAGGATCATTTGAGGGTTGTTTTGCAATTGTTGAGAGACCATCAGCTATACGCCAAGTTCAGTAAGTAATGAGCTTCGCTTTCACTGAGGTGAGATTTTGCTAATATGCTATCAACCTCGGGAGGCCGCTAATCCCGAGCGTCAAGGCTTGATTTAAATGAGAGACGTAAGTCAAGATTTGAGATAATGAGTTTCTGGGATTGGCTGGGTACTACTGTGAGGTTTATTGGAGAACTTCTCCTAACTAGCGCATTTATGACAAAACCGACCAAGGAGGTCAGTTCTGCGGAATGACTATACAGAAGGCATTCCAGAGTCAAGAGGGCATTACTTCAAATTCTATTCGATAGTCCAGAGAGAGAACAAGGCAGCTACAGAATGTGATGTCAAGGCCGGACTGTGATAAGCGCTTTACGCGCCTAGGAGGGTAGTAGCTTATGGTTCCCAATTTCGGGGCTGAAGAATCATGAGCAGACTACCCACACACCGACACGGAGCTGACAATCGAAGTCTCGCTTCTGGAAGATTTGGCACCACTATTTATATGATGAGCAGTTTGAGATGTACTTAGACCACAAAAGTTTGAAGTACATTTTCACGCAGTGGGACCTCAATATGAGGCAACGCAGATGGATGGAGTTCTTAGAGGATTATGACTTCACTTTGCATTACCATCCTGGTAAGGCAAATGTGGTGGCTGATGTACTCAGTTGGAAGTCACGGGGAGCACTAGCTAGTATAGCTTCCCGGGAATGGCAGATGCTCAAGACCTGATAGTCTGGCTACAAGACAATGAGCAGTCAGACATCGGGAGTTTGTAGCTACACCGTCCCTCTCGGCGCAGTGGATTGGAGTCCTGCGGGGGTAGGACGTGAGATAATACCCATCGCGACCGCACACAAGAAAAGTGACGAGGGCTGGACCATCCACGCAGATGGTAGTCTTCGGTATAGTGGATGAGTAGTGGTTCCCCAGTTGACAGATCTGGGAGAGGAGATCCTCAAGAAGTTTCATTGCTCTCGATTTTTTGTACATCCAGGTGGCACGAAGTTGTACCGTGATCTTCATCGCCAGTACTACTGGAGCGGGATGAAGAGACACGTAGGGGACTTTGTTCAAAGATGTCTCACATGTCAACAGGTAAGGCGTAACATTAAGCCGCCAGGCTACTCCACCATCGAGGTGGCCGAGTGAAAATGGGAGCACGCCACGATGATTTTGTGACCCACTTGCCAATTTTAATAAATTACTGAGGCATGATGTGGTATGGGTGGTAGTAGATCGGCTCACAAAGTCGGCATATTTCCTAGCTATGCGGATGACCTTCACACTGGAGGAATTCTATCGGTCGTATATTCGAGAGATCGTCCGTCTACATGAAGTGCCATATCCATAGTGTCGAAAAAAGACCCAAGGTTTATAGCGCACTTGTGGAAGAGTTTCCAAAAGGCTATGGGGACACGGCTGACCATGAGTACAACTCAACCCATGCATACGTGGTCACGAGAGGACCATACAGTGTTATAGGACATGCCACGGTGCATGCGCCCCGGATCATAAGGGTAGCCGGAAGAGCACTTGCCTCTTTAATGGAATTCGCCTACAACAACGCTTATCGCAAATATACGTATGGCACCCTATGAGGCACTTTTTTGATAAGGCCATGCCGATCACCTATTTGCTGAGCAGAGGTGGGAGAGAAGCCATCACCGGGTAATCGATCTGATTAGAGACACCTCGGAAGGTGAGCTTTGATACGGCACGCCTTCTCATGGCCTCCGTAGCCGATAAGACGACGCTGGATATACGCGCCGAATTTCAGAGTTTAAGGTCAAGCATCACGCCTTCTCGGGCGTGATGCCTAAGAGAAGTGGTCGTCTAACAAGCGTAAGGGCTTATCGCCGAGGTTCATTGGGCCCTTCGAGATACCGCAGAGGGTGGGTATCAGAATGCATCGGCTAGCTTTGCCGCCTAGCATGTCAGGTGTCCATGAGGTATTTCACGTCTCCATGCTCCGAAAATATACTCTAGATCCAGCTCATGTAGTGTATTGGGGAGATATTGAGGTTCACACCAATGGGACCTTCGAGGAGGGACCAGTGTGCATTATGGATAGCCGGGATCATGTTTTGTGACGCAAGACCGTGAGGCTAGTGAAAGTGTTGTGGCAACACCGTGGAGTGGAGGAGGCAACATGGGAGCGCGAGGACACGATGTAGGACACCTATCCCTTCATTAGTGAACATAGAGATTTGTAGCTTTAGCTGCTTAAATAATTAAATGACTAGTTTCATGCATGACATAGTGCACGTTGCATATGCATGTGATTTGTTGTGATTGTGTGGAATTTCGGGACGAAATTCTTTTAAGGGGGGAAGAATGTAAGACCCCAAAAAATTCTAATTTTCTGAAAAATGATAAAATGGTAATTTCGATCAAAATCTAGAATTTTTCTAGATCTCGGATGATGAAACGAACTTCACCATTGGAATCGTCTCGCGAAATCTAGCTAACACGCCGACTTCACAAATTCCGAGACAACCCAATTTCACGTTTTCGAGGCAATCACAAGCGATAGATGACACTGGGCACAGGAGTGGCTCAAGAGGTGCCACGTGTCATGTGCAAAATGAGTCAAACATGAGTTTAAATGGGACCTATAAGAGACATGTGGCAACATGTGATTGGGTGAAAACTATGGCAGATTTTTGATAGGATATGTGTAATCTATGAGCTAATAAGGATTTGACATGTGGCATGAGTGACAAGTTTTCGAATTCCATCTCGTCAAATTGGTCAGAGAAGAGAAGGAGAGAGAGAGGGAAATCCAACCTCGTATGTGAGAGAGTTTAGAGTGAGAAGCCTCATTCCTCTCTGGTTCGCGATCCGTCCATCGAACCCGACTAGACAAGAGGCAAGTGCTGATCCCCTTTCACGCAAAAGCTACGCACGGGTACCAGACGCTGGAGTTTCGACAACTCCGAGAGGTAAGGGTTTTCTCCTACTTGATTTATTCTTTTGCTAAGAGTCATTTTAATGGTTAGGATGTTCAAATCGAATGGTCGCTCATTTGGTGCCAAAACTGACCGATGGCGAAATCCCTATATTTCTGACAAATTCCCGAACCGACCGTGACCGTGTGTGTTGTTCAGGTGATGTTTTGAGCAATTCCAAGATAGATTGTCGGTTTTTTTAATTAGCCCATGTGAGCTAATTTCTGTTATCCATGGTGAATGAATAACATGTTGCTTTTAGTAACTCCCTGCTTAATATATGCATGCTTGATATATTAACATGAATTACTTAAATGGCATATTGATACTTCATATGCACCGGTAACCTAGAACAAGAGGGTATGGGTGCATGACATGAAAAACGGGTTGTCAAATGAATTTCATGGGAAGATTTCAAGAATCGCTTGGAGAGTTGTCCAACAATTATCTCGAGGATGACCTATGACTGCTTTAGAGTTATCCACACCACCTCTGAGGATCGGTCTAAATAGAATTTTATCGGAAAATTGGTATTATGTTTTAAAGAACAAAAACCTTTTTGTTTTGAAAACATTGTTTCTCACACTTGGCTTAAGCATCGAGAAGTGAGAAAGGTTGAGTCACATTCTCATTCATGACATGTAGACATTCAAGTAGGAATCATGAATTCACTTGAATGTGTGTGTTTATCATTGCATGAGCACTTAGCTGGGGAGTAACCCAATGTAAGAAGATATCACTACTGGGCATTGTTTACCCCGCTGTGGATCCCCTTTAGGTACAAAGGAGTATTTAGAAGACGACGCTCACTAGAGGCCGCTTTTGAGAAGAAAGCCGACATGTGGCTTTGATTATATATTTTTGTAAAACATGTATGAAACTATTGTAATATAGTTGATTATATTTTGATGAGTATGGATGTATGGGCCCGACGTGGCCATTTTTATTCATGTTTGAGTCTCGGGTAAAGAGCCACTCGTTTTGTGGCATTGAGACACTCAATGGCTACATGTATTTCTGCGAGTTGACGGGTTGTCAACGGACCCCAGATTCGGGGCGTCACACTTCTGCATCACGAACCTTTGTTGTGCTTTGATTCTCATCATTCCCCCTTCCCTTGAAAAGATTTGTCCTGGAATCTTAATGTTTTTGATGGCATAAAAATAAATACACATCCTCCACGATCCATTCTTTTTAGGTTCAAGAAATACTTGTATAACACATGGACTAATCAATTCATCCACTTAGCTTTGAAGCCCTTTTGTCTCCTCGGGTGGTAGACCACTAGGATCATCCTCAGGGAATACATACTCAAACTCCTATAACAAAGAAGAAAACATATTAGGCAAAGTATAATCAGTTCATTAATGTTCAAAAGCGTCTCTTTGTACAAAAGTACAAACATAGGCTTGTTAGTATAAAAAATACTCTTGATCTCACTATTTTTTGCATAGAAGCTTTCCTTTCTTTTTGTTTCCCTTCCTTTTTTTTTTCGTTCACTTCCTGATCTTTTTTGTTGCCTCTCTTTTTTCGATGTTCACTTTTAGATTTTTTTTTCACTCTCTTTTCTTTTCTCACTCTCTTTCCTTCTCTCAACTTCTTTTTCCTCTTTTTCTTTTCTTTCTTTTTCTTTCTCATTCTTTTTTGAATCACACTCTTGCTTTAACCTCACTTGATCTTCATACACCTATTTTGGTGTCAATGGTACAAAAGTTACAAGCTTCTTGTCCTTCATGAAACTGAAATGATTCTTAAAACTGTCATGGTTGCCTCTCCTATCAAATTGCCAATGCATGTCTAATAAGATGTGAGAAGCAAACATAGGGACAACATCACAAAGAACCTTATCATGATACATCACAAAGCACTTGCTCTTGCACTTTCACTTCCCCACTATCATTCAACCACTACAACTTATATGGCTTAGGGTGTTTAAGTGTTGGTAATTGTAGCTTCTCAACTAACAAAGCACTAGCAACATTAGTACAACTCCCACCATCAATAATCAAACTACAAACCTTATTATTAACATGGCAGCGAGTATGGAAAATATTTTCAAGTTGTTACTCAATGTCATCCTCCGTCACTTGGGCACTCAAAACACACTTTGTTACCAACACCTCTTCTTCAAGTAGATATTATTCTTTATCTTTCAATTCATTCATAAGCTCTTCATGATTCAAGGCTGCTGGAACACGCCTCTCTTGTCTTTGAGTTTGAGGAAGTACTCATCTCAGCACCTCTTCATTTTATTCAACATGTCATTCATCCAAACCTTCAATCTTGCAAAGTGTTGTTGCATGGCCTGCAATATGAAGGATTGGTCATGCCCCACCTCCTTATTTGCAAGATCATTACTTGAAGACATGATCAAATTAAAGGAAATAATTAAAAAAAAAAAAAAAAACCTCACAACACTCCCTCACGTGTTTCACTCACACTATTCTTTTTTTTCACTCAATATTTGGCTTTTTTCTTATAATGAAAATCACTCTTGCCTTTTTCCACTCTTGAACTTCACTTGTTTTTGTTCTTATTTGAACTAACAAAGCTGGATCAAATATCGACCCGAATAGGAATCCAAACAAAGCTCAAATATTAGAAAGGGGATAAAAAACTTAAAATGAATAATACACTATCTTGTTTTATTTTTCTTATGATTCTTTTTTTTATTTCTTTTTATTTATGTTTTTTTCTATTTTCTTCTTCTTCTTTTTTTCTCTCAATGAAATTTCAAACAACAAGAATTAAGATAGATACTAGATCGATGTTTGAAAGTAGAAGCTCTAATACGAAAATGACGCGAACCCTACTGCTTGTTGCTTTAAGATCCACCAATTGTTGCGGGGTACTCCATGGATCTTCAAACATGATCTAGAACAGTAGCCCCATCCCCTTGACTATATTGAATCAAGAGCTATAAGCAAAGATATTGCGTTTCCGTCCCCTTTGTTATATGGAACCAAAAGCCATAAGAACAAAGGAAAGTAACCCTATCCCTTTGATTATAGAAGGGGAAACAATGGTAAGTTTGAACCTTTACATAAAAGTGCTTATTAACAAGCTCGAAAGTTCTCTAAGAACTATAAAGTGAAGAAAACCTCACAAAAGAATTTTTATTCATCAATTTGTCTTCCAAAGACTATACAATAAGGGGGTATATATAGGCCAGCTCTAAATAAGACACAAAACAACTCGAATCAAAATAGTAACAGGACTCGAAATACTTGGAAATAGAAATATATTTGGTGTCTCCTAAGGTTTCCTGACCTCCACGGATAGGAATTTTTACATAAATAGATCGAATTCCCAATGTATGTTGTAGAAGCTCCAGCATCACGAATCCTTTTGTATTGCTTTGATTCCTCATCGATCAACGGGAATAATAGTTATTTGTTCACATTCCTTAGTGGAGAATGTAATTGGTTGAATCTCGACCTCTAAGGGTTTTTGGTTAGAGGTTACTAGTACTAATGGTAATTTGGTTAAGATCCGTGCTTAAAGGAACAATTTGAAACTGTGCTTGTTTTGAAAGTCCCATAGGTGGGTAGCATTCGATGTTGTAACTGACATAAAGTTTAATGTGAATATTTGATATGAAAGTGTTTGGATCCGTAATGAAAGGACTTTGTAAATATTTGAATGTATTGACAAAAAAAAAAAAAAAATGAAAATGATTGATGATAATATCTCTTATATTTGCCAGTGATTTGAAAATGTTTAATTCATGAACGACATTAATCTACCTTATTGGGCTTCCAACTCATACCCCTTTGTTGACTATTTTTCAAGCACTCATAGTTTGGGCGAGGAGTGATTGGCTAGGATGAGAATTTGTCTTTATTAGGGTTTTTTTACTTTGAATTTATCATGGATCTTGTTTAGTTGATGAATTTTTGTTCATTTGGATTATTTGATTTCAAAGTTGTTAGAAGAGCTAGGATAATTGTTTTTAGCCTTTATGTTAGTTCATACTAGAAGGTTGAGATTTAATAACTTTTTATTAGTATGAAAATTTGGAATTTGTGATATTAGAATGTTCCGCTTTTACTCTAAACAAGTATGTAGTAAAGGGATTTAAACCAATTTTGGAGATAAAGGGTTGTGTCCCTTCGGACTTGAGGTGTGAAATGACAGTCATGCCCTTGGACCGGGTTTCGAGATGTGACAATTAATTTGTTAAGAAAACTTATTCATGTGTGTTCATTGGTTATAGTCCTATTGATAGGTGTGAATCTTGTTAGCATTTATAGTATGCTTTTCCTGTGTTTTATACAACTTTAATGCTAGATTCACACAATATCTCTTAAGAATGCTCTAATCCCCTATTCACTTGTGTTTTGCAGTTTTAGAATGAAAATCAAGCAAATTGATGGAAGGATTGAAAGAAACCAGAAGTTGTCGAGTCTTGCATTTAGGTACATTGCGACAAAGGAAATGTACGACGCGACGAAGCAGAAGATGTGAAATTTCATAACCTCGAGTACGTCACGACGAAGAGAAGATCAATTGAGAGGAAGACACGCAAATTCGTCGCTACAAAGAAGCCTTTGCTGCGACGAAGGTTGACGAAGCTGGAGCATAAAAACTTCCATTTTCAACCCGTCATTGGCCCATTTTCTGATGCATATAAAACTATTTTTGTTCTAATGATTAGGGTTCGAACTAAGAGAGAGGGAGGCTCCTCTTTCTAGGGTTTTTCTCTCTTTAAGCTTTATTCCATCTTTTAGGTTAGATTTCATAGATTTGTTAGATTTGAAGTTGTTTTGTGAACAACTTGGCTTGTAATCAATAGGAAGCACGACCTTATGGAGTGTGGATTTCATCTTGGATCTTGGATTTAAAGATATTTGCAGCTTAATCTCTGTTTTGTATTATCATCTCTACCTTTTCTTCAATCTCTACAGTTTTATGTTTGTCATGAACATGAATTTGTGGGTTTTGATGGCTGAAATGATAGGCTAAACATTTCATACGATTGGTTCTCAGATTTGATGTTAGATTCATATTCTTTAGTTTGGTTGGATGTTTTTATGCTTGATTTGTTGTATTCGGTGTTAAATATTTGGAATACTAAGGTTTTGGTTAATTGATACATGCTGAGAATTGGATCTTCAATCCTTTTACTAGGGTATACTTGGTGACACTTGGATTACTCCTTAAAATCTGGTTTTGATTCTCTTAAGGTATGTATCAACTAATTTGAATTCTAATTAACCTAGTTAAAGAGGCTTAGGGAATTGGAAAGGTCTAGTACTAAGTGGATTTCACTACGAGAGGACACCAAGCACATTAAGTAAGGATTACAAGGACGTAACTACGACCAATCTGAACTTAGTTCGAGAGTAGCAGTTCTATTGTAGAGCGTAAGCGCTGACTGATAGGCTCATGAGGAAAAATTGCAACTGAAAGTATTGTCATATCGACCTAGAAGGACATAACTGTAAATAGGTGGATAGTGCGAGAAAATACAAGGAGGACCATGAAAGTGGGATCCTTGTACCGTAGCCTCGGACCGATTCAAGCCTTAATTCATTCAACCCGGGCCTCATTTGGATGAATAACTAAACATCATTGACAATAACCAACCCTAGTTCCTCCTTAAGTAGTTTTCTCCCGACTTTATTCAATTACTCTAGTTTTCACAAATCATTCATTGTTTTTGTTTAGTTTAGTTTTTATTACTTTTATAATTTCATCTCAAATTATTGAGACACTCAGACAGTGAACGACTTTAGTAGTCGGGGTACTTAATCCTCACTAAAACCACACATTCCCTATGGGATCGATATCTGGACTTTTTAGTCCATTGTATTACTTGTACAACCCGTATGCTTGCGATTCGCAACACCTATTCACAAGGGTTATACGTGTTATAGACCTCGAACAAAGAAATCTATATATGAGCTTTATGTCTTTAATGAAGGTAAACTCCTTTACAAATCCTTTCCTCAAATGTACAATTAGAACTGGTTGAATTTCTAGCATTTGATGAATGGTTAAAGTCACATTAGGAGCTGAACCTACAAAGGTACAAACAAATGCACAATCAACTACACACATCTATAGAAACATGGAATTCTTATTGCTACATCCGTTATGATCGACAAATGGTCTCTTTTTTATTATTCAAAAGAGTTCAATCAAGATCTTAGGGTTAGATTTTAGTAATTGAATAAGTTACCATACTTTAGTAAGAAAGATTAATAAAAAATTCATACAAAACAACCTATGATCAAGAAACCTTAGAAACCTTAGAAACCCCATAAACCACCTGGGGTTTGTGTTGTCTTGGTAAAAATGGATCTTCACTGTCGTTCGGATGATCGAGAAACCTTAGAAACCCCATAAACCACCCGGGGTTTGTGTTGTCTTGGTAAAAATGGATCTTCAGGTCTTTTTCAATGAAGTTTAGTCTTTTAATCAGGACTATTTGTTTCTTTTCATAAAAACCATACTCTTTCATTGAACCAATCACTTTAGGCATAGATTAACACTTGTCATCTACAAGTATAATACACATCCTTGGACGACCTTAAAACCACTATAACTAGTGCAGTCTAGGCTACCCTAGTTGGTGATTATAGGTATATAAATTTTGTGATCTTCCCTATACACCGAATTAGCGAACAAATCATGCTCCCATTGTGAAGGGCGACAAGTTCAATATAAACCAATGCCCAAAAAATGACTTAGAAAGAGAATCTATGAAGAATATTCTACAAGCTTCAGTAGTTGGAAGCCTTATGTATGTTCAGGTTTATATAAGACCAACATTACATTTTTAGTTGGAATGTTAGAGCGATATCAAAGTAACCCAACCATGCTCCCTTAAAACCATTAAGAATTTCATTTATTGGCTTGCCATTGATGATTTCTTGTAACAATTTAGCCGCAATATTCTTGTCTAAAAATAATAAGAGTGACAGTTGAAGCAAGAACATCAACATGAAGTACTTAGCCATTAGAGAACATGTTAAAGAAAAGAAAGTGGTCATTAAACATATTAGCATTGTGATTGTCGATCATTTGACTAAAGACATACTAGTAATGAAATTCAAGGATAATGTAGACCGAATAGGAATTGTTTCCTTCTTGTAATTGTAAATATACATTCAATTTATGGAACTCTTATACATTTAGTTGTTTTCTCATTTTTGTGTGCACTTTAATTTATTCGATAATATATATTTCATTTTCGGACCTAGAATAAACATAAGGTTTATTCATAAAATTCCGTTACCACATTAATTACTTGAAAATCAAAATGCATTATAATATATAGTTAATAATAGTTGTGTATTGATGACTTATCTTTATGATTTATGTATTTTGTTAATAAAAAATATTAATTAATGTTTGCACAAAGTGGGAGAATGTAAAGTTTTTGAAATAAAAAAAAAAGACATTAATAAGTGATGCAACCATTACGACAATTGATGAAAAATTTAAGTTTATAACGGCTGAACCTTTTGTTTCAAATCTGAATAAAGTGTATGGATTAACGATGAAGAAGGTACCATATAAACGTTTGGGTCTTCTCTTGTTGCTCTCTAGTTTTGTAGAACACCATCAAACTAAGAGAAAAAAACAAGAAGAAAATCTATTGAGTTTTTGTGGTCCTAAAGAATATTTATTTGATCTTGCTTATATTTCTATTGATCAAAAACATGTTTAGGGTGAATTCCTTATAGATTATATATACTATATATATATATATATATATATATATATATATATATATATATGAAAGCATAACAAAAGTTATTTTTTTCGTTTTTAGTTTTTCCTTAATACTAGGAGGGAACCACGAATATAGTTTAAGAAACTTGCTTTTATGAAAATGGATAGTATGCTATTAAAATAGTTGCTTAAAAAGATAGATTTTAAATTATGTATTAATTTTTTTTAATAATTAAACACTTTGTTATAATATAATAAATTGTTTCCATTGAGACTCAAATCTTGATCATCTCACATTTCTAGATGTCTTGTTTTTTTAAGCTATAAATGCTCTACTAACTGAGTTAGATATATCCACTAGTAAATTCTTTTTTAAAATGATAATTACTTTGTACAAATAGTGTAACTTGGAAAATAAATTTTTTATGAGAAAAAGGACCATTTATGGGATTGGTTGTTTTTGGGGATTTACTTAACCACAGAGAGGGATATATCTCCCAGAATTAGGCCTTGCCACCAAGTCTGAATCTCCCAAGTTTAGATCAAAATAATTTATGGGAAAAAAATGGCCAATTTAGTTTTTGATCAATGTCATTAGTGTGTTTGATAAATCTGGATTAACTAGCAGCCGTATTTTTTCCTATGATTCAATTATCACTGTCCAATATTTGATTTTAAAATTTATTCAATTGTCAATTGTCGCTGTCTTGGACAATGACATTTGAGTATTTTATTTTTCTTCGTCTTCATTGATTTATTATTGAAATTATTACAATTAGATTGTCGATTGCTCCGTGGAGAATGGTGACAATTTAATAATTCGATTCTGTGTCATGGACATAGCGTTCTGTATTCTTTGAGGCATTAATTTGATTCTAGTAATTTTATAATTTTTTTTTCAAATAAAGTATTGTGATCTAAAACTTGAATTTCCCTAAGCAAATTTGGAGGTATTTTCTTGCTTCCAGGGCAGTACAGGTATTCTTATTCGAAAACTCCAGAAAGCAAGCCGTGGAAATAACAAAAAGAAGTCTGTGAGAAAGGAAAATAAGGGCGTGTTCGCCTGGGATGCCCAAAACGAATTTCACAAAGCACAGATATCGCATCTCAATCCCGCTACGGCAAACGGACCGCGTTTTTGTGAACCATCCTCGCAGGTTCGACTTTCTCTCCCACGTTGCCTCTACTTTGAAAATCAATTTTCGAACTCAAGACGTTAAAACCCTTGATTTTCCGGTGTGCCTTGGACCGTTTTTTAACTTCTCGTGGCCGGTATTGTACTTGTTCTTGTTTTAACATGTTCTTTCTGTTTGATTTCCGAGAAATTGAGAGAGAAAAAAAGGAAAGGAATAGAAAATGAACTTACGGTTCTCAAATATGAAGATAGAAGATACCGTTTAGTTTAATTTCATTGTATTTCTCGTTTTCCCTCAAACCAAACGGCTTGCATTTGTTAAATGAAACTTTTGGTACATGAAATGGCGTTTTGTTTTGGCATTTTATTCGGTTGGATAATTGAGGTTATTGAAAATGGAGACTAGTTATTCTTCTGATTGTATAGGTTTCTGGCGCTTGCAGTATCAAAATTTGTGCATGTGAATATATGCTAGTTTGAATTGTGCAAAGGTAGGCTGATTAAAGTAGAATGATGGGCCAATTTGCTTGTGGAAACATTCAATTTGAAATAAGACCTGTTGGGATCTCCAGAACCAGAAAAAAACTAAAAATAAAAAATAAAGAAGGAAGTGCCCTTCTTATATATTTATCCACAAATCTTTTAACTTTTCTCGTAGTAGGTTGAATTATAGGTCAACTGAATAACATCTCAACTTAATCCACAATAGTTTTAATCTAACTACATGAGGTTGAAGACTTATTTCATTTTGTAATTCAACTCTCTTATTTGATAAGTAAGCTGAACATATTCATAGGAAGAGCTGCCAAATTAGTTAACCAAGGGAGTAAAGAAACAAGCCTGGCCCCCACAAAGCCCACAGAAACCATTAAAAATACAAAAACTAGCCCCTGAAAACCACAAAACAGCCTGTTTAAAAACTAACAAAAAAATACAGACCCAAACACCACACCCGAACCTCAAGGGTGCGAAAGGAAGCAGTTCAGCAGCACCTATTCTCACTGCAAATCAGCCAATTAATGTCAAAGAACCTTCTTATATGTAATTCAACTATATCTAAAATCATCCTCGGTAAAATAATTTAAAATTTTTATTATTATTATTATTAATTTATTTATTTTTGGTTGGTGTCAAAGACCACTTTCTCTTTGATTTCATCTTGTTCCTTTTGCTGGTAAATCAAGTTTCCCTCTGTGTTGTTGTTTTGTATATGGTTGTTGCTTATAGCTGAACCATCTTAAATGAGTTTTATTAATCTTGTCATCAATTGCCACCTAATTTATCAGAATTTCATTTATTGCTTTTTCTTGAATTATCACATGCCTATAGAAAATCCTTATTCCTAACATTGGTGACATTATTTGTTATTTTTCTTTTTATTGCCTAATATTTTGAAGTGGTAATTCATGTTGTTGGATCCTGTTCCAAGTGTGTCAAAGCTCAAACATTTTATTAAAGAGGTCAATCCATACATCATCTGAAAAATAATAGGTTAAAAACATAAACCCAGGTATGACTTAGTTATTAAATAGGTAACAACACATTGAAGACTTATATAATCCATTTAATAGCACGATTGTCCTATTTAATTATTGGACTGAATTCGATTTTATATAAGTTTATGTAATTAATCTCCCCACCTAGCATGCTTAGGACTCAATTAATTTATTTACTTAAAAGTAAATTTGAAATGAATCTAATGTGCGTTCAGCATGGATAGAATGCCTCACTTAGTTAAGTGGGAGATAGTGTTTATGAGCAAAGAAAATGGAGGCTTGGGAGTGAAGGATCTATGGTGCCTCAATAAAGCGCTCCTTTCCAATTGGAGTTGGAGTTTCGAGAGAGGGGCTTTTGGAATGAGGTGATTAGAGGGAAGTATGGGAGGGGGTTGGGGTTGGTGCTCACATGAAGTAAGAGAAGGTTATGGTGTGGGGTAGTGGAAGGCAATTCCAAGATGGTGGCCTCTTGTTAGCAACAGGGTGTCTTCTGTGGTTGGAAATGGGTGAAGGATGAAATTTTGGAGAGATGCTTGGTGTGATGATGTCCCCTTGAGCATGTTGTTCCCCTCTTTATTTGCTATTGCTGAAATGAGGGGCGCTTGGGTGAGAAATTGTTGGTGCAGGCCATAGGTGGAGTAGGGTGGCAACCCCTCTTTACTAGACTTCTGATGACAGTTAGGAGTGGAGGATGTAGAGACCTTGGCGGCAGTATAAAATGCTGGTGGATAAGAGCTAGAGATACTTTGAGGTGGGCAGTGACTAGTAGCAGTGCATTTCGATTCAGATCTTTATATATGGCTTTTTGTGAAGAGAGAAGGAAGGGATCATTTGCTTATTGAATGAATAAAATCTGACATGAATCTACCTATTTGCTATATAGGTTAGGAGAAGACACCTACAAAGGAAAATGAATAAAGTACAAATAAAAGGAAAATAATATCTGAAAGGTAGGGAATAAATCAGAGGATATTCTAGAATATCACTATGATTCTCCAACCTCCCTCAGTTTGGAGCATATGGGTTCTTCTTTTGAAGCTTTATTCTAAATGTAAAGATCCTTGAACCTCGGGAGGCTTAGTGAAAATGTCTGCTAGTTGGTTACTTGAGTTGATAAAACTAGTAGTTATGCGTCCTGAGGCAATCTTCTCTCGAATGAAGTGACAGTCCACTTCAATATGTTTGGTTCTCTCATGAAAGATTGGGTTGGAAGCAGTGTGTCGAGCCGCTTAGTTATTGCACACAAGCGTCATTTGGCTATCCTTCCTAAATCTTAGCTCTTGAAGCAGTTGTTTGAGCCATTTAACTCGATACTCAGTTTCAGCACTAGACTTGACCACTACACCCTGTTTCTTACTTTTCTAGGATATTAAATTGCCTCTAATAAATACCTGATATCTTGAAATTAGACATGCGTCTGCAGTGAGCACCTTTCGTCGCATCCTGATATCTAACCAATCTAGGTGTGACTTTTGTTTTTCGCCCTCTTGGCACGTGACTACGACATTCATTTGATATAGTCAGAATACGAATCCTTAGCATCCCGGTGTCTATCACGGCGATGGCCTTAGGAACTAACTAACTACACTCACAGGAAAAGAAATGTTTGGTCGAGTGATGGTGAGGTAGTTTAGTTTTCCCACTAGTTGTCGATATCTCCCTGGATCTCGTAGAGGCTCCTCCTGTCAGTGCAAACGGTCGGATCCATAGGGTGTCTACGAGGTTTTTCAGTCAACATATCGGTTCCTCCAGTATATCCCGAGACATATACCTTAGAGACCTTGGCCAGGAATTGAAATTTGGTATCTGATGCACAGAAAGTGCTTGGGTTTCCCAGTCTTTTCTGCGAAAGTGGCTGAAGAGATCTTGTTTAGTTTAGAATCTTGTCGCGTAATGTTTGATATATAATATCGTCACATAAACAATCGGATAGATGCACTGTCCAGATGAAGTATGATGATAGAGAGCGAAGTGGTCGTGTGTTTTGAAGTCATCTAGAACTCTTGTACCATAGAGCTAAAGCGGTCAAACCAGCTACGAGGAACACTTTTACAGGCACCATAGGCAGCGTACTTGCATGCTAAACTAGACTCCCCCTTTGAGCAACAAATCCAGTGTTATCATATATATATCTCCTCAGCGAGAATTCGCCATGAAGACGTTCTTGATCTCAAACGTGCAAGGGCAAGGCTGTGCGCTGACTGTAGATAAGAAGGCAGGCGGAGTATGCGCAGCAGAGAGTGTTATAGTAATTGGACTACTTATGGTAGAAAGTATACGTGTGATCAAGCGAGCCTTGAAGCGATCATTTGACCATGCGGACTGATCTTAACAATATAAACCCAGCAACGTGGCAGGGGACTTGCACAGGGAAGTAAGGGGACTAGGTCTCATGTGCCAGTAGAATGCAAAGCGGCCATTTATTCAACCATTGCCTGTTTCCATCCTGGATAAGAGAGGGCCTCATGGACAGTGTGAGGAATAGAAACAGAAGACAAGGTGAAAATAAAAGCAAAATATGGTGAAGATAAACGATGATAAGATAAGAAAGTATAAATAGGAAGAGGATTACGAGAAGAACGAGTACCTTTTCGAATGGCGATGGGAGGATTAGTGGTGAGCGGCCAAGGCCCAGGTGGTGGGAGGGAGGTTGCTAGGAGATGAGTCATTCGGGGAGACTTCAGGCTAATAATTATGCGGACGACAAGTATAAACACAGTAATGAATGAGGTGGAGTAGTTGAGACTGAGATGTGAGACAGAATGGAAAATTGAAGTGGGAATGAAACCTCGAGACTAGAAGGTGGTGGGGTAGAAAGAAAGAATGTTAAAAAATGTGACATCGTGACTTGAGAGTATCGATGTGTATCGGGAGAATAAACGTGATACACACGTGAAGGTGGGAATAACCAAAGAAGATGCACTTCTTTGCCTTAGCAGAAAGTTTATCTTGTCCAGGAGAAAGGATATGGACAAAACAAGTGCATCCGAAAACACGCGGAGGAGGCCAGGCATGAGGATGGTGAGGAGGAAGGAAGAGAGATGAAGAACTAGATCACTGAAACGAGAAGAGGGCATCTGGGTGATCAAATAACGGGCGGGTTAAGATAAGCGTCCTCCAACGTTGTTTGTATGGTGGCAACTAAGTGACGATTCTTTAGCGCTCATCCACCCACATTTGTTGTGGAGTGTAAGCCTGAGAGGCGATGAAGAATCCTATTGGAGGATAAAGGAGTTCAGAAAAATGGGTGAAAGGTATTCTAAGGCGACATCACTCGTGAGATCTGCGAGATAGAGAGTATGAAATTGATTACGGAAATCTGTGGCAGGATTTTGGAACGAAAATAACTCAATTACGTTTCATTAAAAATAGCCGTGCAATGGAAAATCATCCAATAAATGTAACAAATAGAAACCTAAAGTGCGCGTAGTTAGTCCCCAACATCGGTGTGTTTGACACAAAGAGACTTTGTCAGGGACTACAGCGCTTGAGAGCAGTGCAGTATCATTTCCCCGAGTTGAAAGCTCAACCTCACACTCTGCGAAGATAAGTTAGAAACGAGACCATCTTAGGAGCTTAGAAAAAGTTCGGATGACCGAGGCGACGATGGACGAGAAAAGGGTCATCTGTTGAGAGGCTCTGACGATTGGAAGATAGGTCGACGAATGATAAAGGCCACTTAAGACTCATATTCTATGCTAATAGATCTCCCTCGTACTTGGTCTGGTGTGAGAAAGTGAAAAAAGGTAATTGAACAATTAAGGTCATGTATTACTTTGTTGATAGATATAATATTAAATGGAGAATCAGGAACATAGAGAACAAAAGTAAGAGGTAAAGATGGGAGGGGGGACATTCTGACCCGATGCCTTTGGCCATGGTTTGAGTCCCATTAGCCAAAGTAATCATTGGTAAGGGTGAAGTGATAGTAAGGGAAGAGAAGAGATCCTTATTACTAGACAAATGATCAGATGCACTGGAATCTAGAATCCATGGACCAGAGAGTGTCACGAGATAGAGGCGAGAGGCGTGGGTGCAGGCTGACGAGAAAGCGATGGAGGTAGATTTAGTGGCATAGTGGGGTGGAAGAAAACTCTATCATATTCACGAGGGGCGTACAGTCACTCCTTGAGATGGAGACGGAGGCTGGTCCTTAGTTGGCGGGTTAGAAGACTGGGCGACATAAGCAGTGCGAGGCGGACGACCATGTAATCGATAACATCTGTCTCGAATGTGACCCGGTCTATTCTGATGGAGTACAATAGAGGTGGCTGGCCTGCCTTAATCGCCACCTGATCTCTGAGAATCATCGCGAGGGTGAGATGGGCCAATGACATTACGAAGTCTCATTGGAAATCTTAGAGGTAGAAGGCCAGAATTCGTGTGGTGGATAGATGAAACAATAGCAGAGCAAGAGAGAGAAATGTCATCAAAGGTGGGATATGAAGTATTAGACGGAGTGAGGATCGTTGTTCTCAGTGTTGTCAAACTCATTGCGAGTTTAATAAGAGTAAGGTTCATAAAGATTTGATCCATGTTGGACAAGTAGGTCTCAGCATCAGTGACCTTGGGCAAGACGGATAAGAGCTCATTTTTCAATGCAGACATTCGCCTAATGAAGGAAGATAATTCCATACTAGGTTGCTCCAGACTATCAACAGAAGAGATGCACGGTAGAGGCTTTGAACATCATTGGTATATAAATTCTTAGCTTAGGTCTAAAGGAATTTCAGCCAGATGCGATAGTCCCCAAGGTTGTGAGTTTTGGGCTCAGTGGGCTGGCTGGAGAATATTCTGAGTAAAGCATCATGTTTTAATATAAAGGCGTTTATTATCAACTTTTTGGAGCTCCATAGAGGTCAGGATGGTGCTGACACCATTTCAGTAAACCATAATGTAAGAAATTATCCCAAGGCGATAGTTATCACTTCCACTTAGTCGATTAAGTTATTATGGGAGTTCTGACGAAGCAGAAGAAAGCTCAAAGCTTTTTCAGCCATAGTTTAAAAAATCAATAAAATCAGCTAGAAAACAAGGATACCACAACTGCTAAAGGTGAGAGAAGCCTGTGGAAGATGTTGGGCTGCCGGAAAGAGCCGAGACAAATTAGAACAGTTCAGAAAAAAACAACTACCGGAGAGAGAACTGGGCAAAACACGAAGTTGGAGGCGTCGGATGGAAGATCTAAGGAGCTATGAAGCTTTGTCGGCGGGAGGCGAGCTAGGTGGTGAAGCCCAGTCGCCGGAGGGTCAGCCATGTGCTCTCACGCGCCACCCATGCGCCGGCGCGTGAGGAATAGTTGCCGGAGGAAGAGACGTGAGTGACGGCGCGTGGGAGATTTGTTGCCGAAGTTCTTGCCTCCGGTGGGTAGATTGGCTGCCGACGAGTCGAATGGTGGTGATATCTCATTGGCTAGGGTCGTCATTGGAGAAGTCATCGGAAAAGTACACTGCAGCGATGATGAGGTTTGGCGGCAGAAGGATCTGGCGGCTTTCTACGATGAAGGTGGAGAGGCCGAAGGGTGGAAGCTATTAGATGGGTTGTCGGAGGTGAAACCACACAGCCATGCCACCCAGACCTTCCATGGCTTTGATACCATGTGAAGAGAGAAGGAAGAATCCCTTTTCTTTCTTATTGAATGAATACGTCTAGCATAAGGTCTACATATATAGATTAGGAAGACACACAAAAGGAAAAATAAATAAAAATGCGAATAAAAGGAAAATAATGCAAGAAAGGTGAGGAATAATCGAGAGGATATTCTAAGAATATCCTATGATTCTCAACAACTTTGATGTCTTGGCTTAGTGATTTGTTTCCTTGGCATTTGGTGTGGAGGGCTTGGGGCAGCCTAAGATATGCTTCTTCACTATGGAAGCTATTTGGGGCAAGATTCTTACTCTTGACCTGCTTACGAAGAGGGGTTTACTCTTGCAATTGATGTTACCTTTGCCACTACTTTGAGGAGACAGTGGATCATCTTCTCCTCCATCGTGAGGAGGAGAGATTGTTAAAAGGCGCACCCTAAGCTCGAGCCTGATCACTCCTTGGCTACTCTTGCCTCTTTCCCAAAACATGTGCCTTATTGGCGCGCCTTGTGAACTTAGCTTCCTTTTTAAACACTTTTATTCTTAAAATTTTTTAATCATATATTGACATTTATATAATTTCTTTACTTTTTTTTATTGAATGTTTCTTTTAAATGTTAGGAATGTTAAATTTGTATTAATTCAATTAGATTTTGAATCATATTTTATAAAATTAATGTGCATCTAAGGTCATATTTCACTTCACTTAGATGCATGCCTTGTCTTGCACCTTGCACCTAAGCCCTAGAAGACTTTTGCGCCTAGATGCACATTTTAAAACTATGGGGAACTATTGTTCTCTCCTCACGAAGTGCCCAGGTGAATAGAATTATTGTTTGGGATTCTTTAAGGCTGGGTGGTTGTTGGGTAGGAAGCGAAGAAGGAGTATGACGGGACCTTAGTGCTCATTTTGGGTGGTGAGAAAATTTAGAAATAGAGTGGCATTTAGGATGGAATCACTACACAAGGTTGAAGATTTCTTTTGTTTCCCTTGTTTGGGAGGAGACCAAGTAGTATACAATGAATGATCCTTCGATCGTTGTAGAGTTCATTGATTGGGCAGGGTGTAATTAAGCTTGGAGAGTTTTTGTACATCCCATATTTTGTTGCGAGATGAAATTTGGTTTACTGTTTGTTTCTCTCTAGTTGCTATTTTAAGCGACATTTTTCTAATACATTTACATTTACCTAACAAAAAAGTTATAGTTATCTAATGACACAATTATTAAATAGGTCAATTCAATCCATTAAATACAATACAAGTTGGTAAAAACAATGCACATTTACCAAACATATTTATGAGTTGATATGAATTTATTGAAGATATTACTCAACCTAACTCGTGGGAAACGTATTAGGTTCAAGTTATATTGACAAATCATACCAAGCTTTGTCATCCCTACTAATATTTGTGTTACGTATAAGAAGACACTAACGTCCTTGTAGCCTTTTCACAAAATTTTCCTCTTAACTTGATATGTGTGAAGCAGAATATTGTAAAAGAGATATTTTACGTCGTTGAATGTGTACAAGGCACATATAAATCTGAGAGGATAAACGGGTCCTTAATCATAGGAACTAATTTACAATATCTAAGGAAAGTAGATATACAAATCCATTCAAATTTGTATCCCTGAGATTTGTGAATTGAAAATCCTAATCCCTAAACAGTAGGATTAAGACCTACTTCATAATCGAGACTGACTTGGCATTCTGCGCCTCCTTAAGTTGGATGATATACTTTAAATGACTTAGAACTTAGTTCTTGAAAATTAGGATGATGTAGAGCATGTGATCACATTTTGGCGAGATGGAACATGCTTAGGTGAGATTATCTTCCTTCTATCTTCTCAACACTAAAATGTCTATCGATTTCCATATGTTTAAGTTCTATCATGATGGATAGGGTTTTTGGCTATGTGATAGTAGAAAGTTATCACACATCATCTTTATGGAGCCTTCAACCTTTATTCTAAGTTCATCCAACACCCTTTTTATCCAAATCCCCTTACATATTCCATGGGCTAAGGCCTGAAATTCAG
Source organism: Tetrastigma voinierianum (assembly GCA_016808115.1). Classification (NCBI taxonomy): domain Eukaryota; kingdom Viridiplantae; phylum Streptophyta; class Magnoliopsida; order Vitales; family Vitaceae; genus Tetrastigma; species Tetrastigma voinierianum. Next base: position 182,177 of record JAEQBH010004802.1, on the reverse strand, counting down.
CCTCTACACTACTACGAGCAACAACTTGTTGCTTTTTACTCCGCCATGTAACTATGTTACCCCATACATAAGAACAATAGCATGAAGTTGATTTCCGATCAATAGCGGACCTTGCCCAATCTATATCACTGTAGATTTTAATTGAGCGATTGATTGTTTTCTTGAACATAAGTCCCCTTCCGGGATCCTTTTTGAGATACCTTAGTATCTGATACACGACTTCCATGTGTCCTTCCGAAGGATTGCTTAGGAATTGGCTTACCTTGTTGGCAATAAAGCATATGCGGCGAGTATGAGTTAAGATGATAATTTTCCCACAAGTGGTACGGAACTTCCTCCATCATAAATGTTCTTCACCACGACATTCCTTCACCACAAGCCTCAATTTAATGTTAGAGGTCATGGGGTGTTTCTCTTGGCTTGCACCCATTCATTCCAGTTTCTCAGAGGAGGTCTAGCACATTTTTGCATTGGGAGACCAAGATACCATATTGGAACATGTAACTCCATTTCGAAGTACCTCGAAGTGCTAGATCCTTGATCTCAAATTCCTTACATAGTAAGTGCTTTAGATGGCTGATTTCCTTCTCATGATTTCCAGTAATTGCTATATCATCAACATATACTATCAATATAGCAAGTCTTCCATTGGTTGAGTGTTTAACAAATAAAGTTTGATTTGCTTGACACTGTGAGTAACCATCGAGTTTAAGTACTTTAGTAAACCTTTCAAACCAAGCTCGGGGTGATTGTTTGATCCCATAAAGAGATTTGCAAAGCTTACATACCTTGTTCCTTGAATGGTCACTTTCAAAATCTGGTGGGACATCCATCTAGACTTCCTCCATAAGATCTCCATCTAAAAATGCATTTTTCACATCTAGCTGATACAATGGCCAATCTTGATTTACTGCAACAGATAAAATAATCCGAACTATGTTTAACTTGGCTACAAGAGCAAAAGTTTCCTGATAGTCAATTCCATAAGATTGGGTGAAACCTCTAGCCACCAAGCGAGCCTTGAACCTTTCTATGCTCCCATCTACCTTTTGTTTTACTGAAAAAATCCATTTACATTCCATTGTCTTTTTTCTAAGAGGGTAAAATTAGTAATGACCCATGTCCATTTTTCTCTATAAAGCTGAATCTCTTCTAGTCTGACCAGTCTTCCCTCCCAAGAATGATTGAGGCTTCATGAATGTTCTTGGGAATGCGAGATTTGATTTAGAATTTGATATAAAGCTCTAAAGTTCTGTGATAAACTTGAATATGATAAATAGTTTCAAAGTGGATGTTGGGTGCATGCTCAAACTCCTTTTCTTTGAGCAATTGGCTTGTCTAAGTCTGAATAACACTCAGCACTTGATGTTAGGAATCAAAGTTTAGCTTCTTCTTGAGATATTTCGTTCTTGATTTGACTCATGGTTTTGCTGAATCGCACAGTCGTTCTCACACGCTTTGCCTAGACCTTAATATTACTATTTGGAGTGAGAAGAGGAATTACTGGAATGGAGGTTCAGCCAAGCAGTAGCTTAAGCCGAATGGCGCCCAAGCTATGTGATACTGGGTTTGGAATGGAGGTCTGTGTTGTGTAGATTTTAAGATTGTGGATGATTGCTCTAGAAGTATTTGAGGTGAGACACCACGGCGAGGAGGAGGAAGAGAAATAGGTCAGATTCCACTTTGATTAGACTAAGTAATAGTCATTAGACTCAATATGATGACCAATCCCCAATTATGTGTGGATTCGTGATTATGACTCTCCCCCTGAATCACAGAGTTGAAGAAATAAGAAATATTTTCAAAGAAGGAAACATCCATTGAGTGAAAAAATTTCTTGGAAGTAGGACAGTAACATTTGTATCCCTTCTTATTGGATGAGTACCCGACAAAGATGCATTTTTTTGGCTCTTGCATCTAGTTTACCTCGGTGTTGACTATGAATATAGACAAAAGCACTACATCCGAAGACTTTGAGAGGAATCTGTAATACTAGATGAGATTTTGGAAAGTGTTCTAGGAATGTTTTCACTGGAGTTTTGAATTTTAAAATCCTATAAGGCATCCTATTGATGAGATAGGTTGTAGTAAGTACCGCTTCCCCACAAAATCGTTTAGGAATATTAAACGTGAAGAGTAAAGATCCAACCACCTCAAGAAGATGTCTATTTTTGCGTTCTACCACACCATTTTGTTGTGGTGTGTCCACGCATGTACTTTGATGAACAATGCCATTAGACGTGTACAGTGCGACCAAGAGTGGAATCAAGAAGTCTCTTGCATTATCATTTTTTGAGTACTCAGATATTCATTTGGAATCGGTTCGACCACGGTATGAAAGAAGTTTTGCAACTGACTAGTTTTAGATTTTTCTTTCATAAGAAATTTCCAACTTAGACGTGTGTGATCATCTACCAATAATAAGAACCATCAAGCACCTGTAACATTTGGCATTTTTGTAAGTGTGACACCCCAAACCTCGGGGGTCCCGTTGACCAACCGTCAACCTGCAAAATACCTGTGGGTATCACATATCTTGATACCACACTATTGTGTCTCATTCACCGAGACTCATTTATGAGTAAAAGTAGCCCCACCAGGCCCTTTCAACCATACTCAAAATATTACCTTAAGACTATGCGTCACAATAGCCTTAAAAGTTTACTACACTCTTATACAAAATCATATATTAAAACTATTTTTGTTCTAACATATTCCACAAAATGAATATCAAGGTCACATGCTCGGCCTCTTCACAATTATGGTCTTCTGATGAGCCGCCTCATCCACTCCGCTGGCCCTGCCTGACCAAACGCTTTTCCTATAAAGGGCGTGAGTCACCTACCAGAGATAACTCCTACATAGGCTATTCCCCACCTAAGTGCACATGTAATGGTTGCACACTCACCACAATCATTCCATGTAAAATGTAATTTCTATCATGAAATCCTACATGCCATGAAATGAGATGTGACTCAATCATGTACCACGCCCTGAGTCCTCACCTACTCCCTCCATACAATGCATGGGCCAATATGTGATAAACCATCATTGATGTTCTCATCCAATGATCATTTTCTAAAACAAAATTCTTTGTTTTATAAAACCAAAACCCATTGATATTGTACTCCAATGATATTTTATTAAAAACATATGTTTTTTGTGGGTAGGCGATCTGGGTCTCAATCGTAGGCTTTGCACGCCTTCCTACACACTTTCTACTGACTTTCACCATCGGACACATACGATAACTAAAAATATCGGGTCTTTCACCCCGAGGGTATCTATCCTCGCTTGCTACCACCGACACACAAGTTTTCTCCGTTATACAACCGTGTGACTTCGCTGACATCATCCAATTGTACAGAAAGCCCACCCATCAAACACCAAGTCAGGTTTGATCATAACCATGCACTCACACCCATTCAATGCGATGTCCTCGTGCATATGCAATGTATGTGCCATTTCCTATTTGTACCATGTCACATATATGATGAATGCTATATGGACAATTTTATCAAACTTGCATATCACCAATGCATCCTGGGCAATTATATCAAACATGCATATAATTTCTCTGCATTAACTCATTTATGTCAATGTATCATACAAGCATATATAAACATCACATACAAATCATTACTTAGTCTCGTAACTGCAATTTTTCAACCCAAATTTGCTCCGGAAGCAGCCCTTTAAACCGACTACAAACCCGTCCCATGCCAGTAACATGACACAACACAGTTCCAAAATCAACCTAAAACAATAGCTCAAAGGCTAGAAATAAACCAAAGTAGGAAGAATCCCTACTCAAGCTTAGCCCTCGTCGATCCTCCTGACTTTACTCCTTAATATCCAACGAGTTCGACCGCCGGAACGCTCAATGAACCGAGGTGAAGAAACCGCCGACATCTTTCCTCTTTCTCTCTTTCTTTTCTTTCTTTTCTCTCTTCCTTTTCTCCTTTCCCTTTCTCGCCTTTCCTCCCTTTATCTTTTCCTTTCTTGCTCCCCCCTCCTTCTACGAACACATCCCATTTATACATAATTTCACATTCCATGCAAGTTGCCATGTGTCTTGTAAAGACATGCATTTTGACACATGGCTTTCCATGTGTCACACCCATGGCCTATCACGTGTCACTCACATGGCTTGCCATGTGTCACTCGACACCCGATGTCTCGAAAAACGTGAAATTCTAACTATCTCAGAATTCAAAGAAAAACGCCTGGGCAACTAAATTTCGCGAGACAAACCCAAAGGTGAGATCTGTTTCGTCATCCGAGATTTTGAAAACTTTCAGGTTTTCAACCTATACGTATCAACAAATCACTGTTTTGCATTTTTTTCAGAAATTTTCAATTTTTTCCTGGGTTTTACAGTAGGTTCCCAAATATCACCATGTATAAGAGAGAAAGGATGAGATGATTTATAAGGACTAAGAGAATAGTTACTACGGGTATGCTTCGACAATTGGAAAATATCACAATGAAAAGATCTTGGATCTTTATTAGTGAATGACGAAGGAAATAAGCACTGGGATGACCTAAATGAAAGTTTGACAATATAATAGCACTATCCTAATTGGACTCATACCTGACAGTTTAACACCAAGTTCTAAGATCATGACCTATGGGAGATTGGTCTACTTTGAGGATATATAAACTTGCGCACATTTCAACATTGCTAATCATCCGCTCCAATTCCAAATCCTGAAACACACAAGAATTTGCCAAGAATTTAGTCTCACAGTTCAAGTCTTTATTAAGCTTGCTAACAGAGAGTAGGTTACAATCAAGATCAGGGACAAATATAATTGAGTAAAGAGTGAAAATTTTTGATGGTTGTATGGTTCCTTTTCCAACCACTTTGGCATGAGAACCATTAGCTATGCGAATGGTATGATGGCTCCGACTAGGATAAAATTGAGAAAAGAGTGACTTATCACCTATCATATGATCAAGGACACCAGAATCAACAATCCAAGAGGTAGAAGAAGACTTTGCTACATGTAGGGTCTAATTGTCATCCCCTTGTTGAGTGACTCCCCCTAAGCCATAGGCCAAGGTAGGTTGAGGCGACTTGTTGAGTAGTTGTTGAAGCATATCGAGTTGATCTATGGTGAAGGGTGCTTGATTCAGGATCTTTGGCACTTGGAGATAATTGTGATCATTGAGTTTGTGACTGGTCACTGGAATGGGAGTGACTGGAATTGACTGATTTGGAGGATTAATGGTTAAAGAAGAGTCTGCCACTGTTTGGGGATGAGTTCTCAATATCAGCCAATAATATAAGGAATCAAGGACGGCTGAAAAATGATGGAAATGGTGAGGAATGTCTTGACCGAAGGCCTAAGGTTATTGAAGAACAAAGGCTCTATTTTAGTAACTGCAAATAGGGGCAAACAGAGGAGTCAAGGGCTACTCTGATACCATGAAGCAGAATATGGTAAAAGAGATATTTTTCTGTCTCCATTGAATAAAGTACAAGGCACATATAAATACAAGGAGGATCCTAAATTAGGTCCTTAATCATAGAAACTAATTTACAATAACTAAGGAAAGTAGATATACAACTGTAAATCCATTCAGATTTGTATCCCTGAGATTTGGGAACTGAAAATCCCAATCCCTAAACATTAAGGATCAAACCTACTTCCCTTAATCGGATAACTTGACATTCTACAATGTGTTCTTATGTGCATACACCTCCTTGTTGGCACTTCACTTCATCCATTATGCTCTAACTTTGGCAATGACATCCGCAAGGTTTCTTCCACAAAAATAAATGATCCAAGATGGTTGGAATGATTAATTTTAGATACTTCTTTGGGTATCAATTTTCTTGCAATTTTTGTTCCTCAACAAGGTTGAATCTAAATTCATGCCCTTGGTTTTTTTATTTTAATCTCGATGCATCTATTTTGGTAGGATACTTCATATTGAGAAAAAGGGACCCAAGGATAACCGCTTGAGTAGGGTTTCAATATGAATGGAGTTTCAAGGCATACCCTTGCCAAACCCAAGCATCCAAGACTAAGAGGCTATAGTCAACAAACAACTTGCTCCCATCAATGAGAAAATCACCCATTTGCTCCAATGATATTACTCTTTTAGGTATGTAGTTTAGATCTACTCCTTGGTCTATTTGAAATACTGATTAAAAAATGTGATCCTTTTTTAACTTGGATGGTGAAAGTTAGATTTGCCTCTATTGTTCTCTATCTGATATTTTTCACTCTCTTCCATTTTAGTACCTGTGGTAATATGCAATTTATGAACCTATCCATAAATCCTGCAAGTGTCTCTTTCTTCTCGCCTTGCTCATGGTAAAGATAATATAAAACCTCTACTTGAAAATTATAGAGACCCAAAGTTGGAATCTTAAATTTGTGAGAGCCTAAAATGATTGGAAAATGGACATGGTCAGGAACTTTTTGAGTGCCTTGCAGAAAGAAAAGGTCACCTCTGAGTTGATTGTGGCTTTGGATAGGGTCAAGTAGTGACAGATTCTCAAGGCGTGAAGCCTCACAGGCTTGAAATGGGCGCCTCTCCTTCCTCCTACTAAGGGTAACAGTCTCTGCTCCAACTAAATCGACTTTCATGCTCGGGGAAACAACTCGGGGTAAGGTTCTAACTCCTGATAAGCCTTCAGTTAGGTAACTTCCAAATAGATGTTATCTGTGGTTGTGCGTAAGAGTTTTTTCACCACATTCTTTGCATTGTTACGGGTCTCTTCTTTGGAGATCATCTCAAGTGTTAGATGGTCTCCTTTAGGTTTTCCACACGACAATGAAGGTGGCCTTACCAGCTTCGGAGGGGTTCTTTTTATGGGAAAGGCGGGAAGAAGATTTGAATGCTATTCCCCCCAGGTATTTTCTAGATCAATTGAAGGAGAGAAACCGCATTGCTTTTAAAGAAGTGGACTTAGCTTACGTAGATCAAGAATTCCTTTTGTCTATAACTCAGGAGTCAGGAAACAAATTGTATTTGTGGAGAAGAGGTCTTAACACTTATAGGTTTTTTTAGAGTGGATGGCCTCTAATTGAGGGGTGGTGAGGCTTTTGCTTTTTTTCGGGCTTTTCGTCGTCTCTGTGATACTTCCCATATACTTTGTAGCTTGTTGGTATTTTTCATTTTTAATATACTACTTTTATCTATAAAAGAAAAGAAAAGAAAGCAGAGACCCAAAGGTTTACTTGTTAAAACCCTTCAAAAGGGCTAGGATCCTTCCTCGCTGGCTGACTCGGGACCATGGCTTAAGAATCTTAGCATCAGGCCACAAAGGATCCCTATGAACCATGTAAACCATAACTCCTTTAGATTATTCAAAGAATATCAACAAAATTTTCTGCATAAAATTAATTGGAATTAGTGGCTAAGTCAGAGCGCCATCATACTATTACGCAATATCAAGAGTACGCTTGTAATTTACATTTTCCTTTTTAAACACTTTCATTCCTTAAATTTAATCAGATATTGAAATTTATATAATTTCACCATGTTTATTAAATATTTCTTTTAAATGTTAAGAATTTAAAATTTTTTATTTATTGAATTAGATTTTTAATTATATTTTATAAAATTGATGTGTATCCAAGGTCACATTTCAATTCACTTAAGCAGATACTATGTGTGCCTTGTGCCTAAGCTATAGGAGACTTTTGAAACTAAGTGCGTATTGTGCCTTCTAAACTATGCACCAAATATGTTGTTGCCTCTATGGTTGTTACTAACTTATCTTTTGCATCCACAATTATCATCTTCCCTTCATTTATTGGCACTATGAGTAACAAGAACTAATAGTAAACTTAAACTCTTCATAAATCATTGCTTGCCTAACATGCTTTCCTGTTTTTATTGAAGTAATAGTTTCTCAGTAGTCACAATTTTCCAACTTGTTATATACCATGACAGTTACAACTTCCTTCAGACCTTTCTGTCTCCTTGTGTGAGATATATATATATATATATATTTTTGATGGGTAAACAAACAACATGTATTAACCACAAAAAGAATACATCAAAAGCTGCCCAAGAGTATACTGGAAGTATACTAAGAAGGAATAACTAAAAAAAGTGAGCCAACGGCTCAAGAAAACCCACCAGTCCAAAAAATCAACTATACCCCATCCAAGTTAAAAAATCCAGCAAAGACCTGTCTATATCCCCATTGTACATGTTGGACCAAGACAAAAAGTTACAAATGAAAGAACTCTTTAATCTATACGCAGAAAATGCCTCATTATCAAAGGCCACTCTATTTCTTTCGCGCCAAACTGTCCAAAAGAGGTAAAGGGGGAGCTGCCCTCCATACTTTCTTACGTTTGTTTTCCACACGAGCTCCTTGCTAAGAAAGAAGAGCCTGTCGCACAGAAAAAGGAAAGACCCATCAAATACCAACAATAGCCAAAATAAGCTCCCAAAGCATACTAGCCAGGTGCAAAGTACAAGGAGATGCTCAAATGGTTTCTCCCTTCCTCACGTAGGCACATTTGTCAAGTTAAGGGTCTTTCTTCTTTGAGTTGATCCACCATCAACACCTTACCCAAAGCAAAGCCCACCTTGTGTAGGAATCATAATCAAACGACAAGTCAGAAAAGGCACCACAATGTGGCACTGTCATGATCTCATACATTAGCTTAATTGAATAATTGCCAGAGTTGCTCCCTCTCAAAATCAACTTGTCCTCCCTGTTAGCGATAACTTTCAAAGGTTGAATAGCATGTAGGAGGTTCTCCACTTCCATTAACTCCCAGTCATTAAAAGATCTATTAAAACAAGGGATCCATCCTCCTCCTTCCGTAGAATTGCCCTAAACATCCCTAACCAAAGCATCTTTCTGGACAACCAAGTTAAATAGGGTCAGGAAAGACATGAACAAAGCCTCCTCCCCACACTAGGTGTCCTTCCAAAAACTGACTCTTCTTCCATCCCCAATCAAAAATCTGCCATTATCATGGATAGTTACCCAGTTTTTCCTTATTTCTTTCCACAAACCTGTCCTAAAATTGTCTTTGTTCTCCCCCAAGAACCATCCCCCTGCATTTCGCCAAACTTTCTACTGATAGCCTTCCTCCATAGGTAGAGCTTGCAATTTGAGCCCGGCCCGTTGGGCTCGCCTGACCAACCCGAAATTAGGGCCGGGTTGGGCTCTAATTTTTTTGGCCCGAAAAAACCAAGCTAAATTTGGCCCAGCCTGGCCGGGCCAAATGAAGACCGGATTGGCCGGGGTTCTGCTTTTTCAAGGTCTGATTAATTAAATAAAAACCCTCGGTTTTGCATTTTATTATCCTTCCAAGTTCCAAACCCTATTTCCTTTTCGTTTTTTGGCTTTTTTGCAAAACCAGAGCTCTTCTCCTTCCTCACCATGCCGTAGCTCTCGTAGGCCTCAGCACCACCTCCCTCGATGACAATCTTCTAAGCATTTTCCGCCTTCCTTCATCCGATCCAAAGGATCCTCTTCCTCTATATTTGATTTCCTCAGAATAGTTTTCTAGGTAAAAAAATCATCACTTTTGCTTCAATTTTTTTTCTCGTTTGATCTTTTTTTTTTTTGTGAAACATAAATCTTAATCTTATAATGCTTTTATTTCTTTTTCTCGATGCCGAAATGGGTTGTGTCAGATATTTCATCTTCAACTTCAAAGAACGATTGGACGAACCCTAGAATAGGTTATGTTTGGCTTAAGATTTATAGTAAAATTGATACGGTGTTTTTTTTTAAGTGTTGCTTGTTGCCCTGCTGGTAGGTTTATGCATTGAAGAATTTGATGTTCCAGATTTTCAGTTTTAGAGGAAATGATGAAAATAAAAGAAACCAGTTTTTTTAGAAAAAAAAACAGTTTTTAAACTAGTTTTTTACATCAATCCCCTGTTCAGAATAAAAACCATTTTTTCAGAATAAAAACCAGTTTTTAAACCAGTTTTTTTCAGAATTAAAACAATTTTTTAAACCAGTTTTTCATAATAGAAACCAGTTTTTGTTCTTGACATCTTGTTCTCCTTTGTTCTTGTTTTTTCATAATAAAACCAGTTTTTAAACAGGTTTCATGTTTTTGTTAGGGAATGTCATTTCAATAACTTCACTAGTTCATTGCTGGGTTGAAATGTTGTACAGGAATTGTGACAGGGAATTAAGAAGTGAAGGCATGAATTAGTATTATATGTTATACTTAGTTGACATCCAAAGATAACAGCAATATTACTGAGTTATGAAACGTTTAGAATGAACTGCATGATTTGAGTATTGCCTTAGCTTTCTGGGGGTTATTGTTGCATTCTGAAATGATAAATTATAACAATGTTCTTGTCCTTTTAATTATTATCTCATTGATTTAATTTCTTCTCCCCTCATTGGCAGGGAAGCTGTAAGCTGCCAGTACTGGCAGGTAATTTTTTTTCAATAAACTTTACTTATTTGTGTCTGGCTACTTCATATCTGGTTTTGAAGTGATGCTGGTTACAATGCCCGGTACACCAATCTTGTGTAGAAAAGTTTCTGGCCACTTAATTGTTTAGAAAAGTGTTCTTGTTTTTTTTCAGAATAAAAACCAGTTTTAAACATGTTTCATGTTTTTGTTAGGGAATGTTTGGTTAGTGTTATTGAAAACAACAAAATAAGATCAAGTATCTTTTATTCTACCATACATGATACACATATTGCAGTTGAGAATCTTGAGATCCTCGACTCCGAAGAAGCAAGAAATAACCAGATTGAGTGGCAAGCAGGCTGTTGCTTTGATAGTATCAAATAAAACTGAAAATTTTAGCGTTGAAGACTTTAAATTGCTGAATCTACAAAAGTGAAAATATTTAGGCCAAAATTGTTGATTTAAGTATAAAATTTTAAAGCCTTGGGGTTGCTGAATGTACAAGTTATACATTCCATAATTATGGTTTTTTATGCTTAACAGTTTTTAGTATTGGGTTAGGCTTTATCTGCCAATTAGTATTGGGAAAGTATGGAAAACTCATGTACACTTAGTTTGATGTTAAAGAGGATTTTTGTTTATTATTTGTTTCCGAGTATTGTTTCATTCACAAGGCTAGGTAGGCCTGGTATGAAATATATTATGGTGCAAAAAAGAAAAGAAATACAAGGTAATGAGCATTATAACATTATTTGTAAGAGAGAAATCATAGTACACTCGAATTGGAAACAAATAATGTAGAATGAAAAGTAATTTATCAATAAAAATAATTAAATTTTTTCACATGTGGTAAAGGCCGGCCCGATATAGAGCCTTCCGGCCGGGCCAAGAAATGGCGCCCCATGAATCGTCCGCCCGATCCGCCCGACTATACCCTTGCCCCAGATTCGCCGGTCCCACTCGATAAGCCCGCCTCCGAATTGCCGCCCCATCCATGTGGAGTTCCTCCTTCGCGAAATGCCAATTCCACTTCCTGACAAGGCTCGGTCTAGTCACTGCCTATGACACCTAAACCACCAACCTTTTTATTTGTGCAAACAGTGGCCCACTTTACAAGATGAGGCTTTTGATCTAGATTTCCCCCACCCTATGAAAAATCTCTTTGAATTTTTCCATCCTTTTGCACACCATACTTGGGATCTGAAAGAGGGACATGAAGTAAATAGGAAGACTTGACAAGGTGCTTCGGATCAGGGTAACTCTCCCCCCTTTAGAAATATATTCCCGCTTCCAAATAGCCAATCTCCTCCTGAATCTTTCCTTAATAGGATCCCACACCCCTACTGACTTATGTGGGGCACTAAGAGTGAGATCTGGGGATGTGAGGATGAGATTTAATTTTGCAACCCAAATTTCTCACCGCGTAACCTCTACTTTCTCACTCCCCTATAGGGAAAATCTCACTTTTTCCCAAATTGATTCTCAAACTCGAGAGGGCCTCGAACCACATCAACATTCACCCCAGATGAGCTAGCCGATCCAGGTTAGCCTTGCAAAACAATAAGGTATCATCAACATACAACAGCAGGTGGGACATAACCATATCCTCCTCCTCCTCTCCTCCTCTTCTCTCCCTGTGTGAGATCTATGAAGAAATTCAATCTAAATCTTTCTTTACATGCTATAAAATTCCATGGTGTGTCTGGTTCCTTGCCTTTGACCTTGATTTCTGGTTGGACTTTCTCTTAATTGAAAGAACCATCTCATCATCTCATATGTTTTCTCTTAATTGAAAGAACGATCCCATCATCTCATCTATATGCCTTTGGGATGTGAAGCTATATCTATCTATCTGAAAAAGGAAGGAGCAAAACAAGTAAGACTACAATTTTATAACCTTGTTTACGTGTAAGAACTGATCTTGTAAATAATTAATGCTAGCATGATCCTAAGGACTCTAATTGCATGATTGCATAATTTGGGCGCTTTATTTCTGTGCTATATATAAATAAAGTTAGTCTTAGAGGCTCAGTTTGATTACCCAGAAATTTGAGGGAAAGACGGGGAGGTTAGGAATTTGGCATTTTCTATACTTGGTCACAAAAATAAAAGTTTTGAGCCTTCAACTCAACTCAACTAAACAAAATCCAATTAGAATGACATTATTATGTTAGATTGGTTAGATCCATAATTCTTCTCTTACGTTTCATATATGGTGGTGTGAAGGGTTACACCTAAGGTAAGATGGATATTTATTTCGCTTGCATCGAGTTGATCTAATACTTAACATTTTGGAGGTCCTTAAGGTTTAGGTTGTTTGGATTATATTCTCTAGTATCATGCTAGTCATTCTTGTCCAATTTAGGCTACAAAACTCTTTTCAATTAATCGACTTCGTTCCTTGCATATTTTGTTTTGTTTGTTTCATCATCCCCTCTCTCTTCTCTATATATATGAAACAAAGGAAACAGGGTCAGTGTAAAGGGGAGGATATTTATTGACAGCGGTGGTGTGGGAGATAAATTAAAAATATCTAGAGAATATTCTATGATTCAATATTCTCTAGATATTCTTTGGTTTATCTCCTACCTTTTGTGTACATTATCCTCCTTCCTTTTACACTTTATTTTGTTTCCTTTTTGTTCAATTCTTTTGTATATATATAGGTGTCTCTATACTGTTTAAGTCATCCATTCAATAAGAAAAGTATTCTTTTCTTCTATCCTTTGATATGGTATTAGAGCCATGGGTTAAAAGCCACGTGTTCTCTTCCGACAAATTTTTCTTCCCTGCTAGCACCATCCTCTCCTACGACCTTCTCTTCTCCTATGGACCTTCTCTACCTTCTCTGGCGAACCTTCTCCGAGGGACCTTCTCTTCTCCGACGGCCCTCAATCTAATCACATCAACTCCATTGTGGAACACCTCGGAAGCTCTTGACGATGTCTCATTGTTGTCGACATAGGATTAAGTACATCTTTATAGTAAGCTTGGTGCTTAAGACCTATATGCTCCAGCTCGAGGGGGAGTGTTGAGAATCATAGAATATTCTCTAGATATTCTTACATTCCTACCTGCGGGTACATTATCCTCCTCTTCTTTCTTTTACTAATTTTTATTTTTATTTCCTTTTTGTTCACCTTTGTATATATAGGTGTCTCTATATTGTGTAATTCATCCATTCAATAAGAAAAGTATTCTTTTCTTCTCTATCCTTCATAGTTATGTAGGCACAAAGACGGTGGGAAATCATATCAAGAGCCCCGATGGTTTTAGTTTTTACTTTTTTTATTTAATTTGTTTTGACTTTTTTTTTTCATTAAAAGAAATAGTTTGGAAAGGTGTAGACTGCTAGGTATTGTTGCTGCTACAATCTCCTTCTCTACCATTATTATCATATTTCACCACAAGGCAATTTCTCTTCTTTGCTTTGGGTTGATAGAATGAAACTTGGAGCATGTTCAGGATGGAAAACCTGTGTTTATAAAGTTTAACTTGCAGAATCCTGTGTTCCAGCCGTTAGTAAACTATGAAAAAGGTAATGTTGTTGACTACTTTGCTTTTCCTTTATTTGGCAACAAAATTGGTGATTTGATATTATATCTGTGAAGTTTGTAGAACATTTATCTTCGTTCTATTTTTGGTACAGGCTACTTTCCATTATTAGTGATGGACATACAACATTTCACAGAGTTAAATGAAATCCTGCAGATGCTTCCACCTCCACCTGGAAGTTTTATAGATCGTGAAGAACTTATTCAACATGTTGGGGACTTCGCCTTATCCCAGGGTTATGTAGTTACCATTAAGCAGTCCAAGAAGGACAAAGTGGTAGTGCTTGGATGTGACAGAGGAGGTGTTTACCGTAACAGGTGTAAACTTGTGATGAAAAGTTCTGGCTGATCATACAAGAAAAGAAAACAGGTTCACGTCTTACAAATTGCCCTTTTGAAGTTGTTGGTAAAAAGGAAGATGGCTTGTGGGTGCTTACCATTAAAAATGGAAAACATAACCATGAACCCATCAGGGACATTTCAGAACATCCTTCATCTCGTCGCTTCACTGAGAGAGAAGTATTGCTTATTAAAGATATGACAGAAGCTGGCTTAAAACCCCGCCAAATTTTAAAAAGACTAAGACAAAACAATCCAGAGCTTTTATCGACACCAAAGCATGTTTACAACGTTAAAGCAAAGCTGCGACAAGGAAATTTAACAGGTGGAATCCCTATTTTAACATTGTTGTCATTAGCTTTCCATTCCCATTTCCCCAGAAAAATCCTTTTCAACAAAGTTTAAACCGTTCAAGGTCTTTTTTCCTTTGAGATGAGATGAAATAAATAGCCTTGAATGTATTATCATTTTCTTTGATGAGCAGGTTTAGTTGTATGTTCTTGCTGATACATGAACGATGATATGTGACACTCATCAAAATTTACCTGGTGGGAAGATAGAAGTTTTTGGGTTGTAGCATAGTCTTCAATTTACTTGATATGATCATTGTTTAGGTGCAAGAAATTTGGATATTTTGTGGCTCTATCTCCTATAATATTGATTTAGATGGTGTATGGAACAAATCACATCCGTGGACATGATGATATAAGAGCACTCACAAGAGTTAGATTCTCTAAGGATGTGTTTGGTATGCAGGAATTGGGATGGTAATGAAGGTGAATTACAAATCATGTGTGAGGGAGCAATCAAAATCCTTGTAGGGCTTCGTTTTGGTTTTCATGGGAACAATTTTTTGACTTGATTCCCATTTCTAGTTGTAATCCAAACTAATAGGTCATGGACTGGATTTCCTATTCCCATTCCTTTTCTAGTGTGCCAAACATACCCTTACAGTTATGTGAAGGCATATTTTTTTTATAGGTATTATCATATGTGAAGGCATTAAAATCAATGACGATATTCTAGTATTTTCTCTGTGGATTAAGATGAACTGAAGGACTAACATGCACTGATTCCATTGTTTGGCATCTTTTTCAGTTGAATCTCTTGATGAATATTTGCAAATTGACCAGTGTCTGGAATTTTGGTCTGCTCATAGTGGATTATAATCTTTTTTTTACATTGCAGTGAGGAACTTCAAATCATTGAGAGTTAAGTCATCTGTGGAAAATTCTCATATTTCAACAGCTAATGAGCCATCTTGGAGGCTACGCAATCCTCCAGTAAGCTTGACATTTAACTTAACTAAATAGAACTGAATGCCTTCTTGTTCTTCTTCTTTTGTGGAAAGTTATCATAATTCAGTGGGCAGCAAAATCCTTCCTGCAAGCTTTTGTTTGTCTCAGCTAAAAAGAATTCAATGCCTTGTTGAATGACTTATGGTAAGCTTAGATATGGAAGGGGTAAAAAAGTAATCTTTTGCAACTTATTCTTCTTCTGCCTCTGTCTCTTTATCTCTTTTTCATCGTTTTCCTCTTGTTCTTGTTATAGTTCTATACAAAAGCAATCTTTTGTACATATGGAATGGCCCATTCATTAATATGTATTACAGAGTTCTCTCTATCTGTCTGTTTAGAGCTCATTTGTTAATATATTTTAGAGGATCGACGCTCTCTTTATCTGTTTCCCCCCTTCCTTCTTGCCTCTCGCTTCATCTCCCTGTAGAGCTCATTTATTATATGTATTGGAGGGCTCCCACCTCTCTCTCTTTCATTGTGAGAGTTCTTTCTGGAATCGTAATAGACTGGAAGCTCCATATATTATAACAACATGTCTCAGAGGGTTCTAATCTTCATTGGCGGAAGATTTGTTGATTCACAATCATTTGCATCCATTGATGTTACAGATCCTGTGAGTGCATAACCTGTATAGAGACTTGGTGATGTAGTTAATTATTTTGTTTCTTTTTATTTTTATCATGACCAAATTGATCATTTAATAATTGGATTTTCTAATAGTTATTTTCAATTTTTAATAATTACTGATAGGCAACACAGAAAGTTGTTTCTCAAGTTCCTTTAACCACCAACGAAGAATTCAGAGCTGCACATTTGCTGCAGGCTAAGCCTTCATGGCGAGACACACCAGTTACCACCCGTCAACGTATCATGTTCAAACTCCAAGAACTTATTCGGAGAGACATTGTAAGTGGCATTGGAATTTTAGTTATATTATCTTTTGGTCAAGTCAAATTTTGTTGATTGGAACACAATTTGTCTTAGGATAAAATTGCTGCGAATATTACCACTGAACATGGAAAGACATTGAAGGATGCTTACACTGATGTACACCGTGGACTTGGTTAGTCTTGTTTTTGCCTTTTGTCTTAAAACTATGTTTTGGTGTGTAGATGCCCAATGGTTGATGGTCAAGTGCTACCAAGTTTTTTGGTTTTCTTGCAGCGTGGAAATTATGCTTAGAATGGCAACTGCAAATGGGGGAATTTGTTTCAAATGTATCTAATGGAATTGATACCTATAGCATTAGAGAGCCACTTGGTGTATGTGCAGGGATTTGTCCATTCAATTTTCCGGCAATGATTCCCTTATGGGTCAGCTTCCTTCCTTTCCTTCTCTATTGCTATTTATTCTTTTCCTGTGTAATTCTTTGTCATTTAGTCTATGGCATAGTTTTCAAAGATGTGCTTAAAGCACACCCAAGTTCAAAGCTCAATCATTCCCTAGTTATAGTACTTTGGTTGCCAAGTTGTGTGCCTTGTTAAAGATGTTCCCCATATCTACTTTATTTTTCATTTTGGAACACTTTCTCCTCTTGAAATTTCTAACTTGGTATTGAAATTATATAACCTCCTTAAATTTATTATATAACAAAGAAAGAAAAGGTAAATTTTGTATTTCTTTAAAAGTGTATACTGATGATATTACACTTCTACTTATATATACACAAGATAAATAGGGACAAAAAAGGAAAGAATAAAAGTACAATATCTAACACTTGCCCTCAAGTTAAAGCATATATGTCTTATGCACCAAACTTGTTACGTATGTATTTAATCCTAGGACATCTCAGAGATTTAGTAAAGATGTCTGCTAGTTGGTCATTTGAATTGACAAAACTAGTAGTGATGCATCTTGATGTGATCTTCTCTCTAATGAAGTGTCTACTTCAATGTGCTTAGTCATTTCATGAAAGACTATATTGGATGCAATATGCAAAGCGGCTTGATTTTCATGAATGAGCTTCATTTGTTTATCGTTTCCAAATCTCAACTCGTGGAGAAGTCACTTGGCTATGAGTTCACATGTTACCAAAGCCATAGGTCGATACTTAGTTTCAACGCTAGACCTGGCCACTACATCTTGTTTCTTACTCTTACAGGATATTAGGTTACCTTCAATAAAGACACAATACCCTTAAGTGGAACGTCTATTTATGGATGAACATGCCGAGTTTGCTTCGCTGTAGCTAGCAACTTAGTTATGACCTTTGTGCTCATACAACACACCTTGGCATGGTATTCCTTTGATATATTGAATAATGCAGATTATAACATCCCAATGACTTTCATAGGATGATTGCAGGAACTTACTAATAAAACTCATAGAAAAAGAAATGTTCGGGTCATGCAATAAGAGTAACTCAATTCCCACTACAAGTCGCTGATATCTACCAGAATCCTGCAGGCTCCCATGCCCGTACAAGCTTGATGTTCAATCTATAAGAGTGTTCGCTGTGTTTACGCCCAGCTTACCCATTTCTTCTAAGATGTTCAAAGCATACTTTCGAGAAAGACCATATTGGAATTGAATTGAGCTAATCTCAAATCCCAAAAAGTACTTGAGTTTGGTCTGTAACTGGTTGAAAAAATGTTGCTTTAGTTTTTTAATGTCATCCTGATTGTTGCTTAGATATCATGGTTATTCATAAACAACTAGATAAATACAAAGCTCGAGGAGTTATGAAAGTAAAAAATTCGAATGATCCGCTATACTAGAAGCATGCCAAATTCTTGAATAACCAGCGACGAAAGCTATCTGCTTTGGAGATTGTTTTAAAAAACCACTATAGTATGCATAACTTGCACACCAACTAGACTTACGAGTAATAAAATAAATGGTTAAACCTCAACTCCTTTTCAGATCTGTGAAGGAAGAACATTCTTAAGATCAGTTGGTAAGGTTAAGAACACGCAGCAGCCACGGAAAGCAGAGCAAGCGACTATCTTCTTTGTGGTGAGGATCTAACAACCATAATTAAACCATGGCTGACTTTGAACCCTTACGGCTTTTATTCTGAGGCAGACACTAAGGCCTTCAACTTGACAATTAAAACCAATCTTAGCTACATGAAAATACTAAGCAACAACCAATGTGGGTTACGAAGGTAGGGAGCTGATCTTAATTATTGGGGTGAAAGAGCGGACATTTCATCCACCATGACTTATCGTTGTTTGGGATGAGAAGAGCCTCTTAGTCTTTTTAGAAAAGACCTTACATGATAAAACTAAAGAAAACAGAATAAGGTGAAAAATAAACGATGGTACCTACAAAATTGTGAATAGAATGGGGATTATGGGTAGGTTAATTACCTTTCAAAAGCGATAGATTGCCGTGATCGTGCATGAGGGAGGCAAAGTTAGTGCGGTAAGAGGATGATAGTATGGGTGGTGAGTCAAACTGGACTCAGTTGGAATGGAGAAGAAGTAACCTGTTGGCGATGATAAACTTGAAGGGGATGAAGGTACATTTGCGAATGGAGAAAGTACATATGTGGATGGTGAGATGATCAGGATGATAAAGTAGTCGAAGTAGGGAGATACCCAGAGGAGGGAAGAAGGGGTCCTGAAGGTGACGTTGACAAAGAGGAAATGTTGATGTGTTTATGAAATAACCTGCTGATAACCTTTTTGAACCTGGAGTATCACCGAAGGTACATTTCATATGGCTTTGGGAAACACTTGTCCTATCAAGGGTGAGAATGTCAAGATGATGATTCAGTCAGCTTCAAAATAAAAATGAAAATATGCTCTCTTCGGGTGAAAACATAAGTTTCAAAATTTTTTGATTACCTTTTATTCAACCACGAAGAGATTAAATATAAAACGTGTGACCTAATAGGAAAATAAGAGTTATATTCCCAGATTTCCAAAGAAATTCACTGTTTAATTTAATGTAAAAAATAGAAAAAAAATATTATAGGTAACTACATTCTGGTTTCTGTACTATTTTTAATCAACCATCATTTCTAGAAAGATGAATTGAAAGTTTGAAACAACAAGTAGTGATGAATGGAACTGTAAGCAAATAAAAGAAAGAATATCTATGAGGGAGCACAGCCCAGGGCATTTTCCCCCTCCCTTTGACTACCCTTCTTCTCACAGAGCATCCTCCCCCCTTTTTGAATAACTGAATCTATTTCCTTGATTCCCAACTGGTCCTTTGTCTTTTTTGCACGTGTCCCCACTTTTCTTCTGGGAGTCCCACCTGCCAAATAGGCTGAGTCATAAAACTTGGGCTCTCAGTTCTTATCTCACTCCCCCTTTGGCTCTGTCTCTCTGCAACCACTCATCCTATTTTTCACGGTCACACTCACATACCATGAAACATAAACAACCTAATGGATAGCGTAACTAATATGGGAAATATTTTCTTAAAAAGAGAATAATAGACTTCATTGAGTGTATATTTGTGAAAGTTCATTATTATAACTGACTGTGATCCATGTTCTA
Organism: Tetrastigma voinierianum; assembly: GCA_016808115.1. Classification (NCBI taxonomy): domain Eukaryota; kingdom Viridiplantae; phylum Streptophyta; class Magnoliopsida; order Vitales; family Vitaceae; genus Tetrastigma; species Tetrastigma voinierianum. Next base: position 162,165 of record JAEQBH010004802.1, on the reverse strand, counting down.
TTTCTCTCAGTTTACATGGTTGTTGAGTTTGTGAAACATTAGAAGAAGAAACAAATACAATAAGATAAGGAAGAAAAATACAAAAATACATGGTTGAAAGAAAGAATGATGTAGATTTAGTCTTAGCAGAATGATTACATCTAAAAAAAATTAAAAAGAGCAATGGATTATGGAAGAATGTTGAGTTGTCGATAAGATGATGATTCTTACATTAAGCTCCTCCCGTTTTGATGAGGAAATTCATGAACCTGAGAAAGACTAATGGAAAGGATTCATGTTTAGACATAAAAGAAGTAATAAGTGTAGAAAAATCTTCTCTAGCATTGTCACAAATAGAAATATTGAATTGGGTTTGAATTTTAGCCCAAAATTTTTAAATATAAGAAAAATATTAACTTGTTTTCATTAAAAAAAATATGAATAAATCGTGAAATGATCATAAATGAAATTGACAAAATACTAAAACCCTAAAGTAGACATGTTCACTCAGGACCCAAATATCAATATGGACAAGTTCAAAATTTTTTAAATATAGAAAATGACTAAGCTTGTTTTTTCATTAAAAATAGACAAGTACATCGAGAATAGTCATAAATGAAAGTGACAAAATACTAAAACCCTAAAGTAGACATGGTCTATCAAGGACCCCAAATATCAATATGGACAAGTTCAAAAGGAGATATGGTCTAATTGTTCAAACGCTTTGGGAACGAGACATGGGCATGTTTCCCAAGCTGATAGGACTCACAAGCAAGTAATGACAAAGTGAAAAATGAGGGACCATCTTTTGGAACTTAGAGACACTAGGATGACCCAGACGGTTGTGGCTGAGGAAAGAAGCATCTTTGAAAATCAAAATATGAATGCGAGCTGAGGTGATAGAGGCCTTGAGACTCACGTCCTAGTCCAGTCATCTTCCTTGTACTCTATCTTTGCTGAGCTGAGATACATTAGATTAACTAGCGAAGGAAATAGGTCGAGTGGACACTTAGGCGTGTAAAGAGCAGTAGAGAGGTAGGGGAAGGGAGAGGATCTTTGAAACCAATATTTTTTTTAGCTATGGTTTGAGAACCATTGGTTACGGTAATAATAGGTAAGCTGAGGTAGTAAAAGGGAGGAGAACAAATCTTTATTATGAAATGTGATCAAAGAGCTCAGATCCCGAGACCCATGGGCTTAATTGAAGGTGATTGGGTAAAGCGAGGGCGCGAGACATCTGTAGTCAACAAAGTAGCAGTTGGTTTGATATTGTTGCCTCCATGCTCCTTTGTTGAGTGAGGTAACACTCAAGAACAGAGCTTTGAGGGCTTAGACAGCCAGGATTCGATGAAAATGGCGTATGGGCAATGTGAGGGAGGTTGTCCGTGTAAGTGATGTGATGATCACAGTGCGGTCAGTTTAAAGCCATATTGAGGTTCAATAGGGATGTAGGCCTTTTCCCTTGGTTGTCTTTGCGTTGAGGATTCGTTTACCCGAAAGCTAAACATAGAAAGGACATTGAAGGGCTATCATGTGGAGGTTAGATGGAGGAGATAAGAGTGAACAAACCAAACACCTCATCTAAGGGGATGGGACTAAGGAATTTGCGAAATATGATCTTTGATGATCTTAAGATTTAGACGAATGAATGAAGTGAGAATAACAACATTGGTTGTGATTGTTGAGTCGACATCATTAATGCAAGAGGACCGCAGTTCGACTCTCTTGATATAGTCGTCGTGAAGTTGGCCAAAAGGTTTGTTGGGGTGGGCGATAAGTCATCAAAGCGGCATTAAGAAAGTCTTGACCATGGAAATCTTGTGACTAGACGAACCGCTGATGTTGGAGGACTCACGAAGTTGATTGCGTCTAAATCTATTTTTTGAGAACTAGGTTTTTCTCATGACTTTAATATAAAAGAATATATATATATATATATATATATATATATATGTCTACCTCTTATATATATATATTGCAAATCTGAATTCTGTTTGAAAATAGGTTTTCTCCCTAGCATATCTGATATGAGCGAGAAAATAAATAAATAAATATATATATTTATTATATCTTAAAATCTTAATTTTTTTGTGATTAGATTGGATTAGATTTTATAACTGTTTGCCTGGGTGGTGTGCATCCTGTCACGTTTCATCTTTTGGGGTGTGCACATCATGTTGCACCTTTCTTCCTAAGCACATTAGGAGGACTTTTAAGCACTTGCCTTGCGCCTTTTAAAACTATGGTTTGAGCTTAACATCACTTATTGAGATAATAGGAGGATATTCTTAAACCTTGTATAGGTAGCTTTGCTTTTTCTTTTCTAAAAGCTGAAACTTAACTGTTTCGATAATGATTTTGAGGGGCATTTGTGCCATTATGAGAGTCTCATTTGCCATCAAATAGTTCCCGTTTGCAAAAGCTACAAAGGGCATAAGATGCATGAATGTCCTTTTTTTATGTTTCAAGCCATTTTGAAGCCAAAAGGTCTTTTAATAAATTACCAAATATCTAGATGATTTGGAGGTTTAAAAAGAGTTTTGGCTTCCAATCAATCAGGAGGCGACCATGTACCTAAATTAATTTGGTCAATTAATAAAGTCACCTTTAGGTAAGACTTGGCACGATTTTCTAATATAATCTCATAACTAATCTGCTTTGTATGGTTAGGCTTGTGTTGTTCTATTGCATGCATAATGTAGGGGATTATTTATGATTCTTTATTCCTTGATTGCAGAATGGAAAAGAAAATGATATTAGGATTGTATGGTTTCTACGGATGCTTTTCCAATTCTGATTACTGTGGCAGCCATTCATTCTAAACCATCAGGAAGAAGGATCAGTCATTCTTTTTATACTGACATTCAATATATAGTAATATTTGTACTTTAGATAATAATCATTTCTAATTGGTATAAGTATATCTACTTTACATATAAATTGTGTCGATTAGGAAACGTGTATAGTGACTGTCATTAAGAGGTTATATTAAGACTTTGTGTATATATTCGTAATAGATCATTAGAAAAATACAAGGAATTCATTCCTTGATTCTTTTGTCTTTATTCTACATGGTGCATCAGGCATGGGTTTGGTGCCCTAAATAAGAACAAATTTTATTTTACAAGAGCTGAAGATCTGAGTCAGTCCGGGAGGATTTTGGCTGTTTCACGTTAAAGGTGATGAGTGATCTACTGCCAGCCGACACGGGGAGAAGGGCGCCTCTTCGAGATCGGCACATCCACAAGTTCGCGATCGGAGGAGGCGTGGGTCTCCGCGCGTGGTTTTCTCTTCTTAGCATCCCTGCGCTCAAGCGCCGCTTCATCGCTGACCAATAATTCACCACCTTGTCGTGAATTACGGCGATCCTCAGTACACACTCCCTTGCCAAAGCGAAGCGGTGTCTGACCAATTTTTGTCCGATAGCTACGTTCTTCCCCAGGTTTGATTTTTTTTGGTCACTGGCAAATCCGGTAGCATTAGTTGGTTTGATCTTGAGTTGGTTTTGAGTTGGGTTATCTATGTGCATAAACCTTTCGGGAGTTGTGTCATTATTACCTCGTCTGGAAGCATGTATAATGGCCCAGCAGAAGTTGCGCATAATAAGGAGTGAAGATTTTGAACATGCCTCAACGAATCTGATGAAAGACGAACTCTTCACAACTGTCTTCAGAGTTAGGTAAACTGACATGTCTTATTTCCTCTTTTTCTCCAAATGGGTCATTGAGCCAGACCACATAACGACTGTTCCGGTTTATTTTCAGATTTGACCACTGCCTTACACTACCACTTCCTTTGTAGATGATCGACATCTTGTGTGTGGTGAAAGGACAATTCATCTACTCCCTTTAATCGCTGACTGCATTATGAATTCACCACCCGATTCTCTTTTAATTTGTACCATAACGAGTAAACTCAACTCGCCACTCAATTGAAATATCTCCATTTTTTCTTGATTGTCTGATTTCGGATCTTTCGACGAAGCGGGTTAAGGGCGTGATGATCTAAGGGTAATGCGAGGATGGGGCAGAGTGGTGGATGATCTAACGGTTTGGGTAAGTTAGAATGGGTTTAATGGCGGTTATGTGGGTGATGGATCTGTGTGTAAAGGGTAAGGGCGAGTTTTGGTTTTTCAAGGTTATAGAGCTTATTTGATGTTTATTTTGATGGAATTAAGGTTTTGAATGAAGGTTTTAGGTTTGAAGAAAGTTGGGTTTGGTTTGATGCAAACTCAACCTTGTTTTTAAGATTATTGAGGTTTTCGGGTTTTTCTAAACTAGGTTAGGGCTATTGTAATTTGGGTTTTCAAGGTTAGGGATAGTTGGCTTTTTATTGTTTCCCTGAGTTCATTTGGAAAAGTTTTGAAGTATGAAGCTGAGTTTTGAGAAGTTTTGGATCGAGGTTGAAAAAGTGGTTGGAAAGAGTGAAAGAAAATGATGGGATGATGATATTGCCTGAAGGAGACCAGATATTACTTAATAAGAGAATCCTACTAGAGATAAACCCTGAATTCGCCACTCGAGGAATCCACCCGAATGCAAACAGATATACTTGCCACCGAGGAATCTCATCAGAGATAGACCTGATGAACTAGTCACTTAAGGAAATCCGCGAGATAGAGACCAGAGGAATTCTTAAAGAAATCGAAAGAATTCATGAACTCGAACTAATTATTAAAAAGAATTTACATTCAGGTATATATATTGTCTTCATTGACAAAGAAAATACTTTGGTTGGAAAGCAGAGCTTTTCTAATTGAAATAAGCGACTCTAAAAGCAAATCTTTCTGAATAGCAACTCTTATTTTGACTAAGAAAACAAACTTTATAAGATACTGGCAAAACTACTTGGTTGGGCAAATCTTTTCTTATATTAAAAGCAGCTCGAATCAAAATAGTTAAAGACTCAAATAGCGGATTTAGAAAATATATTTGGTGTCTCGAGGTTTCAAAACCTCCAGAATCAATTTTCCATAATGAAAGAGATCAATTCCATTGTTTCTTGGCTCTTGTCGGGGTCTCTATCTTGAAAACAGGAAAGATCTGACGTTTGTTGGCGATTGCAGGTTATTTATTCGAATTACATTGTCAAGCGGGTCATCCTTCTCTTTTGGTTGAAGAAGCTATCATCCTGGTTTTCTGGCAACTATCATAATTGAACCATGGTGGAGTAATGTTGTATGCTAAGTCTACTTTTCAATAATGGCCTCAATTTTGTTTATGGATTAATGTGATTGCTAAACCATTGTGTGACCTTCTATCTATATATCTCCATTAAACGATATAAATGAGACTTATTTTACAAGGGTGGCTACCCTTTGACTTGTGTTCTCAAATATGTCAAGTGTTGACACTTCTCTCTTTACATCAGAGATGATTTTATTATAGACTAAGTGTCTCTTCTGACATGTTCTCTCATTACAGATTGATTAGATTGCAAACCGTTTAGTCTAACTCCCGATTTGGTGTCTGACATTTTGAATTTTGGCTCTAGTGTTCTGGTTTCAGGCTTGAATTAAGCTCCCATTTTCAGAATTAGGCTCTCACTTTCTTCATTCGAACTCCGCTTGTTTGGAAACGAGTGTGCCCATAGTGATGCGGAACTCCTTACTTAAACGAACCCTGGTTTTGCTTCATTAAACATATAGCCATGTGTTGCCATCACACCGTCGAACCATTACTCATCGGGATCATGCACCACGGGCACTACTATATACCACATGCCGCCCTGTGACCCTCGTGCGGCGCCATGCGTTTGTTCATCCGAGTTTGCGCGTTCGCTTCACATGGTCTACTCCTTGCCTTGTTCCATTGCGGTGCCCTCGTAAGTCTGCGAGGCATACTGTGAGCCCTTCTCTTGCAATCAACGATCTAGGCATTAGAGGGTAACAAACCCGCCCTCATATTGAGATTGATCAGCATCATTGACTTTAACTTTGTAGATATGCTTGCCCCTTATTGCAAATGTACATCGACTCCCATGTAGCCTCGATTCTAAATTCTGCTTTCCGATGAGCAGGTAATCGGTTAGTGGTCTTCTTTACCTGCCATGATTACATGGTTCAGAATCTTTTCCCACTTATTTTTATCAAAGCGTTTCTATGACTACTCGGAGGGGGCACGTTTACTTGTGCCCTTTCTTGATGCATCATGAGTAGGGCTTCCAAAACTGACATGGAAAGTTGGATCTGACTCTGGCCTTTAAGCGACCTGGCGCTCATTGACTTCACCCGTATGTGATCGCATGAAGGTCCCTCAACTTGGTATAGGCTTTCTTTGCGCTAAGTTTGCTTCCATCTTTTAGGATCTGAGGTGTAAGTTTTACAGATACCTTATCCCCAGGCTTTTAAAATTCCCGATGTGATATTAGATCTTTTACTAATTCTTCTAGCATTCTCCAAGGCTTTCCCTTCTAACATAAATGAATATCTCTATAGGAAATTATGCTAGTCGTATATTTGGGTTATCTCCCAAACCTCAGCGGATTGCCATCTAGTGGAATTCTTGGTTACTGACCCATGTGACCTCAAGGCTCATTCTGTTGAAGAGCTTCTATGCAGATTGTAACACAATTGGGTGGTATCAAGTAAATCAACCTAATTTTACGTGTAGCCTTCTATTGCATTCTCAAATTATTCTTCAGCAATGGTGATCTACTCCCGGTCACGGTGGTCTAGTTTGAGATCTGTGAGCTAACAGACTGAGCTTGAAGAGTTCATACCCAGCATAGTGAACTGTGTGGATCACGCGTCACCAGGCAGAAGCAAGTGCTTCACCACATGGTAGCATCATTCTTTGCCTCTTTAGCGGGACATGCCTTCCCGGTCGCGCCATAAACGCAGAATACGAGAGCCAGATCAACCATGAGCAAAAGATGGTTGCACTCACGAAGGCCTTGAGATGGTATCGAAATCACGTTGAATGTTTTGTCTTCGCGGCCTGGATGGGAAGAGTGCCTTGATCCGCCATCTTTCTGTTTTCCGTCTTGTCCCGGCCCAGCATACCAAACGAAGAGACTTCACGCCGCTATACATTAACGTTTCGGCTAATAATAGGACGAATATAATGCCGTGATAGGTCCATCACTGGATGGCTGCTGCGCCAGATATCATGGGTGCATAACTAGCGGCTCTTTTCATGATCCACCGATGGAACATAGAGGCTCCTCCTTTGAACGAGGAGTTCACCTTCAAACATATTTTTGGTTTACCATTCTAACTTGTTGTCTCGTTTTTCTATGTCAGGCATCTAAGTTCTTCATGACTCTATGATAATATTCGAAATATGAGATGACTTTGACAAAGTCGTAATATATGCCCTTACCTATTTTCAGCGTCCGATACTTAATCATTGTGTCACGATGCAGTCTGACCATTAAATGAATTAAACTTGAAGAACTCGATGAGCTTGCCTTGCACTCCAACTATTACGGGTTTTGAAGAAGGTATTTGCCAGTATTAAGCGTTTACCATTTGTAAAAATCACCAAGTGGTGTCAAATACCTATTTGCGATCTTGTCATCTCTTTCTCGCTCTCATGCGTTGAGAATGCCGTATTACGCGTTTAGTTTTCGACTCTCAAATGCCACGGGGTGTCCATCCTGCACCAAGACTCCACTAAGAGCCTTGTCTGAGGCATCAATAAACTTCAAAGGAAGGTCAAATCGACAGCCATGCGAGTTTCTTTGGAGATGGCTTGTTTGAGGCCTTCAAAAGCCATTCGACACCCTACGTCCTAATCCCATGCTCGGTCTTTTTCAACAAATCTGTCAACGAAGACACAATCTTTGAGTAGCCCTTTATGAATCTCTGATTGTAGTTTGCTAACCCAAGGAATGACCGCAACTCTGTCACTTTAGTAGGGGCTGGTCAATCATTCACCACTTGCACCTTTCTTTCATCCATCTGAATCTGACCTTCACCGATCTTGTGACCCAACGTGATGTATCCTTACCAAACTCACACTTTAAGTTTCACACAATTTGTGATGTTCAAGCCACTAGAACACCTTTTTCAAATGCATCTCGTGCTAAAGCAGAGTTTAATTAGGTACATCATAATGTCATCTAAACAACTACAAAAGCTGTCAAGATAGTCAAACAAGACATCATTCATTAAATTACGGAATGTTCTTAAGGGCATTTGTGAGGCCTGAGTGGTCACATTCTGAGGAATTCATAAGAACCATAATGGGTTACACATGTGGTTTCCCTCATCACCTGCATGATCAGGACTTACTTGATAGCTCAAGTCGGGTCGAGCTTTGTGAAGTCATAGGAGCCTTGTAATCTGTCAAACAATTCAGCTGCTAAAGGAATCGGATACTTGTTTTTAATGGTTACCTTGTTTAAAGCCCGGTAATCCGCACATGTGTGTAGCGATCCATCATGCTTCTTCTTGAACAAAATAGTTGCACCATACGGAGCCCTTGAAGGTTGAATCATGCCACCATCCAACAAATTTTCAACTATTTTATGAGTTCTAGCAATTCTGCAGGGGCCATCCGAGTAAGGACTTAGGTAGGAGGTTTGGCCCCTAGCATCAATTCTATCTTGTGATCAATGGGTCGTCGGGGAGGCAACTCTTAGGCGATTACGAAGGCATGGCGAGTCTACGGCAGATTCCTATTTAGTATCCCGACCATTGGATAAAAAACTTCGACATTATGTCCTTACGTGATTTCTACTAGTGTGTGAGGTATGTCCCTTGCCAGTTTAAGCTTTTCTTCAGGCGAAGGCTAGGCACCATCTCAGCCTTGCTATTTCTCTCCTATTTCTTTCACTGCATGCACAAAGCAGGGTAGTTTTTCCTCTAAGATCATAAGTCCACCTAAATGAGGAACAAGGCTGTATAGACTTGAGAAGAAATCAATCAGGAATCATATTGAAATCATCTGTGGAACACAAAGTAAATTGCATTTACCCTTCATTCCACCAACTTGATGAATCTTGGCAATGCCTTGAATTCTCTGACCTTACTATTCTGACTTTGATCAGGCGTCATCGTCTGCCAACTTAGGTCCCAATCTTAGGCCTAAGCTAGTTGCTACAAGTATGAGTGGCTCTCTTTGTCCTGCATTGCCTTTTTGGATCCATAAATCTACAGACATGCATCAGGGGCTTTTCGTTGGGGTCTCTGGCGATTGCATTAGAAGTTGCGGAGGGATTCACTTTCGGGAGGGTGAATCTACGAATCAGTCTTAACCTGTCATCGCGTGACCAAGCGATAAGCTTCTCTCTCTTTGGGCAGTCCTTGGCTCGGTGGGGGCCATTGCAAATGAAGCATCCCATTGGCTGGTTATCTGTTTAGTATTTTGTGGTTGTCTCCATGAGCATACAGCCTTTTGGTTCCTTCAACTGACCTTCTTAGTGAAGAGGTTTTCCCTACAACATACACTTCTTGCCCCCATCTGTCTTGGACTTGTTTGTGGTGATGTGTTGCTTGTCTTAGTCACAGCAGATCCACTTCTGACTCCTTGTGACCCCAGCCAGTCACGAATTCCTTGTCTCTGAGTTCGAGTAAATGCCCACCCTTGTAAATCTGATATAAAGTTGAACAACTTGTCCTCATTAAACATAACTGCTGATATACGACATTACTTAGAACTAAAGTCTTTTAACATATTCCCATATCGAGCTAGGTTTTACTAAGCGAGGACTTTCTTGCAAGCTAGGTTGCATTCGAAGACAGGAATTGATCCTTTAGTTCTTTTCTCACTCAGAGTCTCCCAAGTAGTAATCTAGGGCCTTCCTAACTCTGCATCATCCCAAAATCCAGAAGTGCGCCACCATGGCACATCACGAGGAGTGCATTAACTGATATGGACATCTTACTATATCAGATACATGAGCGATATGAACTTCTCCATGTCCCACAGAAAGTTTTCTAATTCTTTCGCATTTCTAGCACCCCCAAACCCTTTTGGTTATGGTACACGTACCTTAGGAGGGGCATCCGACACCTTGTTGAGCCATTACGCTGTAAGGATAGAGAGATTTCTACCATGGATTGAGCGCTGTGTGGTAATCGACCATTAATGGCGCAAATCGGATTTTAGGAGCGCAATGATCAGCACCACACATGCGATCGGCAGTTCCATCGGCTGCTACTTCAAACTCATTCTTGATTGAATTGACAAATGCGACCCTGGTGCCTCCTCCTCGGACCATTCTCGACGGTGTTTTGCAGCAGGCCAATACGTTCTTTAACTCTTTCTGACCATCTTTCTATGCTATATTACCACCCTTCACCTTAATAACACTAATTACATAGATGTGTGGTACTAAGCCATTTAATAACCTTTGCTCTATGTCTCTAGCAAACATATAAATAGGAACTTGTTTCATAGTATAACTTATGCTCTCAAAAATATAAAGTATTATAACATATACATCTGAGGCACTCTTATGCACACTTTCTAACCTTTCCCACATTAGAGACAATGCCCTTTTATAGACTAAGGTGTCTCTTCTCAACAGGTGCTTCTCTCCTTTGAATTTGAATTCGAATTCTAGCTCCCATTTTGAATCATGGCTCCCATTTTGAATTCTGGCTCCATTTTAAAATTTTGGCTCTCATGCCTCTTCATTCAAACTCCCACCTGTTGGGAACAGGTGCATGGCCATAGTAGTCAGGAACTCCCTTCCTTAGACAAGCTCCTGGTTTTGCTTCTAGCCATGCATTGCCATGCCATTGCATGCGTTGCTCTGCACCATCAAACCATTACTCATTCGGATCATGCACCACTAGGCACTACCATGCACCACCATGCACTACCATGCACCACCATGCACCCTCATGCGCTGCCATGCGCTTGTTCATCCAGACCATGGCATTGTGCCCATGGTCACTCATTGCCTTGTTCCATTAGGTCTTGCCCTCGGGTGTAAGGCATATATCTCTGATCAATGATCTGAAGCATCAGGGTACTCGCTCCATCGTGGCCATTTAAGTCTAGAAGTCAATAAACAAGCTCCTTTCCTTTTGAAATAGATTCATTCTAATATTTAGGGTCACTTATTTAATTTATCTCAGTAGTTTAAATATTGATCACAACTGTAGATAATTTCTCTAAATGTCACCAACTTTATCTAATAATTGACCACAACTTTATCATTTTCTTTGCACATTGTTGGAAATTACAATACGATTTCGGTATGCCATTGACGGTGAGATGTGATGATATACGGAATGTTTGGCGGAACCTTTGGTCTGTGTTGCAACATGAAGTACTGCATCGGACCTCGTGTGTTGATCGCTCTCGAGAATGGGGTGGTTGAGAGAAGAATGGCGTCTTGCTTTCGAGGCGCGGGTACTATTATTCCAAATGAATATCACCAAGCATTTTGGGTTGCCACAGTTTCCACGACTTTGTTTTATTAACGGGATGCCCTCATCGAGTTCTTAATTAGGATGCTCCTTACCACCCAATTGTTTCCAAATAAGCAGATTGTTCCTTATTGATCCCAAGGTATTTGGATGCACATGCTTTGTTTGAGATGTCTATCCTCAAGTCATTAAACTTGATCCGAAGTCCTTAAAGTATATCTTTGTGGGATATTCTCTATGTTGAAAAGGGTATAGGTGATACATTGTCCCACTCTTGACGTCACTTTGTGTCTTGATGTTTGCATTCTTTGAGACTACCCCGTTTTCCTTTAGTCTGCTATTTACCGTCGGGGAGGAAGGTGATGATTTATTGGTTTATTATGTTTCCTTACTGGTTCCTACTCAGCTCATTCTGTTAAGCCTCATTACTCGGGTATACTCTTGGCCTTGAAAACCCTAGTCTCGAGTCGGTGCGGCTGCCGACATTAGATCCAGTCTCGGTGATGATCACGCCTGTGCTCTTCGTAAAGGTAAGCGTCGGTGTGTTCACACTTTCTCATTTTATTCTTATAACCCTTTGTTATCACATTCCTGTACTTTTATTGCATGCCTGGATTCTATCTTTCTTCTTAACACTGTTCGTGAGGCTTTATCTCACCTTGGTTGGCGTAGTGCTATGGTGGAAGAAATGAAGGCTTTTGATGACAATGATACTTGGAACAGTACGATTTTTGTTGAGAAGAAAACCATTGGATACCCCGTGGGTTTTGCGATTAAAGTTAATCACGTGGTTTAGTTCAGCGATTAAGCACGACTTGTGGCTAAGGGCATGCTCGGACCTATGGGCGTAATTACGATACGATACTTTTTCCCATGTTGCTAAGATGACATATGTTCAACTTTTTATTTCCCTGGTTTCCACTTATAATTGGGATCTCTATCAGTTTGATATTAAGAATGTCTTTCTTCATGACGACCTTTAGGAGGAGGTGCATATGAAACAACCTCTAGGGTTTGTTGCTCAGGGGGAGATAGAGAAAGTTTGTCGTCTTCAGAAGTCTTTGTATGAGTTGAAACAGAGCCCCTGTGCGTGGTTTGATAAATTCAGCCAAGCCATTGAGGAATTTGGCATGCAGAAGAGTAAATCTGACCAGGAGGACTTCCTACAGTCTTTTGTATGGAATTGGCTCTGAAGAAAGGACTTAAGAGATGAGATGCCTTTAGAGTCACTCCCAGTAATAATAATATCATCCACATACATTACCGTGAATGATCTGGAGGTCCCTCTTTACAATCTCTATTCTTTGTCTTTAGTTTTTGGAATTTTTGAAATTTTTATGGGCAGCCTTCATCATGTACCAGATTTTTTTCAGCCCAGCTATTGAGTTCTTATTCTGACTTTTAGTGAGCTCAGTTCTTTGTATTAGTTTTTTGAGGGAATTTTTAGGAAATTTTCGCGACCTTCGTGTTGAACCCAGTTTTTCGTTATTCTTGAGCTTCTTCATACGACTTTTTCTGTTTTTGCGTTCATTGCGAGCCAACATTTGATTCCAGCCTTCATTGTTGGTGTAATTCTCAGCCTTCATTGTTGATTTTTCATGTGGCCTCCATTACCTTTATTTCTTTATCCCCTTTATCCTTTGTTACTGTTTCATCAGCATCAATCATGTTGGACTCCATCTCTTCAACTGTTGAAGGAGAACAGGTTGTGTGCAGTAAACCAGAATATTGATCACCTTCCGGTTCTCCAAGCATCTGACTACGGGTATGTGTTCATTGACTCTTTTAGGTGAGGCTCTAATTTCTCTTGGATAAATGCTTCGAGTAATGAGTTTAGGAATGCTTGGATACTTGATTCTGGTGCAATTGACCATATGACCCATAATCCAAATCACTTTAAAACCTATTTACCTTGTCCAAGCAATAGGAAAATTGTTCTTCTTGGTGAATACCACCCACAGTGGCTGGTATAGGAGATGTCCAAGTTACCTCAAATCTAGTTCTTAAAAATGTTCTTCATGTCCCTCATCTATCCACTAAACTTGTTTCAAAACAAAAACATACCCAAGATCTAAGTTGTCATGTTATATTCGATGCTTCCTTTTGTGAATTTCAGGACCAGGGTTCGAGAAGGAAGATTAGACTTGCCAAGGAGCATAATGGACTCTACTTCTTGAGTACATCTAGTCAGCCAAAATTGATTAAGTCTACTTTGTCTACTTCCTTTTACTCTTCATCAAATAAAGATGTCATTTGGTTACATCATAAGTGTCTAGGTCATGTGTCTTTTTCCACATTAAAATTAATGTTTCCTACCTTGTTCAAGGGATTGGATATTCAACCTTTTCATTACGACATTTGTGAGTATGCAAAATATACTCGTGTATCCTTCCCTATTAGTAATAAAAGATCTCATTTTTTCTAATTCACAGTGACATTTGGGGACCATCCACCATTCCAAATATCTTAGGATCTAGGTGGTTTGTAACATTTATTGATGATTGTACAAGAGTTTTGTTAAAATATTTTAGGTATACTTACCTAATTTAACTAACCAGATTTTATGGAATTAGTTTGGTTGATTAGACATATTTTAGGGAGTGATTTGTGGTGATAAGTTTGAATTCTATTCTTTCCTCTCGTGTTTTTAATTCCTGATTTAGTGATTTATTTCCAACTATTGTACAACTTGTAAATCCATATATTGCACCCTAATTTTACAAATCAATACACAGCAAAATTCTTCTTCTTTACTTTTGTATTGGGTGTCCTTTTATGGTATCAAAGCAATGGGTTTTTCCTGAGAGCTTTTTCTGTCCAGCCTTCATTGCTGGGAACCTTCCTGTGCAGCCTTCATTGCTGCTATTTCCTGAGAGCTTTTTCTGTCAAGCCTTCATTGCTAGGAACCTTCCTATGCAGCCTTTTTTGGGAATTTATGTGCAGCCTTCATTGTTGCACCTAACTTTCAATATTCTTTGACTTCATTGTGTCAGAAAAATCGTGCTTTGCTGGTTTTTTCTTAAAAAACTGCATTTTATCTTGATGTCTAGTGCTTCCTCCATGGCAATTAGACAATTTCATTCTGTGGTTGATCGAAGCCAGTCAGATCTGAAGACTCATATATATAGATGTGGACACTTTGTAAGCGACTTTGTCACACCATAAATACTTGCTGGAAAATTCATGATTCAAGCTCCTTTACCAATTTGTCTTCTGCTGCTTTCTCGAACACTACTATGTGTACCATAGCCCAACAAGGCATTTCCATTCAGCGTAATATTTCTTGGATAATAAACTCAGGTGCTTCTGATCATATGACGGGCCAATCACAATTATTTCACTCATACTTGCCTTCCTCAAGCCTAAATAAAGTTCGTATTGCTGATTGCTCATTTTCTCCAATTGCTGGAAAAGGAGAAATAGATCTTACCCCAACTTTGACTCTTAATTCTGTATTGCATGTTCCCAAGTTGTCTTGCAATCTTTTCTCTATCAACAAGTTCATGCAAACAAATAATTGTGTTGCTAATTTTTTCCTTCCTATTGCGAGTTTTAGGATTTGGGTTCGGGGAAGACGATTGGCACTACTAGAGAAATCAAGGGATTGTATTATTTTGTTGATGGTGCTATCCAAGAGGAACAAGTTCAAGTGGCAAAAAAAGTTTCTTCAGTGTCGAATAAAATAAGACTATGGCATTGGCATTTAGGACATCCTAATTTCCCCTACTTAAAGAGGTTATTTCCTTTGTTATTTAAAAATATAAACATGTCTCAATTTAATTGTGAAGTGTGTGAGTTGGCTAAACACCAACATTATGTTTTTCAAGCTCATCCTTAAAAAAAATTAGCCCCTTTTACTCTTATTCATAGTGATATTTGGGGTCCATCTCGTGTACCTAATTTGTCTAATACTCGTTGGTTTATCTCCTTTATCGATGACCATTCTAGGTTGTGTTGGATCTATCTCATGAAAAAAAAATCTGAAACTTTTTCCATTTTTAAACAATTTCATTTGATGGTCCAAACTCAGTTCAACTCAAAAATTAAAATCGTTAGTACTAATAATGGTACCAAATATTTCTCTAACATCTTAGAATCATATTTTAAAGACAATGGCATCATTCATCACTCTTCATGTGTCAATACCCTGCTTGAATGGTATAGCGAAGGAAAAATCGGCATTGTTAGAAGTAGCTTCATTGCCACCCATGTTTCAATCCAATGTTCCAAAACATTTTTGGGAAAAGCCAGCCTCACAGCCACTTTCCTCATCAATTGTATGCCTCTAGAGTCCTTGGTTTCTCACCCCAATCCATATCTTCTCTCAGTCTTTCCACATAATCGTCTTGTTTATGATATTCCTTGAGGATTTTTGGACAATACCTCCTTTGTCCATTCATTCCCCCAAAACATAACTAAACTGGATCTTAGGGCATTGAAAACATTTTTTCTTGGTTATTCTCCAACTCGAAAAGTGTACAAGTGTTACAATCCTCTCACAAGGAAAATGTGTGTTAGCTATGATGTCTCCTTTTTGAAAATCAACCTTATTTCTCCAAAACTTCAATTCAGGGGGAGAATTTAGGGGAATCTCGTTTTTTGGAAATTGTTTACAATTCTCTTCCACCTAGAGTCCTCTCCTAACCCCAATCCAATGTCATTGGTTGATGTTGAACTAGAGAAGGAAAAAACACAACAAACAGTTCCTAGATGCGTGTTTACTCGAGAGCAACACCATCGACAAGATACGAGGACAAGCTCCAAGCTCTGGCATTGCTCCTAGTCCACAGAACGGGCCTAAATCAGCACCAAACCTGGGCAACACAGCAGCAGGATCAATAAAAATTGACAGGATAGATTTGAGCCTCAATCAGCACCTAATCCAAACAGTAGCAGCTCATATCAACCAGAAAATAATGAGTCAGGAACATGTTCCTGCCATGATCAGCAATTCCAAGAGCTAGATCTACCAATAGCTCAAAGAAAAGGAGTCCGCTCATGCACACATCATCCAATTGAAAGATTTGTGTCATATAATGCTCTATCTTAACCCTATAGAGTGTTCTTGTCCAATCTGTCCAAGGATAATCTGCCAAGGAGTATTGAAGAAGCTATCAAAATTTCAGATTGGAGAGAAGCTGTGTTTGAAGAGATGAAGGCACTAAAGAAGAATGGAACTTGGGAAATTTGCTCATTACCAAAAGGTGTTGTACCTGTGGGATGCAAATGGGTTTTTACTGTAAATCACAAATCAGATGGGACAGTGGAAAGGTTCAAGACTTGACTAGTTGCAAGGGTATACTGAGCTTATGGAATTGACTATCTTGAGACTTTTACTGATGGCAAAAGTGAATCTTTGCAAGGTACTCTTGTCTCTATTCTTCAGAAATGATTGGTCCCTACATCAAATGGACGTGAAGAATGCCTTTTTGAATGGAGAATTGAATGAAGAAGTGTATATGGAGCTACCACCTAGTTTTGAAGATAATCTTGGCAAGGATAAAGTGTGTAAACTATTGAAATCTCTTTATGGATTAAAGCAATCTCCTCGTGCTTGTTTTGATCGGTTCTCTAGAGCAATTCGAATGGATGGTTACTCCGCAGGCGATCGATCCTTCTGACTTTCTATTGACATTTAAATGGAGAAATGAGTCATTATTTTGATTGATAGTTTATGTGGATGACATAATCATCCTTTGGAAGTAGCAAATTTGAGATTCAGGTTGAAGGGTTTTATCAATCGAATTTGAGGTTAGGACCTTGGGAAGTTGAGTAGCTCTGCAAGGAATAGAGTAACACGTCTAGGAAAGGCATTTGTTATCGTATAAATACACACACTTGATCTTCTAGGAAGTTGGCATGCTTAGTTAACCAGTAATGTTCCAATAGACATAAATCAGACAGAACATGAGCAATGGGAAGAAAGTGGACAAGGCGTTATCGGAAGCTAGTTGGAAGATGATCTATCTCTGTACTAGTGGAATGCTCTCCTTTTACATTGGGGTAGTAGTGATTATGTGATCTGGGAAGAGCGCACCTTGAACGGAGTTTATCAAATTTTGAGATATTTAAAGAAAAATCTAGGTCATGGCCTTATGTTTAAGAAGGGAGGTGGAGATCTAGCTATAGAAGCCTATCCCGATGCTAATTAGGTTGGGTCAATTACTGATAGAAGGTCTACATTAGGGTGGTGCACATTTGTGGGTGGAAACCTAGTCAATTGGAGAAGTAAGAAACAATCCATTGTGGCTAGAAGCAGTGCTAAAGCATCATATAGAGCAATTGCTCTAGGAATATGCGAGTTATTATGGCTAAAGATTATAGGGGATTAAAGATTTACTACAAAAGGTCCTATGAAGCTGTATTGTGATAACAAAGCAGCTATCAAAATTTCTAACAACCCAATCCAGCATGATCGAACCAAACACATTGAAATCTATCAACATTTCATCAAAGAGAAGCTAGAAAATGGGACCGTGTGCAGCATTTTGTGCCATCTAAAGATCAAGTGGTGGATATTTTCACTAAAGGACTTACCAAGACAGATTTTGAATCTTTAGTATGCAAGTTGAGGTTGTATGGCATCTACAAACTGCAGCTTGAGGGGGAGTGTTAAAATATTTTAGGTATATTTCCCAAATTTGACTAGCTAGATTTCAAGGCATTAGTTTGGTTGATTAGGCAGATTTTAGGAAGTGATTTGTGGTAATAAGTTTGAATTCTATTCTTTCCTCTATTGTGTTTTTAATTCCTGATTTGGTGATTTATTTCCAACTATTGTACAACTTGTAAATCTATATATTGTACCCTAATTTTACAAATCAATACACAGTATAATTATTCTTCTTTACTTTTGTATTGGGTGTGCTTTTAAGTTTCTTGGATCTATTTTCTCAAAAACAAATCTGTTGTGAGTCATATTTTCCCCATTTTTTATAGAATAATTCGAAATCAATTTGGAACAAAAATCAAGAAAATCCGCTTTAGACAATGCTTGAGATTATTTCAATCAAATTTTGTCTCAATGGTTTTAAAAGGAAGGAATCATACATGAATCATCTTGTATCACCATTCCCTAACAAAATGGGGTGGCGGGAAGGAAAAATCGTCATCTTCTTGAGTGTGCTGAATTCTTGTGTTTCAAAGTATATAAAATGCTGCGAGAGAAGTGTACTCACATCGGCATATGTCGTAAATAGGATTCCTTCTAGAGTTTTGGGGTTCAAAAGTCCACTAGAAACCTTGTCTCAATTCTATCCGAACATTCGATCCTCCTTCAACCTTGCTCCTCGAGTTTTTAGGTACACATCCTTTGTCCATATTCACAATCATAACTGGGGAAAATTAGATCCTAGAGCTCTTAAGTGTGTCTTTGTGGGGTACTCATCTACTCAAAAGGGATATAAATGTTATCATCCACCTTAGGGGCTTTATGTTTCAATGATGTTACGCTGTTGAAAAATAAGCCATACTTCTCCACTCATATCTTTAGGGGAGTTATCACATGCTTGAAAGATGAGAGTAATATCCACCACTAGAAATAATCCTCTCATATGAGTCATTCAAATAAAAAGAAGCCACTTTAATGTTATTGTGGGAAATTATGTAAATCAGATTTTTCAGGAAATAATCAGGGTCAATAATCTGATTCTAGAATTAGCTAGGGAAGTGAATAATCAAATTCCAGAATTTAGGGAATTGGTTATGGGAACTTCCTTTTTCAGTGTACAAGATATGTGTATATATAACATGTTATATAGGCTGTATAGAATAATTCATAAATTAATATAATTTCCCGGCTAGGTTATGTTTTCTTGATCTTAGAGCGTTTTTTCTATATGGTATTAGAGTCTTAGTTTTTCACAGAGCATATATCAGCCTTCATTGAGGTTTCTTGAGTTGGAACTGCTCTTAGGAATGGAGACCAGTGTTATGATCATCAAAATGCATGAGGTTCAAAAACAATATAGTCATGGACTTGAATTTTGGATTTGTCCTGGAGCAGAGTAGTATACCCTTGGAATACCTCATAACACTATACATTTCACTCTTTAGAACATCATATTCCTAAACGGTCGATAGATTACAGAGCTACTTTTAAGTTTGATCATCTTTCTAAGATTTATTTGTTTTCCTAAGCCCGGTACTTCACCCGGTAGCCATTTCTCGGGGGGCGAAGTCTGTTTGCCCCATGCGACAAGGGATAACCTGAGCCTCACTTTCCAGTACACTTGACATCTCGGTATGCGGTTTGGTTAGAATAATCACTCTCATACAAAACCTGAACATTCTCAAGTAAGATGAACTCTTTAGACAAAATGATTACTCATTAAATGGTCCTTATGCCTAGAGAACACATTTACTGGCATCACCTGAAAGGATCCTTGAAGTCAGAGGTTAGAACTTATTTGTGATTAAGTGAGGATATTTAGAGTGCGTTAGTTCTAAAGGAGTATCGACCTAAGTATATCCTAAGTTACTACTCCTTGCTCTTGGGTAGTCAAATCTGCATTGTCACTCGGAGGTCTTGGAGATCAGAGCAAAGAGAATCTGACTCTTTTAGGTATGATCATTGATGCTAGAATAGTTCTTTTAAAGAACAATGTCATTTAAATCAGTAATACTCAGACCCGACATTCATTTTAAATACTACAAATGATAATCAAATCGATCCCTTTCTAGAACTTAACCTTTCTCATGATCAGTGACAAAACTGGGTAATTAAACAAATTCATTGAAAATGTGTCCAAAAGCTGAACAAAATGAATTTAAAAAATAACACAAAAATTCCACAAAGTTAGGAAAAAATGGCTCAATTTGCAATGATCTAGCTCGATATTTCAACTAAATTCACTACTCTGTCTAAAAGATAAAAAAAGTAAAATAAAAAAGAAAAGAAAATAAAAATATAGCAAAAAGCATTCTTCTCCTCTCTTTTGAAGTAAAGTTGATTCTCCTAAAGGTTACAAGCATTCTACCCAGAGCTTCTATTTATAGGCCACACAATGATTGGGCCACGAAAGCAAGACGGATATACTTGAGACCTCGAAAGCTGAAAATCTTCCACTGATCGCGTTTGATGTCGCGACATTGCTGATATGATGTTGTGGCTCTATTTTGGGTGTCGCGACTCTGCATTTTGGTTGTCCGTACAATGACGCGACTCTGAGTTTCAATGTCGCGACTTTGCTTCCTTGTTGCTGTTGGAGTTGCGACTCTGGACTTGATGTCTTCAATGTTGCAGTCTTGTTTTGATGTCGCGACTTTGAAATTGGTGTCACGACTCAGGGAAAATGTCGTGGCTGCCTCATTGCTGTCGCGACATTTCTGATGTGTCGCGACTCCGAATGTTCTTGTTGATGTCGCTTTTGGAGTCGCGACTTTGGAGTTGATGTTGCGACTCTACTTTTGATGTCGCAAAATCTGCACCCCGATGTCGGCTCTACGCTGATGTCGCGACATTCCTTGGCTAATGTTGCAGACTCTTTTCACCAATGTCGTGACTGCAAAGAGTGGTGTCACGACATTTCCTCTGACTATTTGCAACTTTGATTTGATGTCGAGATTCTTGACCGATATTTGTGACTCGATGCTGATGTCGTGACATTCTTCGGCCCGATGTCGACCTACAAACTTTTGATCCTTTTTATTCTTTTCTTGCTGTTTTATTTGTTTTTCGTTATATTCATGCAAAACACAAATTTGGGTGAAGATTCCATAATTTTGCATTAAATTGAACTTTTAAGCCTCAAATATTCATTAAAAATGGGATTAAAAGTAAATGAGTTTTCTCTCGTCATAGTTATCCTAAAGCTCGGCATGCACCACTCCACTGTAAACATACAGCTTGGGTGAGACGCGAGGGGTGTGAGGCGCCGGGTATGTTTAGGGCTTCCGGTTCTTAGCCTCACCGATGCGCTACTTCTTCTCCTTCTTCAGTTCATACCCATCTTTTTCTTTTTGGCCTTGAAAATGGAAAAAATCTTCTTTATCTTCTTGAGGCGTCGAGGAAAATGGCCCAAAGGCTTGTGTCGTCGACTCGTCGAGCAGAAGACCACCCGACTGACGTTCTCCTTCTTCAGTTCTCTTCTCCTCTCTTTTCTTTTTTCCTATTTTAGGCGGGTTGGTCGATCGGAGTAGCTACGTCGTCGGGAGCGGCGACCAGTGCGTCGTCGGATGTTCGGAGAAAGACCACCTTGACCCCCAGCGGCGTCGTTTTGGGTTGGTTTTATTATAAAATCAAAACACCCCCCAACGGCGTCGTTTTGGGGTTCTTATTTTTAAAAATCGAACACCCCAGCGGCGTCGTTTGCGAGGTGTTTTTTGGCTTGACAAGCAGCGGCGTTGTTTGGGCTTCGACTAACAAAACGGCGCGTTTTGGGTGTCACCGATATGCGCCCTATAAAACCCCGTCTTTCCGGTTCATCTAAAAATACTAAAAGCGTAGCCAATACCGTCCACGGTTTGAAGGAAGAAGAAGAAAGTATGAATTTTGTGATGATAGGAAGCTCTTGTAATGATGTTTGTTATTTTGTTTTGGAACTTGCAATGTTTGGATGATGGGAGCCTTATTAATGTTTGATATTCTTTACTTTATTATATTTTTATTATTTTCATGAAAATTATAGACAATATTTAGTTACATATAATTTTTATTTGTATTAGGTAAGGTGCACCTCACATAAAAAAGCCCGCGCCTGGTCGCCTTAGCCCCTCAGCAGGCCCCCAAAGGCTTTTTGCGCCTCGGTGCGCCTTGCGTATAAATAACTATGTACTAAATCATTGCTCATTGCCTCACTCGAGAAGGTCATGTGAAGAAAAGCATTCTTAATATTAAGCTAGTGGAGATACGATTATAGGTGGCGGTCGGGAAATAAAAGTCAAACATATATCAAATGCTTGCAGCAGCGGAAGAATGCAACCGGAATAGTCCATGCCATGAGTGCGGGCATAACGCTTTGTAACGTAGCGAGATTTGATCGACGATGGATCAAGTCGGGTTGCTGGCATGGCCTCGAAACCCAGTGACTTCTTGCAGTAGTAAGCAGACGAGTCCCAGTACCATTGTCGGTCAAGCATCCATCTCCTTTATCCTTGGCGCTTATGCCAACCGGGGTGAGTAAGGGCGAAGCACCAGCCTGAGCGAAATAGAGTCTAATGATGCAATAAAAGAACAAGAATGTGATGACAAGCGGTCATAAGAGTAAAATGAGGAAATTGGATGAGTACATTGACGTTTACCTTTACGGAGAGCAAGAGGAAGATCATCACCGAGAATTAGATTTGATGTCGAAGCAACTAGTGGAGAGCTCGAGACTGGGGGGTGTTGGCGTCAGTGAACTCAGGTGATATGGTTTACCTAAGTAGGGACGGGAGTAGGCTCGGGGAGAGACAATGGGTGTGAAGTATAAACAAACGAGTCGTCTTCCTCCCTTGACTCGTGTGGGTCGGAGTAAGAAAGTGCATTCTCTGAGAAGGGTGACATCATTGAAACAAATACTTGTGAGACCGGCGTCTTTGTCGATAGCCCTTGAACTCGAGAATAACCAAGGAAGATATGAATTCGATGATTAAGTTGAGTTTAGACACATGTGGACAAACATCTTGAGCAAACGGTACATCCCCAAATGTCAGAGGCTCGATAGGAAACAAGGTTTATTGGAAAAATGATGTGATACAGTATACGATTGAACCGAGGAAGGCGTTGGTTAATAAAATAAAGCGGTGGAAACGACATCGACGAGGAAATGCTTGAGCATTTGAAATAATAGAGCTCGAAGGCGGTTTCAAAGGAGGTGTCAATTCTTTCTCTTAGCCACTCCATTATGGGAAGGGGTATCAACGCAACGGGTCTGATGAAGGATGCTATTTTGTAGCATGAATGATTGAAATTGTTTTGAAACATATTCTTTAGCATTTTCACTTCTTAGGCTTTGAACATAAACATGAAATTGAGTGTGTATCTTAGCATAAATAACTGAGACGGTTTTCCATTAAATATAACCAAGTGGTTTGTGAATAATCATCAACAAAAGTGACAAAGTATCGAAACCCCGATTGGGAACCTGGCTGGGCTGCGGATACGCGCATACGAATGGATTAATTCAAAGCGGAACACTAGCTAAATCTTATTGACTCTAGGAGTAGAAGGAGAGAAGAGCGATGATGCTTTTTGCAAATTGATAAGACTCACCAATCTAATGGCGGTAAACCCGAGATCGTTATCCACTGACTTTTAATAAGGGGAAGAGAGGTGACCCGATCGGCAATGTGTCTCAAATGGTGTAGTAATGCGGAGCAATGACGAGTCACCGGTCTTTGCATGATGAAAATCATGAGACCCCTAGACTCCGTCATCGATAATTTGCTTGACATAAAGATCACGAAAGAGACAAAAATCAGGAAAGAATGAGATATAACATTTAAGTGGTCGAGTCAATTTAACCACAAAACATTAGATTAAATGAAATTAGGTAAACTCGAGACGGATGTCAAAGAGATAGAGTGGGAAAAATTATTATGCGACCCCGAGAACACAATGACCCATTTGCCAGAGTGACAGAGGAAGTTGAAGGATGTGACTGAAAGGTAGAGAATAGGCTAGAATTACCTATCATGTGATCTGTGCCTCCAAAATCAATGACCCATTTTGAGGACAAAGAAGAGACAACGCATTTATTCGGATTACCTAACTCGTGATAAGCGTGTCGAAGTAGATGGAGACTTCCATGATTTTGCAGTACAGTGGAACACAGTAATTCTTTTGCGTAAATTTGAATTGACTAATCGTGCCTCATTACAGTGGAAGCTACATGAAGCGGTGACTCTACGATTTTGACTCTATCGCTTCTTACAGGTCTACCGTATCATATGCTCCCAGGCTTATGGCGGTAATAGCAACAATTTCGCCAGGAAACATGCTCTAGGGGATTCTGCTCGGGGCCACCTTGTTGTATTGTTGTTGCTTCTACGGCTCACCAAGTATTTAGGCGACAAAGGGCCTTACTCATCTGGCGAGAGGAGAAGTAGATGAGGAGGTCTTTGTGTGGAGTATCCTATTGAATGTTTCTTTGAAAGATGAGATATTTGGGTTGGACAGAATTTGCGCCTTAATAGACTAATTTCAGAAGGGAGTGTGGCTAGAATCCATCCACGCGCCGTCCCTATTCCCGATTAAACTGCGAACCTTAACATCTAGACTAAAGGGTAGTAGTGTATTCAGGTCCTCATATGTCTTCTTATAGTCCATGAAGAGTTCTGTGAGGGACCGATCTTGTTTCTCAGTGCAATAAAAGGCTTTATACACATCAAATATGCGGGAAATATTCCCTTTGCCAGAACACACAAATTCCAAATATTCCATTAGTTCCTTAACATACTCATAGTGATTAATGAGGTAGTACTTTCTGATCGAATTGAATTCTGATTTGTAGGAAGAGATGGACATCGTCCCTCTAATATTTGGTGCTTTTCAGATCATCCGTAGGAGGGTCCTTAGAATGATGACTAGCCATATGGATACTCCTCAAGTAGAGGCGGATTGTTTTACTAAAATATGAGTAATTGGGACTAATCAGTTTGTCCTTCGTGATCTTTGATATCATCGAGACCACTTCAGGTGCCGAAACAAGCTTCTTATCTTTTGAAGAATCTGAACTACTCATTATGAAGTCCAAGACAAGAGATTAGGGCAGAAGAACACCTTCAGAAACCAAATCGTACAGGATTCCCTTGAAAAACCCTAGATCCATGACAAAAGATCATAAACCCCTGAGAGTTTGGTTTATGTGGCCCTTTCCAGTGGGTTTCTGGGAGGGGCCGCACTGCAGTGGTGGGCGGTGGAGGCTGTTAGAGTTCTCAAGCGCCCTCACGTGCAGCGCGTGTGGAATAGGATAGAAAGATTGTGGTGGTGCGTGTGGTCCCTTCTCGACCACTAGACTTGGTAGTGAGGAAGCTTATATCTGGGGCCGTGCTCTCATTGTCTGCCGTGGTGCAATCTCATATTATGAGATCGTGCTTCAAAAAACACACCTCCACGCCTGCTGACTGTGGCAAAATTTGAATTCCTCGAGAGGTTCCTCAATTACAGGCCCTAGGCTCACGATGCCATGAAGAGAGAACCCAGAGAGGTGGAGAAACCTGTTTCTTGTGGTTTGCATTGATTCTTTGTGAACATATATATACAAAAACTGATATAACCTTCCTAATAGATTACAACTCTATATGACAAGATTCCTAATAGGTTACAACCATATATGTAAAATAGATATATGCTATAACAGTAATCAAGCAATTAAGGTCACGAGTCAACTTACTGATGGAAATTAGATTAAAAGGAGAATTAATAACATAGTCGACAGAAGCAAAGGGTAAGGAAGGAAGAGGGCATGCCGTACTGATTCCTTTAACGATGGTTTGAGATCCATTAGCTAAAGTAACCATGGGTAAAGGAGAAGTAAATGTAAGAGAAGAAAATATGTCCTTATTACTGGAAAGATAATCAGAGACTCTAAAATCAAGAATCCAATCCGGGGTCAGGATGAATGTGAAGACGAGTAGAGACATTACGGTTTGGTGACAAGCGAAATGGATGCAGTCGGCTGCACAGTGAGGTGGAAGTACTTATTATATACCGTTGGGCTTAAAGGCCAACTCGGAGATGGATGAGCTCCCTTTGGCTGGCCTGGGCGAAATGGTGAAAATGTTGAGTCAATAAAACCCATTACTGGAAGAACAAACAACTCCCAAGGGCCTAAATGTGATATAAAGTGTGGAAGCAGAAAGGAAGATTAAGCTGATGAAGAGCCACAAAATCATTGCCGGAGGAGAGAAAAGTAGAAGACAAAGGGCATTTAAAGTACCAGTGGAGAAGCGGTCCATAAATGATACAGTAGTTGTTTTTATTATTCTTTTCCTTTTTTATTTTTATTTTTTATCCTTTTTTATTCTCTTCTTTCATGTATAAATGTGTATAGACATGTATTGTAATTAAATAAATACAGATTCTGTACTGACATTTATTTATTGGTCTTATATGTAAACATTCTTTTCTTGTAGAAATATAGGAAGTGTATGTTATTTTTATTGTTCTTTTAAGGCTACTATGATGCCTAGAGTTAGCAATGGAGGCTGGCTTTAATGGTGTCTTAAGCATTGTTCTTTGGCACTTTTGTAGCTCTAGCAGAAATTGCTAATCTAATCGTTATTTAATGACCTATTCAATTCCTTGGCAATGAGAAATGTATTGATATTAATATACAATATATTGATATTCTTTGGATCACCTCATATTTGATGCTGACATACTGTCTTAATTACAAATTATAGTGTTGATTTGGCATTTGATGCTGACAGATTCTTTTCTTGTGGATATGGACTAGGATATTATGTGCCATTTGTGGTATTAATGTGTTAAGCTATATCATTTCATTAGTTCAATACTGTAAGTTACTCACTCAGCATTCCAATTTCTAAATACTTCTATAATGCTTATAGATATGACCACTAACATTTGCTGCTCTGTAATAATTATCAAAAGGTCTTGTATCTCTCAGAACAGGATCTTGAATTGGACATTGGTCAGCAGGTTATCGTATTCTTGTGGCTAAGATTACTTCTTGTTCTAGTATTAATCTACAAAGGTGTCATATCTCCAAGTGGAAGGTTATAAAATCATAAGTAAGTAGGATTCATTATTAGGTATCATACTCACAAGGATTCTGTGCCAAAAACAGTATGACAGTATGCATGGAGGTTCAAAGAGAGGGTAATGTTCAAGTAGGCTGGAAGCTGTATCAAACAATTGGTAGTGGTGATGATTAGTATTTTCTAAAATGCATTAAAGTGGTAGAGGCTAAGATCCATTGATTTATGTTCTCTGGGTGGAGTTTTGCTCCTTAAGGTATCTCAACAAATGCTCTATTTTTCCTCTCTCTATATATAGATATTTTGAGGCAAAAACCACACTCCAATGGTTCTCTATTTTCATCTCCAATATGAGATGATGGGATATATTTTAGTAAAAACACTATTCCCTTCTTATTTTATTATTATACTATTATGCTTTCATTATTTTATTCTTATAATAGTAGTAATTATTTTAACATATTTTTATTTTCAAGATATGTTTTATTTTGTATTTATTATTTTATTAATTTTGAATTATTTTCATGTATATTAAAGTAGTTTTAAGATATTCATTTCATAGTATTAATTTTTAATAATTTATATTTTCTTAAAATAATTTAATTTTTCAATAAGTATTTTTGACAATGATATTATACATTTTTTTACTATATTGAAATGAGGGTGTTAGTTGAGTTAGTGTGTATTAAGATTTTAAATTATTAATGATAATTTCATAGAAATAAAATCTAACTAGATGAAAAAAGAGAACATAGAAATTACATCATATGATGTTTTGCACATCATTGTAAACTAAGTCATTATTCTAGGCTGTTATTTATTTTACATTTCCCATAAAAACAATTAATGCATTTCAAAGTTCATAATAATGACTATTATATCTTAATTTGTTTATAAAGTAAGGAGTGGTCAGAAATTGTTATGTTTATATCATTATATTATGACAACAAACTATCACATTTAAATCAAAGTGCTCCCATGACGTCAAATTCATCTTATCAAATCGTAGTATAAATTCTTCATTATCGTGAAGCGTTTATTCTCAGATAACATCTTTGATAATTAGCGAATATGATGGTGAAATTACCAGATAATTTACTATTATTAGTTTTTTTATTTATTTTTATCATTTGGTTTATAATTTAATATGTTTGTTATGTAGCTTTTTAATGATGTTGATTTTAATGTAATCATGCATTTATATATAATTATTAGTTTGCAAAAACATTTTAGGTTTCATCTATTTTTTTATTTTAATATAATTTATATTTATACTTAAACTAAAAATAAAAATATTATATATCATATTTTCCATATTCTTTTAAAAATGATGTGAAAGAATGAATAATTTGTGTGAAAAGATTCATTTGTTGGAGTTTGTTAAGGTTTAGTCTCTAATCCGTTTAAGATTCTTTCTCTCTCTTTAATCTCTAATTAGACTCTAACTTTGTTTATTGCTTTTCCCCTTTAGACAGTATAATGCATGTGCCTCCTTATAGTGTGAAATTCGTAATATTCATTTTCTCTCAACATGGTATCCGACCATGAAAGTTTAGAATATTAAGAGTTAGGGTTTCTTAGGTGTGGTCAATTCGACGGTCATCCAATGACTATTCTCTGCTCCGGTCACATTACGATTGGTCCATGAAGCCTCTTATGAGCCTGACCACCATTAGAACTGCCTTGATAACTTTTACCAGCGAGTTTTAAATGACTGACTCTGCTTTGTGCTGGACATCACTAGGGTGCTGGCTGTCTCCTCACAGTGGAAGTCTCCGACAACATGTGTCTATGTGTGGAATCAGCGCAAATCTCCTAAAGCCATTGTCCCTCACGGCGTGAAGTGTGTTAACCTTCTGGTCGTCGAACTTCATCACGAGTCAAGCGCTGATCTGAAGCCTATGTGCTTGGTTTCCCGATCAGACCTATTCCCTCTTTTGTCCATTTTTTTCTCAACGAAATTCTTTCAACTATGCGTTTTCTTCTAAGTTCCACATACGGAAAACCTCTCCTGTCTGGGTTGTGTTTCATATAGAAAGTCAGTTTGCATTGATTTTGTGACTCTCGTGCTCTGCTCTCTAAACTGAAAAGATATCTCTGTCATTGAGAAAGATGTCTTTATAAACTATGAAAATTGAGACATTTAATTCTTTAATATCTGAACTCTGATTATCTTACAGATAAGCTCACGGGAAGCGAAAATTATCTATCAAGTGATTTGTGGACTATGGTTTATTGATGTGGTTGTGATCATATCCTTGCCTCTGGACCCACAGTATCCCCAGCTAATGTTTTACTATTCTCTGATAATCTATTGATGCAAGACTCTATATATAATATTGGGGCTATAAACTTGCCTCTACGGAATCGTTGAAGGTATTTTTAATGTTCATCTATCAGGAAATATTCTCCATTGCTAATTTGACGACTGGGGTATGGATATATCTTCTTTTGGTGGACCAGATATGCCTTAGCAGGATAGACATATCTTGCCAAAGTCTACTAATGTAGAGCCAGTGAGAATGGGTCAGTCTTTATAGTCTTTCTTAAGCCACTTCAGAGCAGTTTGAGAACATGCGGGAATAGATACTCACTAGAGCAATTATTCCAAACTTTGAAGAGGCTCTGCTCGATTTACTTTACCACCTCCATTGCCATAATTATAAATTCTAAGATTACATGGATGCTGTATTGAGTTTCTCGGTGTTTTGAGAGTGATTCCAAAAAGGTGAAATGGTAGCAATGAGATAGAGGGACAACGTCAGCAATGCCTCATATGAGCCCAGGACCCACCATTGTTCGATGCCATCAATTACATCAATGAACCTCTCATTTCTGTTTATTGCGTCTTGATCATTCAGTGAGTTCGAGTTCTGTCTCAAGGAACTCATCCACACCTCAGGAGATCATTCGCATTCGACAAATATAAGGGTACCTTCGTCTCTCACTCGAACCAAGTGAGTCTTCCTCCACATTTAGCCTGTTGCTGTGAGCCGATCAGTCTCTGCTTTTGCCCATTCATGTACTATTGGATCAATCTTTTGGAGCCACAATCACCTCCTCTGGTAATAAAGACTTTTCTTAACTACGCCTTCATGCCATCACCACCCACCCTGTACCTTGGCTGTGGTTCTCAAATCATAGCTAAAGGCATTGGCACAAACGTCCCCTCTCTTCCTTGCCCTTTACCTCACATGCTGTGTTCACGATTTTCCTTTTAAATATCTTGGCCTTTGTAGTAAGTTGACTCGTGACCTTCATTGTTTACTTACTTTTCCTGACCTCTGTGGCCTTATGGGGCTGGATGCAGGGAGAAGGCGATTAAGCGCCGGACGCGGAGTCCATGATGCCTTTCGTAAATAACCCTCATTTTGAACATGATTGCGCTTCCGCTGGGCTCCTTTCCTCTATCCATAGTCGTCTTGGTCATCCGTATCTAAGTTTAGGAGATAGTTTCTTATTTTTCTAGTTTATCTTCACTTGAGTTTGAGCCATGTTAGCTTGAAACATGCTGTCGTCGAAAGCGTTTAGGTCTGAGAATGAAGTCTTCTTTTGAGCTATCCCACCTTGATGTTTTGGGTCCTTCTAGATTACTTGCATCTACTTTAGAATTTAGTTACTTTGTTACTTATAGACGACATTCTGATCTGTACTTGGTTGTTTTAATGAAAATAAGTGCGATGTTTTTCTATCTTTCAAAAATTACATGCTGAAGTACCTCAGGTCAATACGCCACATTTGTATTTGAAGTGATAGCTGATGAATATTTCTCTATACCATTCTCTTCTTTATGTCTTCCGTGGAAGGGTTTTCACCAATCATCTTGTGCTTGCACCCACGACAAAATGGAGTGGTTAGTACCGATCGTCATTTAGTTAAGATGGCCACTCTCTCTTCATATTATGATTATAACGTTTTTGCGGGATATTATCTTATCGCATGTTGTTGATTATTATTATGTCATCCCTACATTATGCATGTCAAATCCTCGATACGTCTTGTTAAATATCAACCTCTTTTTGCCTCCTCTATGTCTTTGGTTATGTACGACGACATGTTCTCCCATCTGTGAAACCAAAGCTCTGACGAAGCCCTGAAGTGTCTTCTTTGGCTATTCTAAACTTTAGAAGAGTTCATCATTATTATTCTCCGATATTGTCATTACTTTATCCGCTAGCGATGTCTTTTATTTTAGGAATTCCTGTACTCACTTACATGTCCTCTTGTTCAGATGTGCTCTTATCTTTCTCTTGTATTAGCATCCTCAGATTTCCCTTCTCCACCTATGGATCTGTGGCTGAACTGCCGGGTTTATACTCGTAGTCCTTGTCCTCTCAGAGCTCTTGTTGAATCGTCTTCTATGCCATAATTAATCTCATTGATTTTGCATACATGAGTCTATCTATTGTCGTGGAAGTTTTAATTCTCTTCGCCCGACTTTGTTTATCATGTTTTCTCAGAACTTTATGGTTTATCTTTTACTACTTCTTTGTTTCCATCTTGTCTTTTGTCTACTAAAGTATTAGTGAGCTCCCTCTAATACAGAGTGGGAAACAAGCAATGATTGAGGAAATGGAAGCTCTTTACTCCAATGGCACATGAAAGGGCCTCGCTCTTCCTCTTCCGCCAGTCTCCCATTGACCTTTGATGGGTTTTATTCTGGGAAATTGGATACTTATGGCCAAGTTAGTCGACTTAAAAAGGCCAGTTGGTTGTCGAGAATTTACATAGCAATATGGCTCGGACTCTTGGTTCTTTTTCTCTAGTGACGAGATTGCCTTTGTTTGCTTTGCTTCTTTCTGTGTTTATGCACTCATGACCCATGCAAAATTGGATATCAAGAATGACTTCCTTCATGGTGATCCCATGAAGGTTTATGTGGCTCCCAGGAAAAAGTCAATTTTCTTTGGAAGGAGGGTAAAGCGGTAATTCGATCAGCAGTTTTTTGATCTAGGATAAACGGATTCATAGTTGTAATTCTCCTTGGGAAATCATTCATCTGATAATTAGTTGGATTATGGATAGTTGGGGTTCGTGTTTTTATTTGTGAGGTAGTGCGGAGACCCGACAGCGCGTTTTGAGTGGCTTCGAGATGAGGCCCAACGATGTCAGTGGAAAGCCCAGTCAAGCACCAGGCTGAAGTGGGACCCATGAGACATATGCGCGGTAGTATGATTGGACGAAATATGAGATGGAGTAAAGGATAAGGTGTAATCCGATGAGCCCGATAAGAAATGGACATGGTGGGGATGACACTCCCAGGCCACTATCTTCTCGACCTATTTGGGGAGAAGGAAAAGAGAGAGAGACAGGAAGAAGGGAGATTTAGGTGAGAAGCTTTCACTTCTCTCTCTAGGTGTCCACGCGTTGGGTCAAGTCAAATTAAGGCGAGACAGAGGCAAAGTTATAATTGCAAAGACTGTGGGGTCTGGGAAGTGCGTGGATTTTGATAATTCAGAAGGTAAAGGTTTCTTCTGGATATTCTATCTAAAAGCCAGAAAATATGGCTTTGGAGTGTCTGACGCAGGAAGGCCATGGTTTGGTCATGAAAGTGAATCAGTAACGATGAGAAGTTGCCATGGGCCAGCCACATGGGCCCAGTTTAGGATGGATAACAGTGGATTACAACCTATTGAACCAAGATGAGTCATGAAATTGTTTGCATCTTATTGCTTGGTAGTTAAGATAACACGATTGAATTGTTGTGTCATCCATTGTTTGAAGTGAATGACACATGGTTATCAGATGATTAGGTCTTTGACTCAATTGGAAACTATGGTTGTGGTGTTGTAATATCACTGAGCTGAAGTTCATCGTATCATTACACAGTGGTAGTAAAGCTTGTGATGTCATGAATGCGATTGATATGTGGCATGAATGATATGTTAATGCATGCTAATTGGACGTGTTAACTTGATAATTTGAATTATATGGAATATAATTGTGTAAGTGGAATATATTGATTACTCATTCACATTCATTATCTGTTGAGGTATGTATCCCGAGTTGGGTGTGTGTGCAGTAAGGTTGATTACCATTTCTTGGTGGAGATATACCGATGAAACTCAATGTTTTGGTGTCAAAATGCAGCCTATGGTTAATCCTCAAGAGTAGTAGAGAATTGAGGGTGTGTTTGGTAGACAGGAAATTTGTTAATCCCCTCGGGTGAACACAGATTTGGTGCAGAATTCGCGTTAATATCCGAAAGGTTCTATATGGGTGTTAGAGACTCGCGGTCTTTATCCAGAAAGTTGTGTGAATATGAGAGACCATGGTATCGCGAAAGTTATGTTGCTTTCGAAAGAAAGCACGGTGTGGATTATAATGAAACTTATTAATTGATAAGTGAGGTTGACTGGGATTTAGTTACCGTGTACTAGCATTGGGTTGGTGAGCCGACGATGGCTCTCGATTATATGGTCGTCATTGTTGTTTTGGTGTGATTATCTGCTACCAACATGACACGTGTGAGGTGGTCAGTGGCTGGCGTCTCAGTGTAAGCATCTCATGCGATGTAGTCATTCCATGTGTGAATTGTAAGTTGTATGGAATGTGGATGTTTGTAATAATACCATTGCATGTGCATTTTAAGGTGGGGAGTAGCCTTGGTAGGAGGTGTCTGGGCGTTGCTGTTTGATCGTGGAACCACTTTTCACAATTACTAAAGGTT
Source organism: Tetrastigma voinierianum (assembly GCA_016808115.1). Classification (NCBI taxonomy): domain Eukaryota; kingdom Viridiplantae; phylum Streptophyta; class Magnoliopsida; order Vitales; family Vitaceae; genus Tetrastigma; species Tetrastigma voinierianum. Next base: position 128,545 of record JAEQBH010004802.1, on the reverse strand, counting down.
TGGGGATGGGATACATCAGAGGCCTTAGGCGAAGGCCAACAAACTTGGCCTTGTTTGTATATTTGTAAATTCTAGGTAGAAGACCTTAGTTTGTGTAATTTGTAATTAAATCTGAATTGTAAAATTAACTCATTTTGTACTTAATATATACATTTCAGGTGAGTTTTTCTATGGTTGTAGCTTTGTAAGTGAGGTTGATTCTGTTTTGGGTATAACAAAGAAGGGAAAGGAAATCCTGGAAGGAGCTGGATATTCTACACTGCTTTTAGGTGCGACACGTGAATTGGTGTTTTCGACATAGGTGGCGGGGTGTGCAGGCGTCGCGGCATATAAATGCGGCTGGCATTGACGAGGGCGGGTAGGGGCGGTGTGCGACCTGCTGGTCGTTGTCATGACTTTTAGCTTGGCGGGATTGGTGTCGACACACGCACTTCTTGGTGTTGCGACATGGTTAAACTCATGGCGTCACGTTGCGTTGGTGTCGCGACAAGGGCGTGGGAAGGCCAATTGGTGGCGTGGCATTTTAGTGGTGATGACGGTTGAAACTGAGCTAAGGCCTTGATTCTGGTCCTTGACATGATTTTTCATGTCCTTCCTTGATGGTATTCATTGAGACATACGTGACCCCAGACCGGTCTCATAACCTCAGGCTACGATGGTGGGCCAAAATTTGTCGGAACACGAAGCTTTTGGTGCCAGCGACAGCCATGATGGTGCCAGACATAGTTTGATACACTAGAGATTGTGACACGAGAAGGTGTGTGATCGTGGCCAGGCATGGGCGCGCGGCCTTTGCGCCATGTCTTGATGCATTACTTGATACCTTGGACCTGTTCATGGTGTTTGGTCTTCATTTCTGGACCTTGTTTTCACTAACATGTTCATAGTCATAACCAAAAGAAGAAATGACCCCGGTTTGGCGTCACAGTTATGTCAGAACATTTGTGGTTTTGTAGCAGGGAGTGATCTAGTTTTGGAGTATGCAAATTGGTAGTTATCCCTGTGGTTTGGCAGTCTCCTTCGAGCTTAAGTTTAATGGTTTAAACACAGTGGTTCAAAGAGTTTGACATGATTTGGAAGCACGAGAAAACCATTGTTTTTATCATCGCCTCTATTGAGCGATTATGTTGCCAGTTATTGTGGATGACATTTGTCATTCTGATGTTGAACCGAGGATGGTATTGAAGCTTCAATAATGCCCTTTCGACCCTTTGTCCGAATAAAGACTTGAAGCTGATGTTACATACCAGCGTTGAGGTAAACAGTCTAATTCGAAGTGGTTGCACCTCAAAGTATATGGACCATATTGTAGACCTTTGATATGTTCGGGTATGGCGTATTCCTATGGATCCGGATCGTGGCTTGTGCGAATTCAGGGCTTCTAAGTCAGGAGATGTCAATGACTTATGGTAATTGAACTATCTCGCATCTTTCGACGACATTTCTTTTCCGTGGCGTAGTTGATGGAGTTCTTATTCGCGCGTGATAAGCCGAACAGTTTTCTGATTACCATTGATACCGTTACATGTGAAGAACGTGGGACAGAAGTGTTTTGCGAGGTAAGGTCGCCTGCGGGATTGGCTGGCTGGCCAGTGTTAGGCGGACTCACCCCACAGGATAGGCGTTCTGTCAGTGTGTAGTATTCATTGGAGGTAACAATACTCTTGGAAGAGTAAAAGCAGGTCTTAGTAACGGGATCTAAATCATGACCAGTATCATTTATGATCTTAGCAACATGTAGACTCATATGGTTGAAACACATCTCTTCTAGAGCTAAGATTTTGGAAGGATCAGTGGATTCAAGCTTATGATCAAGCGCTTATGTATTTAAATATGGAGTTTTCCATGGGGACCAGCCTGTGAGTGGATTATACTTTATCGGAGAGAAGATCGCATGGATCAAGTATTCTGATTTGTTAATTCTAATGGAAGCTGACTAAATATCTTGTCAAGTCTGTAGATATAGATAAGTATATATATAATGACTTGGTGTTTTATTTCATGCCAGGCTTGAGAGTGTGGGGTTTTAGTCTCTAAATCATTAGGATTCTATATTCTCTTTTTAGTCTCATGAATTAGACTATAACTTTGTTTCCTTTTTTTTTTTCTTATACGCGTGAGTATAAATATGTATGTTCATAAATGCATGAAATTAATAGAATTATAGTATTCCTTTTCTCTCAGCAGAGTTGAGTCTCAAATATTGGACTATCATCTCTAAATATAGAGAATATGCCAATTTGGAGTTGAAAATAGAGATTCATTGTTGATGCTCTTAGTCATCCAACTTGTCAGGTCAGTGGTAACCAAATATTAATAGCTCAAATTCCTTTTTAAGTCACAGGCATTGTTCAGTAATTGATTAGTGCTATACAGATCTTGATTGCTGTCGGGTTAAAGATGACTCAATCAAACACTGTCACACAATCCAGAGAATCAAGAGTAGTATCAAGAATCTTTTAGGACCATTTGAGGTGGGTTTTGATTCCTAGCATATAGACTCTCCCACGTGAATCACAAAATGATTCAAAAACTTACAAGAGTCCTATAACTGAGAAGAAACTATATGGGAAAGCAAACTGGGCTTTGCTTTCTTCTGAGCCCTAGCTAAAAGCAGTTGGTATGCATAATTGCAAGAGAAATGGATAAACATTAGTAAAATAGGAACTGGATTGTATTAGTTAAGAAGAATATTACTTGTTTCTTAAAAGCTGCACTCTATAAAACTATAAAAAGAAATTTTTAATGAACTAACAAAAAACAAACAGTCCTCCCCCTGTCCAATAATTATCTCTCATATCTACAAACTGATTGGTTGTTATCTAAAACCATTCCACTTAGCTCTTAGGCCCCTTCCATAACAAAGGTTTAAAGAAGAGTACCTAGGACAGAAATTATAACAAATCTTACAAGTGTCAAACAACTTCAAAACTAAAATCCAGAAGCTTCCAGTTAAACTGCAATGTATTATTTAGGATTAAAAATCCACCAACCATTGATAGCATACTGATCAAAATTACTGGATGGATGAACAGAGGAATTAAATGTTGACTTAAAGATGTACAATATATAGATCAAGGAACCTCATAAGGGGGTAATGAAACTCCCCTAAATTTCCTCAGAGCTCCCTTTCGGTAATGTTTGAGGTGTAGCAGGGTGGGTTTTTCTTTTCAGCATAATTTAAATATTTTAAATGTTCACTGAACTACTCCACCTGTACATTCTAAATTATGATAAGACTTCTGTTTGACATTTAAGTTCAGGTTTTCTTTTGTGTCTTGCTAGATTGGCTCCCTTAATCACATCATCATATTAATTTGTTAAGAACAGTCAGTATAATTCTTTTGCCCAACTCAGTATAGTGAATCTAAACATTTCAAGCTGAGAGTGATTTATTTTATTTGGATAGGTTAATATTTATTCCGTGGGTTCCAGACATGAACCTCCACAAGCCTCTATCCTTTGGCATGAGCCAAAACATCTTAGGCGAGTTCCAAAATAATTTTATTTTATTCACAATTGAATGTTTGTTCACTATAAAAATGAAACACAGGACAATGCACCAAACAATATGTTCTTAACTGTTTGAGCGTTTGTTATCATACTAAGTTTACTGTGGCACATAGTTCAAATGTATTCTTGGCATCTGTTAGTTAAGTTCTTATTTGGCACCAATTATATCACTAGCATCAGGATGGCATGTACATATATGCAAGGGCATCAGCTAAAGGGAAACGTGTGCAGGTAAGTGCACTTCCTTAACTTAGATGACAGATGTAAAGTTTTGCATGTGAGTGAAATGGTTTCTCTTCTACTCATTTGATAGTTGAGATCGATATTATTTGACATTACTGGTTTTTCAGTCTAATATGGGGCAAGAATCATGGTGTCATGCGGATGCCCAGCATGGATTATTTACTGAATACAGTAGTTTCTGCTGGTTTTGGTGCTGGATAATAGTATGGCACTCAGCACAGTAATCTTTGTTGGAGGCTCAAAATCATGTGGTCTGTTTTCTATCTCATATTAACTTTAACTTAATGTTTGCTTTTCAATCTTGGGTTCAATTTGTCCACTTTTTAAGGTTTCATTATAATTCAACAATCAACGAGTTCTATTGCAACTAGGTTTCCACTTTAGTGATGACACAAGTGCATTCATATCTACAATCAGGAGCTTCTTATAAATTCTCTACAAATGTAGCAGTGGCTTACAAGCTAGATTTTCCCAACTTTGGTCATGGGCTTTCTAGTTAGTGGGGAATTGGGGTGCAATTTGAATTCTTTCTATCATGATTAGTGTGTTACATTCTAAAACTTGGTGATGGCTCCATTGACAGACCAGGTGCTTGGCTGAACCGTGGGATGTAAAATTTGAATCTAACACATTGTACACATGGTATACTGATAATATCACTACCACATGAAGGCAGATGGTCCCTTAGAGTCTATAGATAACAAGTCATCTCATATAGATGCTACTTTGAAGAAGTGCCACAACAATGAATTAAATCAGGATGCTTGGAGGACATTTATTTTGTTTATTTATTTATGTTTTTTTTTTTTTTACAATTAGAAACAATATATATATATATATATATATACTATATATATATATATATATATATATATATATATATATTACTATCAAAGAAAGCATGAAAATGATGAGAACATCATCTGTAGTTTCTTATGAGCACAGTGCATGAGCTTCGTATATTTGATTTTATTTGTGAGCCTTAAAAAAAATGGAACTTGCTGATGTTTGGTTGAATGATAAAAGCTTATAAGTTTTTCTCTTTCCTTTCAATCATATCAGTAGGTAGACATATTTGCTACTTGTGAAATGAGAGAAGAAAAGAATGCTTTTCTTTATTAAATGGATAATGTATAAGTATTTGAAGCTATGTATATAACGGAGAGTATAGCTGAGTAGTAGAAGAGATGTACTGGAAAATATGCATACATGGAAGGGACTATGAGGAGAAGTCCATTGGACATTCCTTCTATATTCATTCAACAAGTCCTTCAATTTGGAGCATGTGATTATATGTACTGACATTCTGATCTGTAATCCTTATCCCAGATCTGCGTGATCAGGCATAGAGAAGGTTTGCCCCAGAAGGAGATCAGAGGAAGGAGAAGGTTAATAGAAGAAGATTATGAAGAAAATTAAATCGGAGTTCCGGAGAAGTTGGGCATGAAGAGACAAACAAAACTCAACCCCTTGACAAAGTACCATGTGAAACAGAAGAAGAAAGAATGTTTTCTTTATTAGATGGATCATGTATAATATCCACAAACCTAACTATATATAAAGGATGATGCTTAAAAGGTAGCTAGAAAGGATATCTGAGGAAAATAATACAAACATGGAAGGGACTATGAGAGGAAGGTCCATTGGACATTCCTTCTACGTTATTCATCACTCCTTATTAGTTGTTTGGGAGGGTTATTTTACCTCGTCTCATTTTTTGGCCAAAGGGTGGCCGACTCAATCAAAATATATAAGTGCAGACCATATATTACCTTGCATTGATTATTGACTAATAATCTGTGCGAGGAATAGGGATCAACTTAATCTTGATAGGTAATATATTTACCGCAGAAGGATAAGAAATCTTTCAAGCGAAGCTTAAAAAGAGAGGAATGGTGATCCTTATGATAAAACAGAAATTATAGGCACATATATACTTAGAAGCAGACTGGTGGTAGATTCCAGCCAGGCCATCGGGAGCAATATCACATCACCACCCTCACTTGCAAGGGACATCTCATTTGAGAGGGATTGTCCACTTAAGTGCCAAATGCGACCCTCGGCCTTATATAGGAGGAGGGAAGGTTGCCGAGACTTTTAGGAATTATCTTGGCTAGAAAGGTGTGGAAGGTTAAGAAGAGGCCCTACATGTGCACTTTTGAAGGCTATGTAGTAGAAGTGACCTGAGGCTTGAGGCTTCTTATAAATAACGTACATAGACTTCTCTAGAATTTTGTAGTTAGTGGAGACCTCCAGGGTTAAAGTGTTTCAAGAATTTTCTCGTGAGGAGAGGTCTCATTTGGCCAAACTACTGGCCAAGAGCTTGAAAGAACATTGTAAGCTTCCCTTCTTCATTAAAGCATTCCTTTTCTTCTTGGGATTTTCTTCTGCTTGTGTTAGGATACGCTAAACTAGGCAGGGAAGGTTGACTTACTAACCAGGAGTGGGTAAGTTGTCGAGTGTCGCACATGAGCCTAGTGGAAAGATTCTTGACAATCAGCTATCTTGGCTGTCATATGGCCTCTGGATTTACTAGTCACAGTCCATTTAAAGAAAACTCTGTTTTTAGGCTTATCTGCAATCTTATGCGGTAATATTGAAGATCCTCGACACCATGTTGCTTATCCTGCTGACAAAATGGATTAATGTTTGCCCCTCGTTGAGATGCCAGTAAAGAATTTAGAATCCCCTGCCAATATCTAACATTAGTCATGAGGGAAGACACATGTCACACTTTTTGTTAAACAGCGCTCTACAAAACGAGCTTGTGGGATTTTAATTTAATATGAATCATGCTCCTTTAACATCTTCTATGCGTTTAGCCTCATACCCGCATGTGGAGAGTCAAACAAAGCGTAACAAGTCCTTCATAGGTTAAATTATAGAGAAGTGGTTTGAACCTAGGACATCCCATGAAAGTCAATTTACGATACACCATGTTAAAACAACCATTCTGTAGCTCAAACACATTGGATTTGGTTTGTCATGATATCATGCTTTTAACTTACTTTGTGTAGTCTCTAATAATCCTTATTTCATCAACAAATTTACTTGAAGAATAAACTCAAAATTAAATTTAACTTCTTGCTTTGCTATGAACTCTTTTCTTTTCCCATTGAACCAATTATTTGTTCAGAAAATGATGAGATTTAGAGAGATACCCCTCTATAATCCTAGAAGTCATGAACTAATTGTTCTCCCACCCCATTGATTTTAATGTTATCTGGAATGAAATTTTTCACACTTTAATTTTAGACTAGTCCACCATGTGATATGGGCACACAACTGAGACCACTAACCACTCTCCTACCAAGATCCTTAGAGGCAACCATCAATCTTGAGCAGTCTCTCTCTGGGGAACCTACTATACCTACTGAGGCCTTTTTAGATGGAGTAAGTGGGTCTTGACGGGACTATAATACAATACGCCATACGGCAACAGATGGCTGTTTCCCAGTCCGATAATACCATTTTCTCCATAAGTTAAGGTCTATAAGGCATAATCTACAGGGCCAGTCAATAGTGTTGAATATCAAAGCTGTATTCAGCCCTAAAAAAGTATAGATTATAAGGATGCTTTGGCAGTTCAGATCAATTAATTGGAACACTGGAAGATCTACAACCAGGTTCAAAAGTAAATGCCAATTACAGGACGAGTTGTATCTATCTCAGTAGCTTTAACAAGTCTAGTACCACAAGTACATGTTTTGCGCTAACTTGGTGGCAATCTGTATTTCTTTCTGGTTCACCAAAAGCCTAGTCCTTTTGGTTTGTGACTTCAGCTCATTTGAAACAACATGATCATATTCTTGGTCAGTGTCTTGGTTGAATAGTGATGAGTGGTAGTGCTAGGATTGGTTGAGGCATTGCTGTAAAGATTCAATGGATACTTACGATCTTTGTTGCCCACGCTAGTACTTTGTGGGAAGTATATGGTAAGTTGATTCAATTAGGGTCCAATAATCTGATTTTATATTGCTATGGGAGAGTGAATAATCAGTCCAAATTTGAGGAACTGGTTGCTGGGAACTTCTTTTTCAATGTACAAAATATGTGTATATAAAGTGTGTAGCACTAGGCTGTAAAGATATTCATAAATTAATATAATTCAGCTCCAGTTCTGTTTTCTTCATGGTATCAAAGCCATAGAGTTTCTGGGAATTTTTCTGTGCAGCCTCCATTGATGTACCAATTTTTTGAGGGAATCTTTCTAGGCAGCCTTCGTTGTTGTACCAGATTTTTTCAGCATTCTTCAGGCTTCTCTATGCCAGTTTTTCTGCTTCTTTTTCCAGCCTTCATTGCCAAATGACATTTGTTTCAGTATAATTGTTGGTATAATTAGTCGCCTTCATTGCTGATTTACTTTTCTGTGGCTCCTCCATTATTTCCTGATCTCACTTTATCCTTTGTCGTAACATCAGTTGTGTTAGACTCCTTTCTTCCATGTTAAAGAGAACTGTTGATCTGTTTACGTAACTTTACAGCTAATATTCTTTGGGCTGTTTACGGCTAATATTCAGCCACCTTCAGTTCTGGCATAGCTCGGGTATGTATTCGTGACTCTTTCAGCTGGGCTCATTTCTCTTTAGGATTAAATGCTTCACGTTCCCACGTAATGAGTTTAGAAATGCTTGGATCTTTGGTCACCAGTGCTAGTGACTATATGACCCATAATCCAAATAGTTTAAAACTTATTCACAGCATCCAAACAATAGGAAAATTGTTCTTTACGATGAAATTACCACCATAGTGGCTGAGTAAAAGAGATGTTCAAATTACCCTAAATCTAGTCCTTAAAAATGTTCATGAATACAAAAACTTACCCAAAATCGAACTTGTCATGCTATATTTGATGTCTCCTTTTGTGAATTTCAGGACCAGGGTTTGGGGAGGAGGATTGGACTTGCCAAGGAGCATAATGGACTCTACTACTTGAGTTCATCTAGTCAGCCTAAATTGGTTAAGTCTAATTTATGTACTTCCTTTTTCTCTTCATCAAAAAAAGATGTCACTTGGTTACATCATAGGCGTCTAGGTCATGTGTCTTTTTCCACATTAAAAATAATGTTTCCTACCTTGTTCAAGGGACTGGATATTCAATCTTTTCATTCCGACATTTATGGGTGTGGAAAACATACTCGTATACCCTTCCCTATTAGTAATAAAGGATCTTCTTCTCCTTTCTTTCTAATTCACAGTGACATTTGGGGACCATCTATCATTCCAAATACCTCAGGATCTATTGATGATTGTACTAGAGTTTCTTAGATCTATTTGCTTAAAAATAGATCTGATGTGAGTCACATTTTCCCTACTTTTCGTACAATGGTTCAAAATCAATTTGGTATAAAATCAAGAAAATCCACTCAGACAATGCTCGTGATTATTTTAATCAAATTCTGTCTCAGTGGTTTCAAAAGGAAGGAATTGTACATGAATCATCTTGTATCACTACTCCCTAACAAAATGGAGCGGCGGAAAGAAAAAACCGTCATCTTCTTGAGTGTACTTGGGCCTTAATGCTTCAACAAAATGTACCAAAATCCTACTAGGGAGATGCTATACTCACATCAGCATATGTCATACATAGGATTCCTTCTAGAGTTTTGGGGTTCAAAAGTCCACTAGAAACCTTTTCTTAATTCTATCCCGATATTCGGTCCTCCTTCAACTTTGCTTCTTGGGTTTTTTGGTGCACATCCTTTGTCCATATTTCACAATCATAAACAGGGAAAATTAGATCCTAGAGCTCTCAAATGTGTCTTTGTCCCGTACTCATCAACTCAAAAGGGATATAAATGTTATCATCCATCCATTAGGAAACTTTATGTTTCAGCTGATGTTACCTTTGTTGAAAATGAGTCAAACTTCACCACTAATTATCTTCAGGGGGAGTTATCTATACTTGAAGATAAGGAGTTAGCCTTACCACCACTAGAAATAATCCTCTTAACCGAGTCATTCAAATCAAAAGAAACCACTTTAGTGTTACCAATGTCTTTAGAACCTATTCTAATCTCACAATCCGAAGAGTTAGTAGAGGAAATGGAAGAAGACAATTAGATCTTTGATCAGTTTCGGTTTGCTCAAGTGTATGCAAGGAGAAGGGACCCTGTGGTAACAAGGCAAGAACAATCTACCGAACTGAATCCTGGAAATGAGGTAACAATTCTTGAATAGAACCCAGCTCCTAATCTTGACCATGATTAATCTATAGCTTTGAGAAAAGGAGCCCGAGAATGCACAAAAAGGCCACTATATCTATTGTCTCACTTTGTGTCTTTTTAGAGATTTTATTGCGTCATAAGCATTTCAGCTTTAAGCACTATTCATTCACACTCATTTATGCGAAACATTATCAAAGAGAGAATGGAGACTTGCTATGGAGGTTGAAATGGATGCATTACAAAATAACAAAACTTGGTAATTAGTTGATTTACCTAGTGGTAAGAAACTAGTGGGCTGCAAGTGGGTGTTTGTAGTAAAATTCAAAGGTGACTCCACTAGAAACGGTCTGAGGCAAGACTGGTTTGCAAAGGGTATACTTTCGGACATATGGAGTGGATTATCAAAGAAACATTTGCTCTAGTGGCAAAAGATGAATACAATAAATTTTACTATCCTTGGTACATTGGTACAGGATTGAGAATTGCAACAGTATGATGTAAAAAATGCTTTCCTTCATGGTAAGTTAGAAGAAGAGATTTACATGAGTATTCCACTAAGGTTCGGTGGGGGTGATGGAAACAAGGTTTGTCGGTTAAAGAAAGCACTATATGGGTTAAAACAGTCCCCACGAGCTTGGTATGGAAGGTTTGCCAAGGTTATGATAGCTAATGGTTACAAGCAAAGCCATAGAGATTATACAGTTTTCCTAAAACGTTCAACTTCAAGGGGAGTCACAACATTAATTGTGTATGTGGATGACATTATTGGGATAGGGAATGATGAGAAAGGGAAAAATACCTTGGGCGATTGCTAGCCGAGTTAAATAAAGATTTAGGAAAATTGAAGTATTTCCTTGGAATTGAGGTGGTCCAAGCAAGGCATTTTTCATTTCTCAACAAAAATATGTTATTGATCTTCTCAGGGAAACATGTATGATGGCTAGTAAACCAATTGTGAGTCCCATTGAACAAAATCACAGATTGAGTGAAGCAGTTTGAGAGAAGAAAGTGGATAGAAAAATGTATCAACGGCTTATTGGGAGACTCATTTATCTTGCACATACTACGCCTAGGCCAGACATAGCCTATTCAGTGAGTGTAATCAGTCAATTTATGCATGGTTCGAGAGAAGTTCATTGGCAGCCTACAAAGTCCTACTTTACTTAAAGGCACATCCAAGAAAGGGAATCTTATTCAAGAAAACATCAGATATTGCTTTGGCAATATACACCGATGCAGATTTTGCAAGGTCTCCATTGAACAGGCGGTCAACTACAAGCTATTGTACCTTTCTTGGGGAAAATCTAGCATCCTAGAGGAGTAAGAAACAAAATGTGGTTGCATGGTCAAGTGCAGAAGTAGAGTTTAAACATGGCGACGAGTATGGATGGGTCAGTCATTCTGATTTGAAGGTTTAATGGAGTAAGCTGTGAAACTTTATTGTGATAATAAATCGTGATCAACGGTGCTCATAATCCAGTCTGACTTAATTGAACAAAACCTGAGGATGACGGGCGCTTCATGAAGAAAAGTTGGATAGTAGGTTAATTTGTACTCCATATGTTTCTACAAGACATCGATTATCCTATGTGCTAACAAAAGGGTTGTGCAGCAACGTGCTTCATAAAAATATTAGTAAGCTGGGAATGGAAGATCTATATTCACCAGCTTGAGGGGGAGTGTAGGAAATTATGTAAATCAGATTCATTCAATCAAGGTCAGTAATTTGATTCTATAATTAGCTATGGGAAGTGAATAATCAAATCCCAAAATTTAGGGAACTGGTTATGGGAACTTCCTTAATCTGTTTACAAAATATGTATATAAAGTGTGTAACATAAGGTGATAAGCGAATGTGTTTATAAAATGTCTTGCCCCATGTCTTGTAAGAATATGTATCGCCTGAGAAATAATATAATATTTAGTAAGAGTATTGTCCACGAGAATAGGTTACTAAGTGCTGAAATTAAAATAGCCACTAACTTTGTTGGATAACCCCGAAGGTGAAAAGAAAATGGAAAACAAAGTAAACTAAAAAAATCGACTAAAGTTCTAACATGCGAAAGAAATTCTGAAGGCCTAGGGTTTTGATTTCATCTAACAAATTCCTATGGTGAGATTCAAAATAGTCCCAATGATGCTCAAATCTTATATTAATTGCGGATTTCACTATAACATATGTTATTCTTTCTCAAGCAATAACAATCTACCCTTGGTAAAGGTTATACTATAGCTCTACCTCAAACCATCATAACCAAGAATACAATAAGCATTAGAATCCATAATACCACATGTAACTCACAAATATCTCTGATACATGATGAAACATGACATTCTATTCATGGTCTAACCTAATTATCACTTCTCAGTCTCACATTGGGTCACAAATCATGTTAATGGAGATCAATCATCAACAAACATAAAGATTTGAATAAAACATTTAATATAATGAATTTCAAACATCAAAATTTACAAATCAAGTACTTTCATAGTTAGTTGTTTAAAACTACATCAAACCAGAAAACTAATTTAGCTCATGAAGGAAATGCAACCATAGAGATAGAAAAGTAGGAAAGAGGAAAAGAAATAAACTAGATATAGATTGCAGCCCTTCTTACTCTTCAAATCTCCTTCTCGGCTTCTTCAGTAAGACCAAAAATATGATTTTCTCCCCGAATAAAGCCTTGCCACAGGGTGTTTCCACCGAGGATCTTCTCTCTAAAGCCACCAATCTCGTTCTATTTACCAAAGCGAAAACAAAGAGAAGCGGCGGATGGGCTTGACAAATTTTGGGCCCCGGAAACATCCTTGGCGCAACGGCGGATCTGATGTTGCGATGTGGTGAAAAAATGGGAACTACTAGAATAAGCCAAGCATAACCGCGCCTCAGCGTGAGTCACTCACGCTGCAGCATGGGTTGCACTTCATCATGTCCAATAGTTGGCACTTATTTATGTCATAAAACTATTAAAAACTAAGCAAAACATGGAGATAAAATGAGTACATACGATACTCATTAATAGGCTATAAAGAATCCTTCATAAATTAATATAAATTCCAGCTTAATTATGTTTTCTTCATCAGTTCTATTTTCTTCAATCTCAGTTATATTTCTTCATGCTTGTTGAGTACATTGGTGCCTTAGTTGAACAACAATGTCATCCCCATTGATGGCTAGAAGCTAGTCCTATCACATGGGTCGATTGAACAAGAATAACTTTTCATTTCCTTTGTTCTTACTTTGGAATTTAGGAATTTGGGAAAATCACAATTAAGAGATTTAGGAAACCTAACATAATCTTTTTATGAAATTTATTAAATGCATTAAATAATGATGTATTCCTTATATTTTATGTAGTTGTAACCCTAATATGTAGCAACTTACTTATAAAATTAATTATATAGGAAATTCATGGGGAATTAAAAATATTAAAAACAAATATAATACTTGTTACAAGTATTAAATATTGATATATAATAATTTTAAAATAGAACATGGATATTAATTATTCATAATAAATTAATAAATTTAATCATGTAAATATCATAAAAATTAATATATAATGAAATCTGATAAAGCATAATAATAATAATAATTTAAAAATGCGTTTAGTATATTGATATGTATTTGTAGTTTATATCTATAGCTATTATTGAGAGAAAATGAATTTTGTATTCTCATTAATTTACAAAAGAAGAAACATACATATTTATACTCTAATGTTAGGGCAAAAAAAGAAATAAAGTTAGAGTCCAATTAGGAGGCTAAAGAGAGAAGGAAAAGAATCCTAAATAGATTAGGAGACTAAATCTGCGCTCCCTCAAGTTGGAGCATATAGGTCAAAAGAACCAAGCTTGTCACATATATATTTTATCATAGGACCTCTAAGAGGCTTAGTGAAGATATCTGCTAGTTGGTCATTAGAGTTGACAAAACTAGTAATCATGCATCCCGATGCAATCTTCTCTCTGATAAAGTGGCAATCCCTTGATGTGGCAGTCTGTCTTGACCATATGAGTTCACATGTTCTTCAGGCCATGGCTCGATGCACGAACTACGGTAGATCACGGCTACTATATCTTGTTTCTTACTCTTCGGGATATTATGTTCTACGCCGATAAGTGCGATACGCGATATAGACGTCTATGCGTGGATGAGCACGCGATACGCATCCATTTGTGGCTGCTGTCGGGTATGACCTTTGTTCTCTCTGACACCCCTTGACACGGTGTACCTTTGACGCAGGAGAATATGAACTCTGACATCTAATGGCTATCCTGAGGTGATTACGGAATTGACTAGCTACGGCTTACGAGAAAGAAATGTCGGTAGAGTGATATTAGGATAGTTCGGTTTACCTCTGAGTCTTTGATATCTCCTGGATCTCGCCCAGAGGCTCCCCACGACTTGGTCTGAAGTTTGGCGTTCGGATCAGCCGGAGTGTCTACGGGCTTACGAGTCCGACATACAGTGCCTTCAATATATCAGTATACTTCCTCGAAATAACCACTCGGAATTAGACCTAAGTTACCTTAATCACGCAGAAAATACTTGAGTTCACGTCTTTTGTACCCAAAAGTGGCTAAGAGGTGTTGTTTGAGTTTTGAATACCATCACATTAGCGCACGCGTGACAATGTCATCCACATAAGCGATCAAGTAAATACAGCATCGATAGAGGTATGATGATAAAAGCGAAATGGTTTTGTCCTTGAATCATTCCAAACTCTGAACCAGGCTAAGCAGTAAACAAAGCTCGAGAGTTGTTTTACTAAGCAAGTATAAGGCAGCGTAAGTTGCATACCAAACCCGGGTTTTCCTTGAGGCGGACCCGAGCATATCGAAGTGGATTACCACTATCGGAGAGAAGATTGCATCGGGTGCATAGTATAGTTTTGTCGACTCTAATGACAGTAGTAGATATCTTGTCAGTCTTAAGTCTTAGGATAAAGTATATATGTAATGAGCAGTGCTTTTGACTATATGCTCCGACAGAGTGTTAAGGTTTAGTCTCTAATCATTTAAGTTCTTTTCCTTCTCTCTTTAGTCTCTTCGTGGCTTTGGGTGAGGGTTTGTCTTGCCACAGGTGAGAATATGAACAAAGCGGACAACGAAGACACGAGGAGGACTAAGAGAGGTTGATTAAATAGTAAAATGAGAATAAAGAGATCTGATCATGCAAAAAAGCGAGAGGATGACATATACGATTAATCAAATAACATAATGTTAAGATAGCATACCCAAAAACATTGAGGAACCTTATGATGAAGGAGGAGAGTCTTGTTTGTCTGGCCAAATGATGGTTCTTCACATTTCGTCACTCTATTATGTTGAGTGTAAGCATAAGATGATTGGTGAAGAATCCCATGGGAAGACATAAAAGAAGAGAATGACATAAAGTAATATTTATTTGCATTATCACTTTTTTAAAATACGAATGAGAGTATTGACTTGAGTCACGAATTTGACATGAAATTTTTTGAAGATAGAAAATAAATTAGCTCGAGTTTCATTGAAAATAACCGTGCATCGAGAATAATCATGCGTAAAAGTAACAAATACTTGAGATCCTCGTAGATGCGGACTGGACCCCGAGCATCGGTGTGGACAGAAGCTCAGCGAAGACTTTGTCCGAGGATCTAAATGCTTTGGGAACTAGACATGAGTATGTTTCCTAGGCGACATATTTGCTCAACAAAGATAAAAATTTAGAAAATGAAGACCAACCACGAAACTTGGAGAGACTTGGATGGCCAGAGACCTCTTTGTGGAGGAGGAGAGGAGTTGTTGTGGAAATGTGATAGACACAGACAAAGAAGTGAGGAATTTGAGGTAAAAGAGGCCATGTGACTCATGTCTTACATGCCCGATCGTTTTCCCAGTACTGCAGTCTGCATAGTTCTGATTTGTGTGAAAAATAAGTACCGCGATAGAGTCCTGAATTGACTTACTAATGGAAATAAGATTAAAAGGAAAATCATGAACATAAAGTACATAAGTAAGGGGCAAGGAAGGGAGGGGACAAGTTGAGTCAATGCCTTTAGCTATGGTTTGAGAACCATTAGCTAAGGTAACAGTGTAAGGCAAGTAGAGACATTATCGGTCTAGGCAACAGAAGTAACGGAGGAAGATTTGGTTGCTTGAGTGAGACGAAGGTACTCATATTCACCGGGCGTAAGAATGACCCCCTGAGGTGTGGATGAGCTCCCTGAGACAAAACTCGAACTCGTTGAATGATTAGAAGATTGAGCCAAATGAGAAGTACGGGGAGGTCGGCCATGTAACTGATACCATCGATCAAAGTTTGGAATAATAGCTCCATTGAGTATCTGGTCTCGGATGTTTTCAAAATCTAGCCCGAGGTTAAGCAGAAGAATTATCATAAAGACTCGATCCATCTTTGACAGTGAAGTCTTAGTATTAGAAGACTTTGGCAAGATCGATAGAAGTTCATCCTTAAGGGCGGACATTCGTCCACCACAAGAAGATATATCCATATCGAGCTATTTCAAATTAGCAATGGAGGATATTACCCCAGTAGAGACGCTAAATACCATTAGTGTACAATTTCTTCACCTGATTCCAGAGAGTATAGCAAGTTTTATAGGCCTCAATATTATATAAAGTCTTGGCATCAAATAGATTCTTAGGAGAATGTGCATAGTAAAGCATCGGTTTTCACCGCTGGGACGTTGATCTTCGGGGGATACTTGTGTCGTAGTAGTGGTGAATCCCCTTACAGCCATTACCCGATAAACCATAGGTCCACGGGAATGCGCCCATGATTGATAATTTTGGCTTCCAGTGAGTTTAATCGAGGTAATCATGAGTTCAGTCTGAGAATTTAAAGTCTGACCTTTTGTAGCCATAGAGACATCTTTCTCGACCATAGAGACGTCTTGTTCAGCCATAGAGATAAGAAATCGGTAAGAGAATCATGAAACAGCGAAATCAGTACTTTGAGGAGCAGAACAACTCCAGGGAGCCCGGTGAGAGGGAGAAGAGTGGTGTCGAACTTTGACGAAAAATCTAAAAGAATCTGAAAGTATATGTCGTTGGAGAGAAAAATGGACAAAGAGAAGTATCTGGTGTTGGATCGAGAAAATCGGGGACCTTGGGTGCGTCGGCGGCGGGCGGCTCGGGTGGTGGGAGATCCGTGTGGAAGGGGTTTGTCACGCGTTGGCACATGAGGGGCAACTGTTGGCGCGCCGACTCTGGTGGGCGCATGGCGCAGCGTGTGGGCGCATGAGGACTGCTACCTGAGATTTTGCCGATCGGGGCGTAGGCTTGGTGATCTTGGTGGAGTGTCCACACACCAGAGTAAGGGTTGCCAGAAAATCTCGTTGGAAAAATTTTCCGGCGACAGGTTGTTCCAATGGTTGTTGTGGTTCCCGAGAGGCTTTGCGACGATTGTAGCCTGGCGGGTGAGGCACATTAGTTGAATGGGTGTAGAAATTTACCACACGTGAAACCTAACCCTAATATTCCTAAATACCTTATAACACGTCTTATGTTGAGATAAAGGAATTTTTATTATCATTTAATTCTGAGAGAGCATACATATTTATACTCTAGCGTTAAGACAAAAAAGGAAATAAAGTTGAGGATCTGATTGGAGACTAAAGAGAGAGGGAAAGGAATCTAAATAAGTTAGGAGACTAAACCTTAACAATTGTGTACCTATAATGGTTTGAAGTTATATGTTAATGTAACTGGCTATTAAATAGAAAGAATTTCTTATTAATTCTGAGGGCATTTAATTGCGTTCAATTTTCTTATTGTTATAGCATATATCTACTTCTGAGTTTGTATCTAATAGGAAACTTGTCTTATAGAGTTGTAATCTATTAGGAATGTTAGATTGGCTTTTGTATATATATATTCATAATGGGTGAAAAAGCACAAAAGTTTGTTCTCCAATTCTTTGTCTTTCTTTTTCTACCGCAGCATTGTAATAATTTTTTTTTTAAAACAAGTTTTGTTTTTAAATATCGATTGACATAAATCCAGTTATAGACTGATGCACCCCAGGACATCCTATGTTTGAATCATGATGTACAGTAAATGTAGATGAACTCAAAAAATTTTAAGCACTAAAGTTCAGCCATTCCTGACCACTTCCTGCATGCAATCCCTCTAGAATCCAATAGAAAAAACGATTTCTTTGCTTTTACTGCTTACCTATCTCCATAACATTCATGGCTGAAGTTGATATTCCCATCCTTTATGCTTGCTGACACAGCCACCACATTGGACCAGGGTAAATTTATGGCATAATCTGCAGTCTCTGCTGCTAGTAGATTCACTGCCTTTTAAGAACTAATGTTCCCCTTCATAACAAAGATGTCTTCCCTTGCTTTCTTATTTTATGTTTTTTATACAAAGAAAAAAAAAAAGGTTCCCTTGCTCTTCTTCATCATAACTAAGCAATGTTGCTTCTTGGGAAATGAATTTTGGTCATGGAACTAAAATATATTAGTATAACAGGGGTCTGTTATGACCTTTTCCAGGGAAGATAAATTAGTGGAGCGTGCCAAGGCTCTTAAAGTAAACGCCGGAATTGAACCTGATGCAGACCTTGGTCCAGTAATTAGCAAACAGGTGCATACATAGTTCAAACTTTTACCTGTAGCTGTGAACTACTTTCTTTGACTAGAAATTGTGAGATTTACTGAAATGTTTTCCACAATTTTAATTGTGAAATTTTTTATGACATATCAATGGAAACATGGGGAAGTTTTCATTCTAGGTGTCTATTTATGATTTGCATTCTATATTTGACAGTATTTTTAATTTTTTTAATGCATTTTCATGTGCACCCAGGTGAAGGAACGAATATGCAGATTGATCCAAGCTGGGGTGGAGAGTGGTGCCAGACTTTTGCTTGATGGAAGAAATATTGAGGTATGCACTACCACTTATTTGTGTATGATTATTTTGCTTGATTTCTTTTGGTCCTATCAATCGTTTAAGACACTTGAAGTTTTTTTGTGTGATGTAGTGGACAAAATATTGTGTTTATTTTCATATTTAAATCACTATAAATTTAAAATTAAAGCAAAAAATTTGATGTAGCTATTCAAATAGCAATTTCCCCATTTTTTAAGAAGACAAATTACGTAAAAGAATTTATAATGTAGACAAAATAGGAAATTTAAACATATTAAGAAAGATTGATCAAACCTTTAGAAACGAGGTACAGTTCTTCTAATACAAAATAATGTAAAAAAAAAATCAAAAATAGAAATTTCAAAAAAAAAAAAAGCAAAGTTTGAACAGTCATGGTCCATAAAATTCCTTTTTTCCTGTTATTTGGAACATCATAGATCATTCAAGAGTAAAGATTAGATGAATTAGACGTTGAGGAAGGGCTGAAATTGAGTAAATGATTAGAAGGAAGCTACAAGAAACAAAATCTTCTCGAGGGAGATGTGGTGGAAGGCGAATATT
Organism: Tetrastigma voinierianum; assembly: GCA_016808115.1. Classification (NCBI taxonomy): domain Eukaryota; kingdom Viridiplantae; phylum Streptophyta; class Magnoliopsida; order Vitales; family Vitaceae; genus Tetrastigma; species Tetrastigma voinierianum. The sequence continues at coordinate 109,172 of JAEQBH010004802.1, read as the reverse complement.
TTTAGAGAGTTAAGGTTGAAATCTTGGAATTGAAAAGAGGAGCAGTTTTGAGAAGTGTTTGAAGAGGTTGAGCATCCCTGCAAAGCGATATTCAAGGTTCAGATGATAATCAGAATTTAAAAATGAGAATTCAAACTGAAGTCTTTGTCTACTTCATGGGTTATGGTTTTAAAGATGTGAGAAGTGAGAATCTTTTTGTTTACAGTTTAGATAGTATGCTCTCTAGATCCAGATGGTGCTACAGTGCTGGTGCAGGATTGGATTGGAGGGATGCCATAGATTTTAGATGAAGGGGAGAAAGCAAGGAATGCTGGGGTGAACCTTAAAAGTTCAGTCTGTAAAATGGAGAAATTTACAGTAATTATATTTTGAGATCCACACACAATTTAATAGTCTTTAGACATTTGAAGAAGGGAATTGTCCCTCATATTCGGAAGAGAAATCAGTTTCAGATTACTATACTTGGTTGCGCTTCTGTTGAAACAGATGAAATCTGAGTTTGTGGAGGGCAGTTAATGTAATCCCTTTACCATCTTGAAATTCTGGAACACAGAAGAAAAGTGTCCAGAAGAAACACCGAACTCAATAGACTGCAGTAATCACTAAAGGGTGTGGAAGAGACCATGAGACCTCTTTCAGAAGAGGGGTACAGATCTAAGGGTCAAGGTAGAGATTTATCTACAAGTGAGAAGATATTTAATCGATTGTTGGCATTACCATTCCTACCACCACATTTTCTTGGATTAACACAGGAGGCCTTCTGCCGATATTACCTCTTTAGAGATAATCCAATTGTGCTAACTGACATTAACCTAAGAAATGATATCTCTTTCAAGGTCAGAGTATGATTCACTAGATTAACTTATACACGAGAGAATATCTCAAATGGAGAAACCTTCATCTTATTCCACTGCTTTGTTCCAGACAAGTACTCTTAATTCTCTTCTAGTATCTTTTGATGATAACCCTTGGATTGTTGATTTTGGAGCTACTGACCATATTCCCAGTAATACACAGAGTTCTTTTCTTTCTCTCCATCAGTTTAACCCATATCAGTTAAACTTGATGATGGTGCTACAAATACATGATTATAGATTTCAGTATTTTGTCTCACATTTTCCTTAGCGCTGTCTTACATGTTTCTTGGCTCTCATAATATAATGCCTGTTAGTTCATTTACAAAATCATTAAATTGTCATATAACCCTTTTTTTTCCTTGCCTTTGTGATTTTGGATATATGGACAAGGAGGGCAATTGGTGGTGATAAGGGGGAGCATGGCCTAAATGCATTTTGTTCTTCAAATATATCTAGAGTTAGTGTTTACACATGGTATTAAGAAACCAGGCACTATCGGGGCACTAAAGGTTTGTCATCCATCCACTAGCGGCTTAGAGGGAGTAGTACCTGCCAAGCTTGAGTCTAGTTTGTGTTGTGAACCATGTTTAAGAGTATCATAATATGGATCTATTTTCTCCTTGAATAAAATTAATCCAGCTAATAGGTTCTTTGAATTGATTCATTCAGATATCTGGGACTGAACATGAAGGATCCAAGTTATTCTTATTAATTGATTGACAACTACAGGTTCCTGGATATGAGCATGGCAACTTTATTGGTCCTACCATCTTATCTGATATGACAACCAACATGTTGTGTTATAAGGTACCTCATTCCTTGTTCTCTCAAATGGACCTCAGAAAACTATTATTCCCCGCAGAAGCGACTGAAGCTTAGAGCCTGTCATGAACTTGATCTTGCTCTTCTTTTGGTTTGTGCAGGAGGAAATATTTGGTCCAGTTCTTCTCTGCATGCAGGTTTGACAACACAAGAAGCCATAAGCATTGTCAATAAAAACAAGTACATCATCAATTTAACATCTCTTGATCATTTTAAATAGTCATTAATCAATTGACATGTTGCATTCTGCTTGTTATTCAAAGTTATACTCCTAATGCAGATATGGCATCGGGGCTTCTATATTCACCACATCTGGTGTTGCTGCAAGGAAATTTCAGACTGAGATTGAAGCTGGGGAGGTAAGGCAATCTTTTTCACTATGTCTGATAATTGATTTTGAAAACTGAATCTTAGGGCCACGAGAAACTGATATGAACCAGTTTTGATTCAGGTCGGCATAAATGTTCCAGTTCCAGACCCACTGCCTTTTTTCTCATTTACTGGCTCTAAGGCATCTTTTGCTGGGGATCTCAATTTATTTGGTAGAATATATTTGTTCATCTTCTCACTCAATAGTTCCATCTGTTCTAAAAGCAAATTTATAGAGTGCGCTACATTGGGTAAATTTCTGTAGTGATGCGCTGAAGAATTCCCTGAATTGCAGGAAAGGCTGGAGTTTATTTTTATACCCAAATCAAAACAGTGACGCAACAATGGAAAGATTTGCCAAGTGAGAGTGGAGTATCCCTTATAATGCCTACTTCTGAGGGGTCATAATAGGTAGAAGACAACAATGGAAAGATTTGCCAAGTGAGAGTGGAGTATCTGAGGGGTCATAACAGGTAGAAGACAACTTGCTGTTTCTTATTTGGAACTCAGCCAAACCAAACCAAGGGTGATGCCTTAAGTGGCTATGAGGTCGTCTTCTCTTCACATTTCACTGTTAATACTCTCCTTTTTTTACCTTATACATAATTTTTGTTTTTCCTATTCTCCTTTCTGTGGACTGGGGAGAAATTTTGTTGTTCCCTTCTTCCTTTTCCTGTTCTTCTGTCTTTTTCGGGTTGAGATCTAGTTGAGAGTTGAACGTCTTCGGCACTTGACGATGGCGGCCAAAATGGACGAGGAACTAATGGCTGCTGTGCTTGGGTTTGGTCCACCGGATCTGTTCTTCTGGGGAAAGAGGATGCTTACTTGTGTAACGGTTTTTTGCCTTGAAAAACATTTTGGGGTTCCAACTGGTTCATCCTGTTAAATATTGAATGAATCACTAAAATAGAATAAATTTTGTTATGTAGCTATTTCTTAACCCTGAATTATATTGCTTGAAAACTATTACTTACTGGATACTATCTTAGAGCAGTAGCTAAAGGAGCTGTTTATTGTTCTCTAGTATAAAGAGGCAGGGTTGAATTTCAGTTTTGCTATCATTGCTTAACCAAAGCCAGAGCAAAAATATGAAACATTTAGGTTCAATTTGATGAGAACATATGAAAGTTTTGGGCTCAGCATCATGTAATAAATTAAAATGAACTGATTTTTTTGAAAGAAAAGAATAATAATATATTATTAAATGATAAAGGAAGAGGAGTATGGAAACACTGTTTAGATTGGCCTTTTCATTTAAAATTTAAAAAAGCCTAATCATTCATAAGGTTGCCTTTTCATCTTAATACAAAATAGTTAATTTCCCAAAGGGTGTCCTAAAGTTCCTTTTATCAATCATAGTATGGAATCTCCAATGATCCCAGTGAGAGCTTCATTTGCCAAATATGAATATCTTTCAGTGACCAGTTGATAAAAGGGATATTCGACTAATAAGGTTAATTTAAAGTTATTTCTATAATTAACCCCTTTATTTAGATATAAAAGATGAGGATGTAATTATAATCTGAGGGATGTAACAAAATGTCCATAAGGGATTTAATTATCATATGAGGGATTTATCTTTACACTTTTAAGGTATTTTTGTTTAAATTTGTGATATTTTCAAGGTTATTTTTACAATATGTTAGTTTTGCAAATTGCTTTTAGATTTATTCCTTTTAAACCAACAAAAATAACCGGTAGATAAAAGGGAGTAGTTCTGCATAACAATTATCATAACAAGAGTCCTTTTCAAATGGGAGGAGTTCTGCATCAATTTTTTAGTTTTGTCCCGTAATAGTTGATTTAAAAAAAATATACCTAAGTAGTATCCCTTTCAAATAAATGTCCAAAGTAGCATGTCTTGGTCATATGGAAGATATCATCCAATAGTGATCAGCATTCTGATTTTAATTTTTAAGTTAAAGCGCAGTCGGTAAGCTACGGTTTAATTAAAAAAAAATCTAAAATCGTAGTACGTGCAGCTACAGTTTTAAGCTTTAAAATAAAAAATAAGCAAATGTCTATTTATTATATGCTTTAGATTTAAGGCAAAGCGTGATCATTGATTACGGTTTTAAAATTTAAATTTAATATGTGAATTATAATTGCACCACCTTCAACAAAGTCTTAAACCCAACATGATTACACAACAAAGTACTTCTTCGACATGCATTACACAACAAAGTTATTTCAAAGCACTGCCACTTTAAATTTGATGTCTCTTAGTACATTACACAACAAAGTCATTGCTTACACAACAAAGTAAAAATCGTAATACAAATATGGTGGAGCTTTTTTCTTTCTTTGAGGACACCTATAATACATAGCCATATGTTCTATAGGGCTTTGTGCAATCTGAAATGTCTCAATATGTGTAGGTTCAAATGGAGTTGATGGAAGGCGTTTATGTGGAGCGCGATGTCACTTAGGTGGGCATACACCCAACTCTAGAAGTAGGTGAACCATGGTAGTTGTAAAGACCAAATGATGTATATATGAAAATATGGTCAAGGGAGTGAATATGGTAAATACTCAAAATTTGATTTGAAACAAAAGTAAGTGTACTAAAAAACTTAAATGAAAAGTATTACCAACACTCAACCCTTTTTGCGATCTTGCGAGTCATCTGAAGTAATAAATTGGACTCTGCTAGAAGTTTGGATCTCGTCTGTGAAGTTAGGAGGTTCTCTAATTAGAATGTGAGCACCCCGATTACAAGGGTTCTTCACTATTTAGGCAATCAAATAGGATGTGGAATAAAATCAATTTAACTGAAATAAAAACTGATTTAAAACTAATCCTAAAATCTACCAAGCAAACAACTACTTAATTCTAAAATGTATGAACAGAAGCACTAGGGATGGCAATAATCATTTAACAATCAATTTGCAATTTCCTTGAAAGCGTAACATTTGTGAGCTAAATGCTGGATTTGTCCAAGAGCAACGTAGGATAGCCTTGGATTCCTCCATACACTATACATTTCACTAATTAGATAACCATATTCCTTCCAAACACATGGTTCTAATCAGTTACTTGTCGAATATAATCTTCTTTCTAAGAACTGGGTATTTTTCCTAACCAGTACTTCACACCCTTTTCTTAGGACTGAAGATTACTTGCCCCCATAAACAGAATAATATAAGCCTTCGCCAATGTAATTGGCATCTCAACCATCAAATCTAATAAAGTTCTCTCTCTCCTCGATTAGATCTATGCTAACACGGTATCAAGGTTATTCTATCAAATTAAGGTGAGACATCTAAACATTAAACTGATACATTATCCAACTAATCCTCACACCATGAGTAAATTAGTAATCTATCAAAGTAATCTTTTAGAATTCATTAATTCCATAATATTAGTCTAACATATCCCAAAGTAACTGCTCCATATTCTCAGGAATCTCCATACTCTCAAGAATCTCCATCTCTATATCACTCAAATGGCCTTCTGAAAATCAGAGCAAGATAACGCCCTTTTTGGGTATAAGCTACTAATATTAAGAACAATTCATTATATGAACAGTACCAATTATATAAAACCAGTCTTCAAACCCACAAAATAAACTAAAAATTTGCAAATCTGAATGTTCAACAATTAATCTCCATCCTAGAATCCTAGAGGGTGTTTAATGTTCCATTACTGGATTCCAATCATCACCAATCAAACAACAAGTAAGAAAATGAAGAAAAAAAATCAAGAGACAAGGAGTGAGAGAAAAATCCATATTTGAGCTTCAATCTTCGTCTCAACAGTAAATAAATTTGAATTTCTTAGTACATCACCAAAATCTCTTCAATACAAATAAAAATCTCCTCTAATATTAATCTAAGATCTATCAAAAATCAAAATCTGCAGCAAAACTAAAAAATTGGGTAGTTTTAGAGAGAGAAACCCCATGAGAGGTGTTCTCCCACATTTTTTGTTGCCCTAGAAATCTAAAAAATGAGTATTTATAGTCCTATAGTGAAATGGGCTGAAACAACCAAACAAGAATTTTCGAGCCTTTCTGGTTCGCTTCAAGAATAATGTCACGAAGACGACTACAATGTCGCGACATCGAATTACAATGTCGCGACATTGGAGCTGCAATGTCACGACATCGCTTTCGCTCACGGCACGGGTTTTATTCCCTCCAACCACGCCATAACTTTCCGCTTCAACTCCTGATTTGGGCGCAGGAGGTGTGTCGTTGGAAAGCTCTTTGAATGTAGAATGTAATCATGAGTGAAGTTGAACCATTTGATGCTCCAGATGATACAAAAAAAAAAAATCATCTTCCCAATGACGCGCTATGAGACATCCGGTTAACTCTCTTTTTGGAAACATTTTGCATCTTTTCTTACTAAATCACTTGCTTTCCATCAAGAATCCTACAAAACTAAGTTTAAAGGAAATGTTATGATTTTTACATGAATTTAGATATAAAATACTCAAAAATAGCTTGTGAAATGGACTCAAAACATAGATGAGTTTTACACTTATCAGTAGTATCAACGACTGGTGACATAAAAGATGGTAGACAAGTGGCCTCTAAGGGTGGAGAGGGTGGGGACGTAAGTAATAGTGGGATGACATGTGGAGCAAAGAGGACGAGGTGGTGTGGAAGCCTGGTGCAACAGATGATGATGGTGGCAATGACGCCCCGATCTATAAATCGACGAGCTCGTCCATGACCTCGAATAGGCTACATCCTAATTACAGTGGATGACATAGGAGATCTGATGGATGGTCCATATGATGTAGATGTCTCCTCATCGCGTGTACAAATGCGATGCTCTTCTCCAATAAGCCATAAAATTGAAGTAGCAATATGATGTATGTCGTATACCAAGCCTAATGTAGCCCCACCATATCTACTGGCAATGTCAACCATATAGTGATCTAAAAAAACAAAGGAAACATTTGAAAATTATTATCTATTATTCATTAAAAATTGAAAAATAATTAAGAATTCAAAGACTTACCAACAACTGAGACGATGTTGCTATATTATGATACCTCATTTGATCCCTTATCGAAAGTATGATGTGATCAACCGTCAGAACACCGATTAGTGCTCAAGTGCTATTTCAACTCATTATCAAGTGTTTCAGTACTTTTTGTGTACTAATCAGCGTAATTAAATCGATTTTCACATTAAGGTCCTTGTTATTATACTGATCGCATTTTATGACTAATTTTGTAGTTTTTGCAAGCTATTTATGCCACAATTGTTGAGTCGATCCAAAGATCGGGCACCCGGAAATAACCCTCAGAGTCATAAGTCGAAACCAAAAGAAAGGAGAAGCGTAGTAAACTTAAGAATAGTTGAAGTAGAGCTAAGGTTGCGGGCCTTGCAACTCACAATCATGCTTTTGTAACCTATGAATTTCTCGCAAATTTCAAGTAGTTGTAAATTTCAGAATCTCATGTAAATTCTCGCAGTTAAATCGCTTCCTATGCCACTGCTCACCTTTCAACGTGACCGTTCACTTTCCCGCCTTTTACCCTTTTGACTCTTTTGTCACTTTTGTTTGCTTCCCATTTTACCTCTATGTAATAGTGATAGTTCATGTAATTTGGTAATTTTGTTTGCTTCGTGGCTATATAAGCCATTTGTACACACTCGTAAAAAAGGAAAGACTTTTGCTCTGAATAAATTTGCACGCACAACCAGTTTTTCCTGGCCGCTTTTATTTTCTCCCATTTTCTTTTCATTTTTCGATTAGCCAAACACCCTCAGGACAACTCAAGGGACGGTTGCTAAAACCCCTTCATCCTGGAACAGAGACATCGGGCTTGAATCGAGGTAAAATTTGGTTCCTATTTTAATCTAAAGCGCTATTAGCATTTATGTTTCTATCTTTCAATCTAGGTTTAAATCCTCTCGAGATGCCTTGATTGACCAATATTCGCAACTGTGTGGGTTCAATGGATGCTATCGCTAGATTCACCGAGATTCGATTAGGTCAGTTTTCTACAGTCACGTAGGTAGACAGTGACATGTTTTCACTGGTCCAGACCATTTATGCTCAATAAATGCTTTATTTCAAAAGGAAAATTAGGCTTAGATTTTAAAAGCCAAAATGAAGATCCTGCCTGAAATGACTAGGTCATCCTCCCTAACGCGAGGAAAAGGACCCGAGGAACCTCCCATTTACCTGTGACCTCAACCCAGCAGCCCCGATTGCCAAGGAGTTCTTTTTCATTTTTCTTCATTTTATTTTCAGCCCCGCAAGCCTCATACACTACTGTTTTTATCAAACCCAAAAATCCAAACTGAAATTCACCTTTTGAGCTTCGCAAATCATTTCAGGCGAAGAAAACCTATCCTCGGTTCGAATCTCAGCCATTATATCGCAGCAGCTAGGCTACAATAGTGTAGCGTATAGGTTTATAAATTTCGCTGGTTCGAACCGCCAGGCCATAAAGTTTACGTGTGAATCAAATGGTGTGGTTGCTCTGATGGTGCCTATGCACCGATGAAAGGTTCGAACACTCTGTGGATCCTCAATACAAGTTTTCGTGAATTTTTCTCTTTTCTAATCTTTTAGTATTTTTATTGTCATTTTTTTTTAGTTTCATTTCACTGTTAAAAAAAAAGTAGGATTGTTTCTCTGTTGTCTTGTGCTTGCCTTGTTCTTGCTGCAGGAGTGCATGTTCTAGTGGGCTTGAATTGTGATCAAATGGAACCCCCATATGAAGAGCATCATAGTCAGTATCCAATGGAGAGAAGCCCTAATGCATATAGGTCCATGAGAGACTATAGAAACCCTCCATGGGTGAGTGCACCCTTTTGCACCGATCCTCCAACTAATGCACCATATGGCAGTACTTACAACCATAGTTGAGGAAACCACCCAAATTTCTCATGGAAATCAAGACCTCTCCACAGTATACACCTCCTGCTCCTCCATATTATGCTTCAACTCCTCAGCCACCACAACCACCATAGTTATCCTCTTCAGTTGAGCAAGTAATATTGAACTTGAGCAAATTGGTGGATACTTTTATAGAGGAGCAGAAAGCAGTGAATGTCCGTAATTCAATCAAAAATCGACACAATGCAGAGAAAATCGGCTACTGGTGAGCTCCCTTAATGAATTGATTTGACTTCAAAAGCTAAATTGATCGTAAATTTGACAACTTGCGTAAATCAATTTCAAGGCTCAACAATCAGCATGATCATCAAGAGGAAGAGAATTCGAGGAAGAGTGCCTAATCGGCACTATTTCGGGGTGAAATACGCCTGAACTGGCAGCCTTCATGAGGAATTGAAAGAGGAAACTACAACTAAGCTCCTCGAGGAACTCGCAGATGCCCTAGAATCATTTGTCAGTTTGAGGGCCACGGAGGAGAGAAGTGAAGAAATCTCCCTTGATTAGTGAGGAAGGTAGTGGAAAGGAAGTAGGGAAAGAGCCCTAAAAGCCCACTCGCTAAGCCACCAATGGGCCCACTGGCTTTGTCCCGACCTAAAGGCACACATCCTACCTTCACCTACAAAGACATCTCAACACCTAAAACACCTTAACGGCAGCTGGGTCATCCCATCTACATCGCCTCTGCCTTGCAAACTCAAGAAATTAGCGGCCGTTGTTCAAACTTGTGCCACTACATCAGCGACATTGGCAGCTTGTCGACATCGCATGGCATACGGATGGTCTGGGCGTCGGTTCGTACTGAGCACCCGACCTCAAAGATTTATAAGCTCCACTCGGGCTTTTAGCACCAAAGGCTTGAGAAACTCGGTTTTGGGGGTCTCGCCTCCCCACTTTCGTTTTCGATTTTCCCGCTTTTGTTTTATTTTATTTTTGATTTATTTAGTTTTTCTCTTTAGATTTCCTCTAATTTTAATTTAATCCTTGTTTTTATCTCATTTTTAATTTTCATGCATCTTTGTTTAATTGTTCCTGGCTTATTTTTGTATGTTTTTGCTTAGTTTCTGCAGCAGAAGACACAATCGAGAAATTTCGCAGCCTTGTGAAATTCACAGCCGCGGCGTTTAAAATTCAAGAACCCGCGTAAAATTCCCGCATGGTTGCGAAATTTCCCAACCGCAGTATATCTCCCATACGGCCATCTCGCAGGAAGAAGACAAAAGGCCAAGGCAATCGCAGCATCCCACTCGAAAGGGTGAATAGTGTTAGTTTAAAAAAAAACAAAACAAAATATTTTCTTTTATTTATATATATATATATGATATATATATATATATATATATATATATATATATATATATATATATATATATATATATATATATATATATATATATATAATTTTCTTCTTAAAAAAAATATTTATCTTTGAAAATATTTTTTATATAAAAAAAAATCGCATGTACGGGGTTGCGAAATTTCGCAACCTGCGAATTTTCTTCGCAACCTCCGACACCCTCATTTTGTTTCGCCTATAACTTTCTTTGTCCGACCCAAGCTAGGCGTTTTGGTAAATTTTAGAAATCTTAGAGAGTGAGAATCTAAATATAACCGTAAAGAACACTTTTGAAATTCTTTTGCAAGGCAAAATTTTTAAAATGTCTTAACCGGTCACTTTTCTCTTTTCTTCTTCCAACTTGTTCATTTGAAGCCCAAACGGAGTGAATAAGGTCTCGATGGAAAGCTTGCGAAGTCTCCTATCCAAAAACAAGTACATCTCATCAAGGAGGTAGCACTTCCTTCCCTAAATTTCCAATCCGATCCTCATTCCTATTAAATGAGACATTTGGTCAGGGGAGAGTTATGCGGCCAAGTGACATTTATTTTGTTTTTGTTTCCATTTTGAGCAAGCTCTATTTTGTTAAGTTTAATGACTGCTATTTAGTTTCCTTTTGTATAGTTGTTTGTTTTGTTTGTGAAGTTTGTTAGTTTGTTTTGAAAAGCTTTGAAAATATAGTCATTTTTTTATATAATACACACTTTGCGCCTTGCACTTGCGCTTTCAAAAATTACACCCTTTCAGAGCCAATAGCCTGGCAGCTTTGAAAAATCAAACTTTGTCCACCTCCGTGGATGCTGATTGATTTCATGCTTAATTAGGCGGATGATCAGTTGAATTCTTGTTGCTTTCGACATTTTCTTCCACCTTTAGCTAAACACACACTATGCATATCAGGTTTCCTCAATAAGCTGAAAAACTACCTAACCTCCTAAACTTTGCAAAACCTACCCTAGTTTCGTTGACTCCCTTTAATATGTTAAGGAACCCCATGAAAAGAAGGCCAATGTGTCTTCCAAAATAAAAAGAAGAGAAAAAGAAAAAGAAGAAAATTGCAACACTTTGCCTTAAAACCCGAACACGGTTCGAGGGGTATATGGCGAAAGTCTTAAAGCCTCGCGTCTCTAAGCCAACTGGTCAGGAGTCACCCATTGCGGTTGCTAATGGGTGGACGGGTGAGGCTTAGCAAGCTGAAAAGTCGATTCAAATCATTCAAGTCCTAGGTGAAACTTCTGGAAGAGTTAATGGTCGAAGATCCTTATGACTTGGTGCCCTAAGCCTCACCGGGTCGGGAGTCACGCAGATCCCTTTACATGGACTTTGGTAAGGCCGATTCTCGCATTGCACCTCTATGGGCCACAAAAAAGAGTTATGGAATAAGAGTGGGTCCCGATCTATTTAGGCTGGGTTAGTGTCCTAGGTGGAGGCAAAGAGGCTCGGTTGGGGGGAGAGGCAGCCAGTGCCATTGTTGAGAACCGATCAACAAACACTTAGTGACGCCCCAACCCCAAGATAGATGTCGGGCGAGGGTCACTTTTTTTTTTTTTTTTTAAACTTATAACTCTTTACACTTTACATATTCATATAATGTTAAACAATTAACTTGTATTACATTCTGTAGCAAATGGGATTACAAAATATATATATTAAAGCCCAAATATGGAAACTGCTCACATTTACAATATTTACATCGCTTACAAAATTTCATATACAAAATGCACTCAGCGTCTTCCGCTAAGCACCATCGATGTGCGGCCTTGGACTCCGACATGGATTGTCCTGTCCCTCCGGTTTCCTCTTCTCGTACTCACACTGATTGAACACCCGTGCTGCTTTACGCTTAGTGTGAATTATCACACATGAATGACTTATTGAAGGTCATCACACTTCTATACAAATGCATATAACACATATAGTATGTACGATTCTCATATTTCTCATATATATATACTTTTCATAAATCCGCTTCATTTTGTCATCTTCCATATACTTTTCATGTCAACTCAGACTTTTACTTTATTCTTGTAATCAGATATCGTCATCACATAGCAAAGGTTATGCTTCATATCATGTCATGTATTCTCTACATTTCAGATATACCCGCTAATTTCTTTTATGTTTCATGTCTCGTATAAACCTTAGAAGTGGATGGGCTGTGGAATACCATAATCCATGAGGGCCCGAAGGCGCTATATTCACTTATGAACAGCCATTCCACTTATGCCCTATGGTCAGAATATAATATACCCGAGGTCATCACCGTCGAGACAAAGGATCATCCACGAGGGCCCGGAGGCGCTCGCAGACCCTTCGTGGGCCACCGTGATCCAAACTGATCTATGCTCATCGACCCAAACGCCGATATCAGAACTTGTATGTCGCAGACTTATTTTTCCTCCCTTTAATAGGCATGCCCATCTATCCCCTCTACTGTGTTCTGCATAATCAATGTGTATTTTATAAACAAGATATATCTCATATTCCCGAATAATTATTGTCATTCTAAGATTCATATGATGATATATACAATCATATTTTCATGATTCATTATATTTACAAATAACTATATTTATTAGTTATTTATGAATTCATAATAGGCATTTATAAAATGAATAACTACGGTACTTATAAAGGCTTCATCGCTTTTTCGTGTTTTTTGGAGCTAATACGAAGTTCCCATCTGTTAAGTCAGTTTATTAGCGGATTCTCGACTAATGCATTTCCATGTAGCCCAAGCAATTCAACTCCGAGTTCTGACGGGCTTATACGATCTTCCGAAGTCGTAGGTCACACGTGAGCAAATCCGACGAGCAGACTCCGGATCGACGAGTCAATTGAAGTGACGAGCTCATCTATCACCCCTGGCCAGCATCCAATATTCTCCTCGTGCATATGAATGCAAGTGATTTGACTCACCTAGCTTTCCATGTAGTCTAAGAACACCCAAATCGGAGTTCGGATGGCGAGATATGACCTTCCGGTCGAGGTCATGCGAATACCTTCACGTGCCGACCAATCAGACCGCAGTCGACGCCAGCATCGCTTTCGACGCACTAACGCTTCGACGATCACCGCTGACTACCATCGCTGGACGGCTAACGCTGATCTACCAACGCTTAACGATCACGCTTGACGATCACCGCTGGACTAATCACCGCTTGACGGCTAACGCTTGACGATCAACGCGATCTACTCACCGTTGATCGCACCACGCTTGACGGTTCACCGCTGACGACCACCGCTTGACAATCACCGCTGGACACCAACGCTTGGACGATACCAACGCTTTGACGCAATTTCTCCCATTTGACTGCTCGTATAAAAAGACCATAACTTGTCTATAGGGAGTCCGAATTGAGAAATTCAAAAGCCTAACATCAAGTTCATCGATGTGGCTAATTTCACAGTAGGGGCTGACTTACTGCAAAATTCTCTTTATTTCTGACTCAAAACCTGTTCTAAGGGTACGGCTAGGCTGACCCGAACCGGGATGACCCACCCAACCAGATCTAAATGGACTGACTTCACAAAAGTACTGGCACTTAGTCTACAGAGGTCCAAATCGAGAAATTCGAAAGCCTAACATCAAGTTTATTGATGTGGCTACAATTTACTAGAAGGACTCACTTCCAGATTCCCTTTATTTCTGACCTAAAAACTCATTCTAAGATCAGGCTACTGCATATGGTCGACAATAGGGAATTTTCTGGGTTCAACTTGCAACTAGACCCTTCTCAAACACATATTTAGGAGCCTTAAAGCTCTTCTTAACTCAACCCTACAAGAAATGAGCTTTAGAGTTCAAACCCAAACCATACACAAGAGAGAGGGTTCTTAACCATGTATCTAAACTTTATAGTCCAAAAACTAGACTTCCATACTCCCATAGTTTCCATACAACCCAAAAACGATTCATACCCATACTCAAATTCCATACCAATACTCAAATTTAAGAATTCCAAAATTCCGTGATCTTCTTCTTCTTCTTCTTCTTTCTCTTCTCTCTTCTCATTCAGATTTCGTTTCCTCCTCTTTCTCCTGCAAGCACTCAAATAAGATATTTCTTTTCGTCTTATCCTTATTTGGATCTTTATCCCCTTTTTTATTTTACTTTGGTCCTCCAACTCTTATAATATTTGCAAATCAATTTATAAAATTTTTAACAATAGCCTCAAATCTTCTTTTTATTATTTGTAATTTAACTTATGGTATTCTACTTTTGTTTTATCTTTTATTTTATTCGAATAAATATACTTTACTTTTATTATACCCAAAACATGTTATAAACCGTTAGGTATAATTGGGGTGTTGTTAATTTAGGTTTCGTGGAAGTCTCTCGTTGATTCACCAAATGTGGAGGCTCTTTCGATACTAATTTCGTATGGCATTCATTCTCCCGAGATAGTTATTGGGCAAGGGTTTCAATGATTCTCATCGAGGGTTAGGCATTACTCATTCACAACCTTTTTGAAATATCATTTTTGTGAACATAATTTTGATTTTTTTATTATTGCTCTCTCTTTCCTTCATTGCTAAGGACTAGCAAGGGTGTAGGGTCGGGGTGATTGCTCAATAAGTACTATTTTAACCCCCTCGTTTATCGTTGTGTTTTAAAAAACTTTGTGTACTAATCAACAGATTTCTAACCCTTCGATTGGTCTTACAAAGCATAACAATGTATATTACTTTACTCTTATTCGCCATTCAGACTCTTATCATATAATTGGCCTGACTACTCTAGACTAAAGAATAAAAATAGCAGGACACAAAGACAATAAGTACCCAAAGGTACGAGCATAAGATCGAGGTGCCAGAAGACAAAGCAAGAGTGCCAAAGCACTGACAAAGAGTGTCGTCGCACTAATCAGAGAGTAACGAAGTACTAAATGTGCCAAAGCACTACAGAGAGTGTCACAAGACCAATCAAAGGAGTTTGAAGTACTATACGTGCCTACCCACGTAACAGAGGTGCCGTTGTGACACCCCTTCTCCGATCCGACCCGATTGGCGAGTCCGAACCAGATCCGGGATGCTCGCTATTAACGTTTATTTACTATAATTTATACACTTTAAGCTCATGCATATAATGTTAAACATTTTACTTGTATTATATTCTGTAGCAGCGGATTACAAAATACATATACAAGTTTCATATATGGAAGTGTTCAACATTTACATTGTTTACAAAAAGAAACAAAAAGACATATACATTATACCAAAAATCTTCCAGTGGACCCCATGTAATGTGTTGACCTTGGCTGCTGATGCTGGATCGTCTTGCCCGGCTCTCCTCTCAGACTCCACACCCGATGAAACACCCTGACTAAGCCATAACTTAATAGAATTAACACATATGGATCTAATTCTAACAAGGGGTCATCCTAATTTTTAAACACATTCATATCTTTTTATGACACATATAACATGTATATATATTTATCCATTTCGCATGTCTACTTTCTTTTTCCATATCATGTTTATTTTCTTATCATATTTCATTTACTTTTTATGTCCTCTTATACTGTATTTCTTGTTCTTGTAACGGTATGCTATCATCGCATAGCAATGATATGCTTCTCATATCATATCATATACTTTATACATTTCCTTTACATATACTTTTCATTTTCTTTTATGTTCATGCCTGCAAATACCTTAGAAGTGGATACGGGAAATAACTATATGTACCCAAAGGTACTATCACTGTACGAGACAGTGATATCTATCTGTATATACCTAAAGGTACTATCATTGTACGAGACAGTGATCTCTATATGACCCAAACGGGGCCGTATATACCAGAAGGTATCATCACTGTACAAGACAGTGAACTATGCCTGTATTATGTGATCCAAACGAGATCTATGTCACTCCGCCTAAATGTGGCCTCGATATTCAGATCCGTATGCCGGCAAAGAATCGTATCTCTCTCCCTATAGGCATGCCTATCTATCCATCTACCCGGTCTTAAGTAGGCAATCGATTTTATTATGTTTTCTTTCATGTATTATAAAATGATATCCCATATACATGAATACCTATTGATATCATGTATACATATGACATATATCCGTTATCAAATAGCATCTCTCTTATAAACATTTTACTATACTTTTTCAAATAACCAAATTATACATATCTTCTCTTTAGCTTTCATATAATAAACTTATACATATACTTGTACAATATGACACTTATGTATTCACACATCATTCATGTATTCTTGTTCCTCTATGAATCTACTTTACTTAGAAATTTGAATCATCCAAACTCAAGTTATGGCATTTTCATGCCAAACTAGTCAGTTTGCTCATATTACACTTAAGGACAAACAAATTACTCATTCATGGTCTTAACTCCATACATGACACTGTTCTTTGTACTTTACTGAAGCTAAGGTGCTAAGGTTCTTCAACCCGCAATCACCCAACCGTGAGCACCGAAACTCAAGATATGTCTTAAACAACCGACTACTCTACGCTCAAAACATAACCAAAATTGATTAACATACTCTATTCGAGCGACTTTCAGCCAAATGGGGTCAGAATTTGAAGATACCTATTTCAAGGAGATTTGTTCTCCTTGAAGTCTAGTTTTCCTAGAAACTTAAATCAATTTCACTCGGAGGCAAGAATGGTCACGTTACGGCCAAAACACTAACACCGTCCAAAATAGAACATCGGGTATTGGTACCACTTTCGCACTCTGCATTCAGTCGACTGTAATCATTACGTGGGTATCGATACCACACTGTTGGGTAATTAATAATTAATCGCGCCGTACCTAGCACAAACCTCTAAAATGGCTTAAATGGTGGTTTTTTCTCCCATTCTTCCACATATTTCCAAATTCAAACCAACTCAATACCTACAATGCACAGATCAAAACCACTCATTCATCTTCAGACTTATTTACTACTAAATCATCTTTCAATACTTATCTTACACCAAAACCTTTCATGAATTACTCAAAACAACTCTAATACGGGTCATAACCCATACATGTAACCAAACATAAAGATGGGCTAGTATTGGTTTCTAAACCCAAACTCCATTACTTGTAATTTTCAAACCATGAATCCAACCTTAAAGGAGGATTCCATACTTTCTTGTACCATTTTTAGGGTTTTACCAACCCTACTTTCAAGAAATCTGTGGTCAGATGAAACTTAACAAAACCTTGTGTCTGGGGGACAAGCTACTATCCATACAATTCCATGGAAATCACAATTTCATGGAAATCCATACAAAACTGAATTCCATACAATTCCATACCCGCTCCTTCTTCTTCTCTTCTCTTCTTCTCCTTCTCCTCTCTTCTTTGCTCCAAAACGTGAAGCCCTAAAGTTGGGAGACCAAAAATGAGATATTTTTGTCTCACCTTCCTTTTATATTAAAATTTTCCTTTATTTACTCATCGGGTCCTCATATATCTTCATTCTCTATTTACTTCAACTTATTCATTCTCTCACTTTGGCCTATGAACTTGTTAAATTATGACCCTTGTCCTTAAGTGGTAAAATGACCAATTTACCCTTTGTCTTTTGTATGACCCTGGTTTTTTGCTATTTTATTTTAGCATTATTTTATTCCAAAAATATATACCTTTACTTTTATTATACCCTAAACATATTCTAAAACTCAAGCCAGTATTATTTTAGGTGTTACAAATTTCGTGTCATTCAATATCCTTTAGACAAGCCTCCCATAATTATATGCGTCAAACTTCACATCTTATCATAGTACTTAAGTTTGCTAACATCGTGGTTTCTCGTTTCCCAAGTGGCGAGGTATGGTCTAATTTTTCCCTTACCTTACAAAACATGAATCTGCCCTTTCATACACTTATGTGGTCCTCATTAGGGTCCAATGGACAAGTCCTCAGAATAACACAATAGAAAAACATGACAAAACACAGTTCGTGAATAGATACGCCACTGCCAGAGCACCGCTTACGCTACAAGATGTGGGCCTTCATCGCGGGCGTAGCTTTGCTACGCCTCGCATCTGAAAGCCACCTGGCCTCCCTCACGCAAAGACCGCAGCATGGAAATGCCACGACTCTTACGACATGCACGCCTCAAGGTGACTTCACGCCGCTGCGGATCCTCACGCCGCGGGCGTAGACTGAAATTTGTTTCAGATTTGCCGATTCGTCCCTTTTTCCAGAAATCCAACCAAAAACCCCAAAATAATCCAAAAGCATCACCAAAAACAACTCCCAAATGGTTCATAACCCAAATATACTCACAAGAGGGGAAGTTAAGAGGATTCCTAACACCCAACAAGTATTCATACTCTTAAACACCTCAAACCCGGTACTCGCACAATTTCATACACCCCATGAAATGACCTACATGAATCCCCACAAATCCATAGAAATCCCATTTCCAAGTTTATTTATACATATCTTCTACAAGTTCCAACCCAACAACTTCCACAAACACATGTAATGGTGGGTTAGAACTTCTCATAGCAAAACCCTAGACAAAGAACTAGACCAAGAATCCAAGAATCCATACAAAAGTTCACAAATCCATACAAACCCATAGTAATCCATACTAATCCATACCTTAAATTCTCTTCTCCTTCTTCTTCTTCCTCTTCCTCTTCTTCTTCTCTTCTCCTTTCTTCATGAAATGCCCTCCAAGAATCCCCAAAATGATAGGCCCGAATTGGTCTTATCTCAATTTGGTCTAATTTTCCTTTTATTACACTTTGGTCCTTAAATTCCCTTTTATTTGCACCACAACTTATGTCCTTTTTATAATAGCATCTCATTTTCTTATCTTATGACTTTTATATCTTGTTTTGGCAAATTCCACTTTTACCCTTGTATCTTGTACAATTTTCGGGATTCAAAATTTTCTCACTTAGCAAAATAATAATTACAAAAAATTTCAAAATGCACTTATAATATACCATAATTTTGTTTAAAACGACTAGGATGTATTTCGGGATGTTACAATATTTTTTATGCTTTAAAGGAATTAATATGCATATATTGATGCTTATATTTAATATAGACTTGTAATAATAAATATCAATATTCATAGAATATTAATAACATGAATAATCATGTTAAACATAATCACGTTAATGAGTATAATATTTGTAAGAATATCATTAGTTCTACCAATACTATTGATAAAAACATTAATTACATGAATGATATAAAACTAACAATGTGATATTATTACAATCCGACTTGAAAGTTTTATAGTTCTAGTTTAGTTAACTTTAATAAGGGGTGAGTACCTATTAGGTGTGAATTATACTTTGTTTTAAGCATTTATTTCTTATAATTATTGAGTTCTTAATGCTAAATTCACACATATATAGCTCAATTGCAGGATAAATCTCTTTTTTACCTTGATTATGTAGATAAGAAAGAAAACCAAAGCAAAGGAGGCAAGAAAATCAAGAAATGAAGTTGAAGTGTTTTTAAAGTGCTCATGTCACAACATGGAGCCTCATGTCGTGACATGGCGTCCCCTCAAGATGGAAGCTCATACACTGCCATGTCACAACATGGACTTATATGATGTCGTGACATCAAGTTATTTGAAGACCAAAGCTGAAGGCTACATACTGCCATGTCAAGACATGGACTCATGTCAAGACATGGACTCATGTCATGTCGCGACATTAAGTCAAGAGAAGACCAAGAATGAGAGCCACCACTCTCATGTCGCGACATGGACTGTTATCATGTCACAACATCATGCATCTGAAGATCAAGACCTGAAACCATTCTGTTGTCATGTCGGGACGTCATAGATCTCAATGTCGCAACATTGAGGGAATCCCTAAAGCCACCTTACTACCATGTCGCGACATCTTAGATCTTGATGTCGCAACATCAAAAAATTTCTGAAGCATCACTTCTGTCATGTCACGACATCAAAGGTGTTGATGCCGCGACATCAAAGGTGTTGATGTCGCAACATGACGACATCAAACCACTTTTCAACATGTGTTTTTGACCCATTTTCCAAGGGTATTTAAGCAATAAGTTGTATCAATGATAGAGAGGACAATCATTAGGGTTAGGGCACGATTTTCAAGAGGCTTCTTCATCTCTTGTGGTTTTGCTTTTCTTGGAAGTTCTATACCTTAGACCTAGGGTTTTTGAGTTTTTGGTGTGGATTTCTCTTGGAACTAGAGCCAACTTGAAGATCTACTCAATAGAGGGTGTTTACAGCTTGGGATCAATTGGAGAGAATTTCATTTCATATTATTGATGAAATGACGAATTGCACTGTAATTGTCTATGGAAGGGTTAGCAGTTGAACCACTAACTCTCCAGTCAATTGGGGGTCATGATATATTGCTAGATACCACTATGGCTTACTTGATTCAATTGGGGGTCATGATATGTAATTGTAAATTGTTTGGGACAGGTTGTATTTGGGTAGAGCTCCCCGTACAAAGGAGACTCTGCCCGATTTTTCATGAATGGTGTCAGGTTACCCGACATCCACGATTATTCCACAGGTTGACGGATTGTCAACGGACCCCCGGGTTTTGGGGCGTCACAAACTTACTCCTCCTTAGTTTATTCTTTTCTTTTTGCTTCTTTTCTTTTTCTTGATCACATCAAAGCTCCTTTGATTTACACGACTAGCACAACCACTTTAACCAAACATCCAGTTCATACCACATGTTTTCATCAAGATATTGCAATAGAAACAACATGTTAAGGGTAAACTAAGGTTCTTGACTAAAGGATGATCCAAAAGGTGTTTAAGGCATTTATTCTTGGTTTTTTAGAAAGAAAATGGCTATATATGGTTCATATTGGGTGACTAATGATCAATACATATAAGGGTTAGCTAGAAAGGCTCAACCAATCCAAGGATGACCTATATCATTTCCTAATTGTTGTGTTACCTAGGATTTCTCCTCAAATGATAATTAAATAAGTTCTAGAGCCTTAATAGATCAAAATAGATGGTGTACACCTAAATTTTCAAACCACAAGCATGACACCAAAAGTGAAAGTGTATGACTGTGTTCAATATAGATACACTTTTTCGTTAAACAACCATAAATAAAACCATTATATTTTAAGATCAACTATCTCTAGTTTTCTTCATATGAAAGAAAGATATGATCATTATTCATCATAGGCCTCACTATAATCCCACAAACAAACTCAACAATCACAAAAGCTAATTTTTTCAGTTTTTCAAAATTGTTTTCAAATTTTTATGCATTTTTAAAATATACATCAAAGATCATCAATGGACGTTGTCACGCCCGATTTTCTACGCGGCACCAAAATACCTGACTCCTACCGATTTTTTTTTTTTTTTAAACCAACTTGTACCAGGTGGGTATGGCCTACATCTTATAAATAACAACATAATCAAAATAATATATACAAATCAAAAGAACTGTATTTACCGTGAGTAGTGTCCATCAAAATTCAGATTATTATTATAACTCCAGTCCCATTTACAAACACACAAACTATACTTTACATTTACAAATCAGAAAGTACCTGAACCTACATAGTGAACCCCATAAGTGTAAGGCTCACCAGATATGGATGTTTGTCGATCGCCTTTCTCTCAGACTTACACCGATTAAAAACCCGTGCTGTTTTTACGCTTAAATGGGAAACATATCTTATACAAAAACACAAATAATCGATAAATGTAAGATATCGTAATCTCAGAGTTCCATATCACATATTTTTGTATGTTTACTTATTCCTATAAATAAATTTATGCTTGTTCACATCTCTATATGCAAGGATCGAACTTTTACTTATACTTATAAATAAATTTATACTTACTTATCTTATAATTTATAAAACTTATTCTTATGTGGGTCTTATACTCTATAGCAAATGTAATCTTATCTCGGATCTTATACTTATAGCATCTCGCATCTTCTACTTATAGCAAGACTTATTCTTATACGGATTTCGTAGATACATACTTATGCTTATCGACGATAATTTTATTCAGACTCCCAAAGGATATATATATATCTGACTTCTAGGTCACTCGATACTTATCCACATACACGCACTTATCTCTCTCTCAAATCTCCGTAGGGAGTTCACAAACTTATGCTCATACGTAGGTACCCTTAGGTACTCAAAGCTATACTTATACTACTGAGTTTACACTTGTCTCGGCGCACCCAGAGGTACATGTAGGAGGTATTAGACGTAACATACACCGTATCAAGAAACTATTCTTGCTAATCTGGTGTACTCAGAGCACTACAAAGCTTATTCCCTGTTATTTCAGATCTTTAAACTTGTACTACAAAGCCTATCCCGTGTCACTTTAACCTCATACTTGTATTATCGAATCCTATTCTTTATTTCAGATCTTATGCCTGCCTTACAGAGCATATACTTTGTCTTACTAACTTTTACTAGTTCACGGAACTTATAATCGGTATTACTTGAAACTTATAATCGTATTACTGAACTTATAATTGACCTACGGAACTTTATACCGGTCTTACCGAATCTATAATCGTGACACGGAACTGAGAATTGACTTTACGAACTTATACTGGTCTTACTAACTTATAACGTAGTTGATAACTTATACTCGGTATTACGTAACTTATACTATCTTACGATAACCTATAATTGTCTTACTGAAATTATACTCCATCGGCACGGAACTGAGCACGGCCTTAGCGATATACATGTATTTCGGATTTTATACATGTATTACATAACTTATACATGTATTTCGTGATCTTATACATGTCATGTAACTTATACCTCGCTCTACTTAATCCTATAATGTCTATGATCTATTCTGTGCGGCTGCACCGTAGTTACCAACGAACTCATCATAATCCCAATACATACAAAGAGTCATATCAACGTATGCGATACTCATCGCATGAACATTAGTCCACAGCGGTGCATGATCATACGTATACATGGTACTTATTTTACTTGATAAGAGAGTACCCTTAGGTACTACGTGAATCCTGTACTTATTTATCAGATACAAGAGTACCAGAGGGGTACCATGTGACTTAATCAATGTTAAGAGCACCGTAGGTACTAATGAGCTTAATCGATACAAGATTTAACTTACTCAGACATGTGGAGTACTGAGGTACCACTCGAACTAGATCGTAGACGTGACATATTCGATATTGTGGCTTACCAGATACAGGAGCATCGGGATATGTGAGTACCCAGAGTGAGGTACTAATTTAATCCTAATCACACAGCGAGTACCCGTAGGTACTACGTAACTTATTCCCAGACGTGACTTGTCGAGGCTGTGAGTACCCGTAGGTACTATAGAACTTATCGATACAGAGCACCGTAGGTACTACGTGACATCAGATATGCTCGTATCTTTACTCTTATTCCTTTATTCGTTGTCTTATCATATGTCCTGTCTCTGACTACTCAGACCAATTATAAGAAATGAGCAGACGTTGAAGATAACAAGTACCTAAGGTGTTACTACAAAACAGAGTGCTGAGCACCGCCAGGAGGCCTGAGCACCAATCACATATGCTCGCTTCACGCAAACAGGCACCAACAGGAGTGCCGGAGCACCAATCAAAACGTGTCTAACCACGCAACAGGAGTGCCGTAGCACCAACAGGAGTGCCGAAGCACCAACAGGAGTGCCGAAGCACCAACAGGAGTGCCGAAGCACCAACAGGATGTCCACTCATTCATTCTTCAGTCCTAAGTAGTCATATTGTCATATGTATTTCAGAACTTATAACCTATCTTAATCACATTATGTGTTCATGACATATTGCTTTTCTGCGTTCATGTCTATGTTTCGCCGCTTCTGTGTTTCATAATATCTGTGTTTCATGCCTATTCCATATGGCATTTCGATACTTTGTACGATATGATGTCTATCCATACATCATTCTATATGAGCTCAGTCCCTCTATGAATATGTATTTTTCAGAAATTGAATCAACTAACTGATCAACCAAACTCAAGTTATGGCATTTCATGCCAATCATTAGCTCGCACCTTTTCCGAGGAACAGTTTGCAATATTAATTTTCCAGTGCCTTGTCTCCCATATTTGACACTGGTCTTTGAAGTCTTACAGTTAAGGTGCTAAGGGTTCGATTCAATCTGAATCACCCACCCGAGCACCGGATCCTGCCACGTCCAAACAACCCTACCACTCTATGTTCAAAGTCGAACCAGAATTTGGCTTCTGCACACGGCCCCACTTTGAGTGAATTTTTAGACCAATTTAGGATCATAATTTGGCGATGCCTATTCTTTTAAGTTTTTAGTTCTCGAAGTCTATTTTACGTGAGCTTTCACTTGAATCACTCAAATCAGATAAGAAATGAGCAAATTACGTTTCAAAATACGAAAACTCATTAACAGTGAAACATATGTCAGACCTAAGATGTGCTCAGCCAGACGAAGATGTTCTCAAAGCCAGAGCAGGTACAATCCTGGCCAAAAATGATCAGGAACATGTAGTTTGGTCGTGGCCAGTTCAAATTGTACCGGTACAAGTCTCCGAAAAGTGCCCAGATTGTGTGTTTTTCTCTCCTTTTTCCATGTTTTGATATCCAATCAACTCTACACTTCAAACACACATCAAAACCATTTCTAATTCACTTTGGAATCTCTTTTCTATTCAATTCATCTTTCATTTCTTATCTTCTTTCAAAATCTTTCCAGCTAATTTCTCCTAAAATCATTCCAATATGGGTTATGACCATATACAAACCAATTACTACGATTTGTTAGGGTTTGTTCTAAACCCTAACTCAATTTTCATTTAACCATTAATCCAACAACAAACAAGATTCCCTAATTATCTTGTCTCGTAGTTATACTCAACCTTACTTGACATAAATTTTGGGTTAAGATGAAACCCTAGCAAAACCCTAGATTTGGGCAAATTATAACCATCAAAGCATGGAAATTCATACATAATCACCTAGAATTATAATCAAGGTGAGTTTCATACCTCGGCCATTCGATCTGCGAATTCTCCATCTTCTTCCTCTTCCTCTCTTCTTCTTCTCTCCTTCTCCCATCCGGTTCTCCCTAAATGAGACCAATTTGGTCTTTTAAAATCTGCATTTTGTTAAGCATTGTTGACCCTTACAAAAAAAACCCATTTTTGGTTTTTTTTTGTTTTCTTATTTGCTTTTCGCCCATAATTCTTTCATTTTATAAATAAACTTTCTTACTTCCTTTTACTCAAATCTTGTCAACTATGACTTTGTTCCTTGTATTAATTTACAATTTTATCCCAGAATCTTGTAATTTCCTGCCTTCAGCTTCCACAAGCCAGATTTAACTCGCTAAACAAATAAATTACGCTTACAAAATACCCTAACACGCCGAAAAACGACTGAGATATTTCTACATACATGTGACGCTGTGACAGTAGCTCCAATAATCTGAAACATTCAAGCATAAGCAATGATAGGCATGAAAGGTCAAATAAGAATTCATCCAAATCAATAGCATACCATAAAAGCAACGAACTAATCCAAATATGCATCAAAGTATTCTCATCTAAACAAAACATAACTAAGAGAATAAGCTCTAAACAAAACAAATCAAACAAGTTTCTAAGCTTCACAAGAGAGCAAGTAAAAGATAGAGAAAGGGATAGAGAGTGAGAGATAAAATCCATATCCAAATATGTCCAAAATGGGCAAAACACGCCCCCAAACTTAAATAAAAATGTCCTCAATGTAAAGAAACTAGGGAACAGAAAACTCCTTTTCTTGATCTTGACAATAAGTAGTTTATGAGATATTTGAATACTAAAGGTTAGGGAACACACTAGGAAATTGTGTCCCGAATTACCAACCAAACTATGTACTCACACACATGGACGAAAAAAGTTGGAAATGATTGTTGAAAAATTTGTGTAATTTAAAAAAATATATATATCGTTGAAAAAATTATTTTGAACCAAAAATTTTGGACGTGAGAAGCACATAAAGAAGGGAAAGTGGCAAAATAATCATTGATTTTAGACAAAAAATTTTTAAAAAATTTGGGTGAGCAAACTAATATTTAATATAGGGCTTTAATTATGCTTGAATTTATTTTTTATTTTAAAATATACTGTCCTTTTATTTTATATTATTCTTTTCAATTGGTTTCCATATTTATATTATTAATCTTATTTCTAATGAATTACTATCACTTTAATTTTATTTTTTATATTTATCTTTGTCATTTTATTTAGTTTAAATATTCTTATTGTAAAATATTAAAAATATAAACTTATTTATAAATTATTTAAATAAAAATAATGAACTTTTAAGATTTGATAAATTTAATTGATGTGATAAAATAAATTATTAATATAATTTATAAATATTTTAAATTTCTAAAACTAAAGGTTTTCACCATGTATTTGTAATAAACTTTTAAAATTAATATCTTAAAAATATATATACTTTATATAAAAGGAATTGAGATTAAGAAAATGATAAATATTATTGTCAGATTATAACTGTATCAATTAACCTACAAAATAACTTTAACATTTATCGTTATTTACATGATTTTTTTTATTAAGAGCCTTATCCCAAATCTAAAAGAAAATCAAGAGTCAACAATTTTAGAGATGACTGATCCCGAAGTATGACATACCCTTTGAGATTGTGAAGCAAGTTGGAAATATGGCCTATAAATTGCAATTACCAAAGAGACTGAAGCTTCACTCTATGTTCCATGTAAGCTTCCTAAAACCTTATCATTTAAACCATGATTCAGACATAATGCAAGCAAAAAGAAATCCAACTATGATCAAGACGGAATTCAACAAGAAGATTGCAAGCATCTTGAAGGATAGGAAGAATAAGTGAATAGAGTTCTTGATTCATTATTAGAAGGGGACACCTGTAAGTGAAGCAAACTGGGAAAAGGTTAAATCGGCAATAATTATACCACCATCAGATTTCCACTTGTCTGTAAGTAAGTGTGACATGTTTCTTTTTATAAAGAAAAAAAGTGTTTTGTCAGCAATAGTTAGTGGGTCTCCATTAGTTGATAGCCATATGTCCGCAAGTAAGTGTGACATATTTCTATTTAGAAAAAAAAAAAGTGTCTTGTCAACCGCAGTTAACAGGTCTCCATTAGTTGTTATCAGATAATAGTGAAAATTATTGGTTTTAAATATTACATAAGTAAAAATTAAAAAAAAAAAAAAAAGTTGAAGGAATAAGTTGACACAAGTGTCATAATTAAAGGGCAAAACAGTCTTTTAACCCAAGAAGAAGAAAGGGGAATAGGAAAGCAAATGAGGGTTTTTATTTGGATTGGGCGGGGCGAGTCGATATAAACCCATGCCCACCTGTGACGTGAAAAGCCTGAGGCTTGAGGTCTCAGTCTTCTTCTAGCTCAAAGAAGCTCCTGCCAGACACTCGACCCAAGCTCAGAGTTGCTACCTAAGTTCGTTTGGCATACAGCTGCGAAGCCATTTAGCCAGTTTAATTTACGATTTGAAGCTCCACCTAAAGGCCAGAGATAATTCGTCCAGCGCCACTGTAGTTCCCGCCTAAGTCTCAACCTTAATCTCTAGCTTTTTATTTAAATCGATTCAAAAGCAATAAAAATAAAATAAGCTCAAAAACAATTCAAAATAAAAATACTATTTAAAATTTTATTCATCTAATATAATTACATTTGTAAATTTATGAAAAATTATAATGTTTGCAAAATAAGATATCCCCAATCCAAGCCAAGACTCACTTATTTATCAATCACTCAGATTTCAATCATGCTAAAAATGTAATAAAAATAAAAATAAAATATATATTTTAATGAAATATTTTAATCACTATTTTCTGTTTGACTTAAACCACTTGATCCATTTATGTCTGATAATTCCAAGTTCTTTTCTATCGACTACATAATAAATGGCTTCTCAACGATAATCACGCACCTCGGTCCGTTAAATTTCAATCTTTAAACATACTACCATTCTCGATCGCCTGCGGACAAAATATATCAAGCTTTTTGCTGTCCATCTTCCACTTGCATCTAAACTGCTTTCCAATGCAACTGCAGAAATGTGCATGGTTAATACATCACGCAAGGCACAATAGATAACACCGGGCATTTAATTGTTATTTTTTCCACCATTCTAAAATATCAAAATATTTCATTGTCTTCAAAATGAAATCAGCTTACACTAAGATATCTATCTATATTGTTTATTATTCGGAGAATCCAATTTGTCGATTTTTTTTTACTTTAAACATTTCTAAAGGGCATTTATAAAATATGAGGAGCTTGTTGTGGATAATGATTTTATCGAACTAATATCATTACCATTTTTTTCTTTATATATACTATATAAAATATATAATAAATCGAATTTACTTCATTTTTAATTTCTTCAATTTTTATTTGATCTTCATTGTAAATAATTCTGCAAACTATTCATCTAGCACAAATTTAATATAGTGTCCACAATTAAACCAATATAATAAATCAAAGGTATTTCTCCCTAATATTTTTTAATTTTTTCTATCATTGCAAAATTGTATCATTAAAAGTTCAGAACTTAAATAATTTTTCAAGCATTCAGGCAAATACTAGTTATTTGCATAATGACCATGTGAAGTCGATACAACAAGACAAAAAATATTCATTAAGATCGCAATTTTCAAAAGATATCGTGTGGCTATCCATAATGTGTCAATCATAATCATTTACATCAACATCTACATTACTATTATTATTAGATAATCGTGATATCGATAATTGTATTATCTTTTTTATATTTGTAATATTTCAGAAAACCGATAAAGTAGAATTTCATCTAATTGGTATATCTAAACTTATATTTTTTCTTTTCATATTTGCAATTTTGCAACAATAAAAAAATAATTCATGTTTTGCTTGGGAACTATTAATACTTCATGCAATGTCTCTAATTTTTTCTAATGTACAATCAACTCGCTTAATCTATCTTTATAATCAAATTTAAAATACGCGCACAACAACGTACGCAAATAATTTCAGATAATCCCTTTATTCATTAAAATCTTTTAATTCAGACGCTTCATCACATGTAAGATTATCTATCGTTATCAGAATATTTATCATGAATACCTAAATCTATAATTTCATCATTTATTAAAGTTGTTATATTTTTGGCCATTGTGAGTATTTATTGTTTTAAATGAAATATTCTTTATTTAACACCCATTCACTATGCTGAAGAATATAAAAAGCTTATATGCATTAAAGATGTCCAAATATTATATATTAAATAAATTTTTTCTTCAAAATTTACAAAAATATTTTAAAATTCTTCTATTTGAATTTTTCATAATACCTCTTTTAACAAGATTTTCTAACCAACTCGACCGGTAATTAATCAACAAGCCAATTATTTCTAAATAATCATGGGTTTCATCATATTAAAAATATTATTCACTTTTATTATTAATCAATCATTCCTTCACATGCTAAGACTCATCATAGTTAAAACGCTTTTTCAATTTTCACATTCATCTTTTACTCAATTGTATATAGCTTCTAATATCTACATTACGCTTAGTTTACATTGTTCATTATGTCTTTAGATGACTTTGTGCCTCGAATTTGATCCACCACTAAAAGCTACATAAATTTTACATTTACTTTATTCTTTTTATTATTTTCTAAAATTATTTATATTCTATAAAAAAAATTTCATTTATTTGAACTAAATTTTTTGCTTGATGAATCGCATGGACTAGAAAAAGATGCACATGCACTATCCATATTAAAATTATTAATAAAATATTATACTATTGGATAATCAAAATAAAAGGTAACAAATAAAGAAAAGTAGAGGTAGAGAACTGTTACTCAATTGGATAATCGAAACTGAAATTCTTTAAAATCATAATTATTGAAGTCACCAATGCTTGATTTGCACTATCAATAATATCGCGTGACACAAGAATAATCAAGAAAATAAAGATAAAGAATGCATAAATCAGGAAAATAAAGAATTTTGAGAGAATTTGTGGAGAGTAAATGAGAAATTAAGCAGAATTAATTGAATTTAAAACAGAACAAACGATAACATTTAAGGTATATAGTTGTTTGTTAAAAAGAGGCGAGGTTCCAACGATCACATGGATCAAGCAAGTGGGTGGGGCTTGTAAGTGAGGGTGGGGGCTGCGCTGGGGTCTGGCCAGCCCTCTCGTGTTAGGGCTCCTCCCAGCCCGCCAGCCCATGTTGGGCCCGTCATGCCCACTCCCCTTTGCTCATTAGGCCCGTCTACCTTTGGCCCATCAAGCCCTCCCCCGCTCAGTCCCACAAACCCGCCGCGGACGGCCGTGCCCCATCCACACAAGGTTCGTGGTGCTGAGTCATGGGTCTAAAAAATTCAAAGTTCAAATTAACTCTGTACTTTGATCTTAGTCAACTGTCTAAAGGTTCGGTCCGACTTGTGTCTCAGCTCCATTTCTCCGAAATGAGCGAATTTACTTGTGCGTGACTCGTTGGAGACCCCTACTTGAAACTATGTCAAACTTGTCATGTTCCTGGCATTCTCTATCGTTTGTTGTAAAATGTAGTTACAATGATCATGACAACTTACAATAAAGAATATATTAAAATTCTGAATGCATTATAAAGATACTGTTTTTAGTTATAATTATTTTCTTGATTGGTATATTATAAAATAAAAACATTTCAAAATTTATAAGTCTATGAAGATGAAATATAATTTTTTTAGTTATTGAAATGAATTAGCAATTTGATATATATATATATATATATATATATATATATATATATATATATATATATATATATATATATATATATATATATATATATATATATATATATATATATATGCCTTTAATATTGTTGAAAGTATTTTAGTACACAAAATTTATTCAATAATATTCAAAATATCTTTGAAATTTTTTTACGATATATTTTTTAATACTTTTTTTTTCTCGAACCATGAGGTTCAGAAATGATCCACACACGCTACTTAACGCATTATTTAAATCATACTACACTCAGACTAATCCTCATTCGAACTGGAATAAATCACAAGCGGCAGAAACTTATCATAAAACATTTACATTCAATTTTGCCTAATCTCTTAAGCACTGTTGCTCTTAATAAGAGGACTCTCAATCATCTCACTTATATGTTCGATAGTAAAAGTTATTTTAAAATTATTATTTTTAAGGTACTAAAAGTAATTCATGTTTTTTGTCTATCATGCTTAATTCAAGCCCTAGAGCGCTCATTGTTCAAACAGACATAAGGTACTCCAGAGGATCGTAGTGACAATTCTACTTACTACTTTGAAATTAAATGTATTAAAAGCATCTACGCTTTTCAAAGAAATACAAAAGAAATTAGACGTTTTGGCTCGTTTTAAAATTATTCTTGGTACGCTTTAAAAACGGTTTTTAAAAACATAGAAAATATAATTTTAGTGTTTTTTTTTAAATTATTCTTGTTTTTTATGTTAAGTGTTTTCTGTGGTTATTTAGAACAAATTTTTTTTTTAAATTCTCACTATTTTTCATGTTTTCATTATTTTTTTTAGAACGGTTTTGAAAAATATGAACCAAATCGGGCTAAAACATCTACTAAAGCAGTGCAATAAAAAAATAAATATAATCCTAACAATTAATTATAATAGCGTACCGCTATAACACGAAACCAACCCACCATTCAAAGGGGTCATATACTTATATTATATATATCCCAACCTTAGATATTCTTTTCTGCTCTGTAGATCTCGTATCCATCTACTCTTATTTTAATCTCTATATATCAACATCAAACTCAAACCATCACCAACATCTATGTCTTGTTCTAATTAAATATTACTGTCCATATCTGATAATCTTTTTTTATTCAAGATTTTTGAAACCTTAATTTTTTTTCTTAATTATTTATTATGTGTTTTTTGGAGATGAAAGTGGATTCCACGTAAGCGTTAGGTATAAGGAACATAAACATTATTGAAATAATATTAAAGCCATGTTTGCATGAAAATTTGAGGAAAAATGTGAAAAGGAAAATATGGAAAAAAAAAAAGAAGTAGAAGGAAATAATAGATAGAAAAAAGAAAAGAGAGAAGAAATGAAAAAGTAGAGTTAAATATCATATATTATTTTTATTTTTATTTTTGAAGAATATTTTTATTTATTATTTAAAAATAATTTTATTTATTTTAAATCATCATTAAATACTTTAAGAATATGTAAATTTTTAAGTAAATTATATTCGATTTCTTTGATAATTTTAATTACATAACCAAAGGTAACAAAAATTTTCTTTAGTATTTTTTCTTCTTTTTTTAGTACTTTCTAAGAATCAAAACCAATCAAAATAAAATTCAATGTCAAGACAAATTATCAATTAAATCTAAGTAATTACTTTAACATATAATTAATCATTATCAATTGGTCTACAAATTAAACCTTGCCAATCAAAAGAAGTTGAGATGAAACTTTAATTTTTAGCGAAATGGATTCTTTTAATAAAAATATTATATATAAATAAATAAATTCTAATAGAGACTATTTTACACTAATTTGATTTAAAATATTTTTTGTATGAGTGTTTTCTTTTAAAGTATTTTAGAAAAACCATCTAGCAATTTTTTATTTTTTTTGGAAAGGGGTATTTCATTTTACATAATACCATTCTACTATACAATTTGACAATTATATGAGACTATCCTGCTAAAATCTATATAATTCTCTTCAAAACTCATCTTTGGGCTTGTATAAGACTTGAGAAGAAGGGAAGTCTCGCCCGCACAAAAAATGGGCTGAAAACCCAATTTCAATGAAAATAAAGGGATTTCCCCCTCCCCTCTGTGCATGATTATCACAAGTCAAATTTGGTTTTGCTCCAAATAATTTTGTTTTGGTTTGACTATATGAAAACCTTGGTTTTTTACTATCAGAAATCAAAACTAGCCGCCTTAAAATTAAAAGAATTGACACTTCTCCAACTCCTAAGTGATTTAAAGTCTTTAAATTCCAGCTTTAATTCCAAATGGTCTTATTTTGAATTTCAAACCAAATTGTTATAGTTTGTTTTCCTATAAATTCAGCCTCCGCTAATTGTGAAATACAGTGAAAAATCCTCTCCATACCTCTCTCTTTCTATATTGTTCATGGTATAGAGAAACTCTTTGAAGAGTTGTTGAATCATAGGGAATAAAATTCTTAAGGACAATGTTCTAAAACATGCCTCAGCTTAACTTATGTTTTCCTCTACAGGCTGTAACTTCAGATCATCAACTGTAGTCCATTCGTCTTTCCAATTTTCGACCTCCTTCAAACAACCAGCGCTTGCAACAATCTTAGGAATTTTACGCCATGGAAAAGGATTCCTCTACCGCTAGTATAGTCCCTGCTTCCGACGTTGTAGCTGCCATGGTCCCTATTGTCACTAGTGCCACTGTTATGGTCCCTTCCGTCGGTGTCAATGTTCCTTCTACCGCCTCTGCTTCAATAGTTCCATTGCTCCCTATCTAGGTAAACCCTTCCCTGAAATCTCCAGGATTGAGGTTTTTGTTGGTCAAAATTTCAAGTGATAGTAGGAGCGTATATATTCCACACTAGATATGCATGTGAGTGCATGATCATGGTCTCGTTGAAAAACATGCATGTCAACAAGGAGGCTTCGGCACACGCAAATAAGGTTTGTCGACACACAATTTTAACTACCTTATCTAACGAGTTATTTGATATCTACTATACCTACAAGGAAGCAAAGGTAATTTGGGAGTCAATGTTCACTAAGTACATTGTTGAGGATGTGGGCAAGTAAAAGTTTATGGTAGGAAACTACTACAAGTGGGAGATGGTAGACAACAAGGGCATCAAGCTCCAAATCAATGAGTATCGAGTTGGGAATATGGGTCGAGCCCGACAGTCGGTTTAATCGCTTTGCACCATCCATGTTGTGGTCACTAGTCCGACGCCCAATTTTTTTTTTTACTATTAATTTTAAAAAAATGACATATATATATATATATATATATGACTTATTGAGATTTTTTTCTAAACCCTATGATGAATTAAGGCATAATGAAAAGATGAAGATTAAGGCAGTAGGATTTCATTTGAAACTTTGGATTTGTAGTTTTTAAGATATCATTTATCTGTCACTTTATTTTTTTAGTACTTTGAATATAAACATGTTTATTAGTCTTGTTCATTAAACATTGACATGTTTATGATTTGATGTTTTATTTTTTATGATAATACTTTGAACTTAATTGTGGTTGGTACTTCATTAATTCATAATTATTATGTGATTGTAGTTAGTTGCTTAATAGTTACTAGTTAGTTTGGTTATAAATTTATACTGATGTTAAGCATTATTTACGTTTATTTAAGACTTTAAATATTATTAATTGTCTAGGCTCCATCATTTATGCATTAACTATTATTAAACACTTGTGTGTTGTTTTTATTTTATTTGAAGAATGACAAAATCAAATAAATTACAAGTTTTAGCATTTTAAAATGCATCTGCTTTAGTCTCCCTCAACCCGCATCTCCACAGCCGGGTCGGTCAAAAGTCGTCTGACAAATGTACAACCGCCCGATCTGCTTTGGCTGGGCATTCGAATGGGCTAGGCTGTACCGCTTTCCTACCTATAAACAGAGTACCACAAATTGTTAGAGGAATTAAGAGCTGAAAAGATAGAATTACTCGAACGGTTTATAGCTAGACTTTTGATTGAGAAACTACTTGACTCGTGGAGTGACTACAAGTAACAATTAAAACACAAGTAGAAGCAGTTGTCCATGGTTGATCTGATCACTCACATCATGATTGAAGATACAAATCATAAAGAGCAAAAGGCAACCAAAGCAAAACAAATGACCACCAAGGCAAACTTGGTCCAAACCATCCTAAAAGGTACAATCATAAAGCTCAAAACTTTGAAAACAAATCCAAAATTGCTAATCCCAATACTTTCAAGAAGAAAGACATTTTTATGTTTGTGACAAACCAGGCCATCACGCGCCCTAGTGTAGAAGAGAGTAAAAACTAGAAAGTGTGGAAATCCTCTTAAAGCCAACTTGGTCGAAGGAGATGATATAATAGCTGATGTTGTCTCACAAGCTAATATGGTAACCAATTCCAAGAATTGAGTGATAGACTTTGGGAAAACAAGGCATTAATCGAGATGTTTTATCTCCACATCAAAGAGGGATGACATGTTGGTTCATATTTAGGTGACTCTCACACTCAAGCCAAGTTTTTAGGAAAAGGCAAAGTCAAGGTTTCATCTCACCCAGGTGGTGGCTTTCAGAATAATTGTCATTCCATAACAGAATTCCACAAGAAAAATGGTGTGATTTGATGTGAAGGCCCTCCCAACCCAAAATGACACAAAAGTGGGGGTGTCTTGGCAAAGCCATGTTACCTAATCCTAAAAAGAGAAAAATAAGATCAAAGACTTCTGATTGCATGTTTATAGGGCATGCTAGTACTGAAGATCATTATAGATTTCGTGGTTGAAAAGGATGTTCTAGAATGCAATACTATTATTGAGACAAAAATGTCGAAGCTTTTAACATATTTTTCCACTTTATGAGAAAATTTCTCGTGCACCCACAATTGTGGATGATATAGAAAACTCATATGATGAGCAAGTACCCACCACTGTGGGTAATATGGAAAGCTCTCATGATGAGTTGAGAAGAAGTAAAAGACAAAGAAAAGAGTTTTCCTTTGGAGATGACTTTAACACTTATTTGATTGAAAACGAACTGTCTTCTTACTCTGAATCTATTTCTTCCTTTAACGCGTTGCTTTGGAAAGAATCAATTAAAATTGAGCTTGATTCTATTTTAAAAAATCAAACTTTGGATTTAGTCGATTTACCTTCAAGAGCAAAACCTATTGGTTACAAATGGATCTTCAAAAGAAAATTTTTTCTATATGGCTCTATTGAAAAGTATAAAGCTAAGTTAGTAGCTAAAGGTTTTTCATAAAAACAAAATGTTGACTATTTTGATACGTTTGCTCTTGTTATTAGGATTTATTCCATTCGTATTTTGATTGCTTTAGCTTCTATTCATAAACTTTTTATCCATCAAATGGATGTTAAAACAGGCTTTTTAAATTGAGATTTAAAAGAAGAAATTTATAATGCTACAACTCAAGCAGGTATTATACTTAGTCAAAATAAAGTCGGTAAATTGTAAGCCTTCATGTTTTAAAATGAAGCTGATCAAATAGTGGTATGAGAAATTTTGATAGTGTTTCAAGAATAAATTGCTTTATTCCACTAAGTGAATAAATGTGTATATACAAAGTGTGCAGATAGAGAATGTGTAATCATTGCATTATATGTGGATGATATGCTGATTTTTGGCACTAGCCTGGATATGGTACATAGTACCAAGAGAATTCTAGCTTCATAGTTTGACATGAAAGATATGGGTGAAGCTAAGGTAATTTTGGGTGTCAAATCACAAGGATGGGTAATAGTATAATGCTATCACAAGAACATTATGTTGAGAAAATACTCAAGAGGTTTGGACATTTCGATGTTAAATGTGTGAGTACCTCTTATGATGTAAAACACTCGTTTAATGAAAAATCGAGGTGATCCTAGGTCAATCTGATTATGCACATATTATTGGGAGTTTGATGCATTTTATGAAATTTTCTAGACCTAACATAGCATATGCAGTGTGTAGATTAAGCATCACATAATCCCAATAATGATACTAGAATGCATTAGCTAGACTAATGAAATACTTAAGGGGTACCATGAACTATGGTATCCTATATAGTGGATTTCCTATTGTGTTAGAAAGATACAATGATGCTAACTATATCTCAGATTCAAATGAGATAAAATCCACAAATTGTTATATTTTTACTATGGGAGGTGGTGCTCTTGATTGGAAATCATCTAAACAAACCCTTATTGCTACTTTTACCACGGAATCAGAGTTTATAGCTTTTGAATCCACTAGTCAAGAAGCTGAGTGGTTAAGGAATTTCCTGTCATGAATTCCTTTGGGAATGCAGTCGACGCCTTCATTGTCTATGCATTATGATTGCCAAGCTGTAATATCGATTGCAAAGAATAAAACATTAAATGGAAAAAATAGACACATTCGTCTAAAACATGAGGTTAAACAATTGTTGAAATATATAATTATTTACATTGACTATAAATTCAAGTAATCTGTCGATCCTTGACTAAACTTTGGGAAGAAGAAAGTTGATTTGAGCACGAGGGAATGAGACTTAAGCCAATTAAAGATTAGTAGTGATGGGAACCCAACCTTTGTGATTGGAGATCCCATGAAGAAGGTTTATATGTGTAACAACAAGTCACCTGTTAATCCTACTAGCACCGATAAAATTGTCACTTCCTATGGTGTGGTTATGGTGCTAGAATGCATATTTTAAGAGGTTGGTTATAATTTTTAATGATTTTATCCCCATGCAAGCGGTACATATAAATGCAGTAATGACTCGATAAAATCACCCATAAGAAGGATGAGTCATTTATTTTTCAAAATTTCTAGAGCACTTTATGAAATGGACAGGTGCCGCATAATGAACAGCACACAACGACTTCAGAATAAGAAGACCGCGATGCTAGGTTGATGATAAGCGCCTATAATTCTACGGCATCAAGAAAGATTTTTAGTCACATGTAGTTTGCAAGTTTCACCAATATCTCAGAATTAAATCTTATTTAGTCTATGTTTGGTTCTGAGCACCATTAAATTAAATTAAGGTGCTTACACCTTCTTCCATAATCCAGACAAATGTTTTAAATTCAAATATCTTTTTGAAAAATATGGGGGATTGTTAGTGATGGTAGCCTTTTTTTCAAAGAGAAACTTGTCCCACGTAGGAAAAAGATAAAAACTTTTTTGAGTTTATATACTAAAACTCATATTTGGGCTTGAATAAGGGTTGAAAAGAAGAGAGGCCAAGACAAAGATGTTAAATCTACCGAAGTTCGATTTCAATTTAAAATCGATTTTCGATTCCACGCCTCCCATGCACGTGATTATCACAAGTCAAATTTTGTTTTGCTCCAAAAAAATTTTGTTTGGTTTGGTTGTATGAAAACCTTGATTTTCTACTGTTTTAAAATAAGAAGGCTTAGTCTTTAAAATTTCAGTAAATTCGATTAACAGTTTCTCTTCAATAGCTACGTGGTTTAAAGTCTTTAAATTTCAGCTTTAATTCCAAACTGTCATATTTTGAATTTCAAACCAAACAGTTACAATCTGTTTTCTTTTAAATTCAGCCTCTGCTGATTGTGAAATACAATGAGAAATCATCCTCCTTTCCATATCTTTCTCTCTTTATGCTATTTTTTATTTGGAAAAACTCTCTGAAGAGCCGTTGAATCCTTAAAAGAATAACATTTTTAAGGACAATATTTTGAAACAAGCCTCAACTTAACTTTTGTTTTCCTTTGCAGGCCGTAACTTTAAATTTTGGCGTCTCATCAGCTGCAGTCGGTTCGTTTTTCCAATTTCTGACCTCCATCAAACAACCAACGTTTGCAATACAAGGGCCCCTTTGGCTCTTAATTACTTATGATGAAATTATTATTATTATTATTATTGTTAAAGTTAGGGTAGTGTTATGTTTTAGCACATGTTATATAAGCCATAAACTCTTATATATGTCAGCGTTTAGTCTCAAAGTAATTCAATTTTGTTTTTAATAAAATTACATCGACAACCTTCTTTTTTAAATAATCGTCAAATTAATCTTCTATATGTTTTGAAATCAGATTCATCAAATGAGATTTTAAAAATTAACTTTAAACCGCATTCTAGAATATAATTTTCAAACATAGCGTTAATTAGCCTACGATTATTAAAATAAAGATTACCTATAATTTTAAAAATCGAATAACTTCGATTTACTAAACTCACATTTTCTACGTAGAAAAATCACTATCTATTAGTGGAAAATCAGATATATAAGCAATTTGTTAACCTTAAAACGGATATATATATATATATGTTATATATATATATATATATATATATAATTTATGTTAACCTATGTTTCAAAATATTTGGTATTACATGAATTAAACATTCATTTTGTAAAGCACCCTTTATGTATTCTCACTTCTAAAACACCTCATATTCATTTTTAAAAATTATAATTAAAACTAACAAATTTGAAAGTTAAAAAAATTGTTATTGAAAACAATTTTTGAAAACACAAAGAATACAATTTTAGTATTTTCTAAAAACTGTTATTATTTTTTTAATTTAATATTTTTTGTCTCCTTTATATTTTTCAGAAGAAAAAAATTGAAAACGGTTATTGGTTACTTAATTTTTGTATTTTTTTTGTTCACCTTATTATTATCATTTTTTAAAAAGCAGTTTTAAAAACTGTAGAGCAAAGTGTGAACAAACAAGCCCATTGACTCCACAGCATTTTCAAGGTTTTTGTCGTTATTAGAGGAAACAAAATAGTAAAGTTAAAGACACGTATGATTAAATTATTGTTAAGAATAGTTTTTAAAAAGCAACATTTTAGTGTTTTCTAAAATATTTTCTTATTTTCTAAATTTAATATTTTTTATATTTTCAGTGTTGTTAGAATGAACAAAAAATGGGAATCAAACGTTTGTCCTTATTTTCCTTATTCTCTTTATTTTTGATAACAAAAAACAATTTTCAAAAAAAGAACAAAACAAGTCATAATAAATCATTTCATATTTTTATTTTATGATTTTTAAGTATTTTTTTTTAAAGCTTCACACCCATATTTTTTTTTCTTTTTAAATAAAATAAATTTATCAATTCAAACTAACAATACATTCTATAGGAACACATAATCAAATTTACTAAAAACTCTAAAAGCATTTACGCGCAATATCTGTGCTAATAACATAATAAACACCAAAACCTATACATCTGATAATACTACGACTTAATTATAATACATACGACTCTAGTTCCGTAGTGCATATCGACAACCATGATTTGATTTGATTCACGTTTTGTCTCTGGACACATGCTTTTATCAAGCCAATTACTTATACACAAGTAAAAGTCGTGAATAAACGATTTTAAAACCAAACTCAAGCAGCACAAGACGATACAAACCATATGTCTCAACAAGACGATGACGCAATCATAAAAAAACACATTAAAACTTATACGCACACAAGAACCACTTTATCGAGAAATAAAATAACAGAAAAGAGATGTACACGATGAGCCTGTAAGCCTAACTAAAAATCATCCTCATCACATAGTACAAAGTAGAAGAGAACAAGATGCGGGATAAAACGAGCAAAGAAGGGTTTCCTTCCACAACAAGTCGGATCGCTATTTGTTACATTGATCATATTTTTTAAAATTACTACAAGCCAAGATTTAAGTTTAATTGTATTTTTCAATAAGATCTAATCTGCCTTAAGTACAACTCAAATGCATGTAAGGGAAAGGTTTACGTTCGAATCCCAATACGAACAAATTTGTGTGCTTAACATAATACTACGATACGCGATACAAGAATTAGTTAAAAAGTTTAATTGTATTTAAAATTTTAAAATTTTGTATGTAATGTTGATTTCAACTAAGAATTTTTTTTTCCCAATTTTATTAGCAAGAGATATGAAGGAAATATTCTAAGCTTGTTCCATTTGTATAATATAAAAATTAAAATTATTTTATTACAAAATTAAAAAGGATTTTATTAATCACTTAATCTATTTTTGATTGATAGGGGACAGCAGTAAATGTACATATGGAGCTTTCATCCATTGAATAGGAAATGTACACATTGGAATATGATTTCTCATAAGATATGTAATTAAAGCATCTTGACTAATTACTAAGAGAAAAGAGAGTTGTTTGTATTTAATTTATAAATCCAAATAAAATTATTTATCTATATATATATATATATATATATATATATATATATATATATATATATACTAAGATATGTTATATTATGCTTATATTTAATTTCTAAACTAAATAAAATTATTTATCTATATATATATATTAATCCGGGCAAAATGAATAAAAAAACTTGATGACACAAATTTATTGGTAAAATTTTTATATTAAAACTATAATGTTGTTAAGAGTTTATACATTAAAATGTCCCTTATAATGTCCAAGCAAATTATCGGAATTAATGTTATTCAATTTATAGAGGGATAATTAAAGGATTCTTTAAATAACAAAGGTTTGAATTCTATTTTATTGTTGCCTTGTATTTTAAGAAAATGATATGTTAATTTTAAAAAAGAAAACCAATAATGATAAGAAAGGAAAGAGAAAGCGGGGTGGAAAAAGCTAAAGAAAATTAAAATTTTTGTTAAAAAAGTAAAATAAATAAAAGGAGGAAAGGCCATCATAACCATAAAGATTTAATTAAGGTAAATTTTTTTTTTGAAAAGAATAAGGTAGAGTTTTTATTTATTTATTTATTCAAGAAACCTGATGTTGTTAAACATATTATATTATTAAATATATAGCAGATCGCTTGACTTCTGATAATAAGGCATTTCTTAGTTAAAACCTCGGTAATATATATTAAGTATAGCGATCGTTTTTATCAGATTCATGTAATTATTCAAATCAATAAAGATTAATTTCAATATGGTATAATTCAAAGATTTTTTTTTGTGTGTACAAAACCGTTCAAAACACAAAAAGAAAATTAGAAGAAGGATGTTTCATGATAAAGATGATCCACATGGCCACTCAGTCCAAATTTGTGGTTATTTGTAAGATGCATGGCAACTATATTTGGCCGAAACTCGTTTACATATACGCTACACAGCTGGCGTGTGCTGCCACGCCTGAGGGATCTGGCATGGCTGATCGAAGTCAGCAGTCAGTGTTGAGGATTTGACCAAAGAGGCCCTAATTTTTACGGCCCGTCGACGTACAGCTTGCAATCTTTCATCGAACTGATCCAACCTAATTCTTTTCTTCAAGTTTTTTCCTCTTTTTCTTGCTGTTTCTCGGCAACCAAACAGAGGATGGGGATTATCAATTGGATTCTTGTTTATTGGCATTGGTTGTTTGTGATTTTACAGTGAGAAATTTCAAGTCATTTAGGCTCGAGATCTTCGCTTTGGGAAACTCGTTTCTCCACTGCGCTGAGCCATTCGAAGCAGAACCCACCGGTAAGGTCTAATATTGCAAACGTTTTGTTTGTTTCGAAGGGAAATGGTTCCTATTGATGATTTCTCAGGAAAATAGAGTTGATTTTTGTGCTGCTTACAATTTGGGTTGCATAAAGTTCCGTTTGCTTTGATACTTTTCGTCGATTCCTTCGCCATGCGTTTTCCTTTAAATCCGATCATTTACTAGGCGGTGCTTGGTCGGATTGGAAGATGTCAGGAGAGGGAATGAGTAATTTGTTAATGGTTTTATTTTCCACTGTGGTAAAATACTTCAGGGAAAATCCTGGATGGATCATTTTCTCTGGAAATAAAAAGGTGCAAGGGAACAATACTGATAATCTATGTTTTTACTTCCTGTTTAATTGTTGAGGAAAATGAGGGAGAGACAAGAAATTTGTGATTTAAATATTGTGTTTTTGTTTGTTTGGGTCTTTAAATCATTAAAATTCAAAATAAAAATTTAAGATTTAGAGGAATGTTGTTTGTTTTGTTTTTAACTTTTGATTGAGAAGCAATTTTTCTTGCATACTTTTTGGTTGTTTTTATTTTTATTATTATTATTATTTCATAACTAGTATATACTTTTGCTCTTTTAACACATTAATTTTTCTTTTACATTTTTTTTTATGAAAATTTTCTTTGCTGGTTAATGCTTAATAGGAATGAAGTATTAGAAAAACAAATAATCCAACGCTTAACACCATTAAGTTCTATTTAGAATTAAGTAAAAAAAAATACACCACTTGGTCCTTTTAACATAAATATTTTTCTTGCTTTTAAAAAAAAGCATAAATACTTTTCACTATTCACATATAATTTTTAAATGAAAATATTATTTTTAAAAGGAAAAAATGAGAACCTTTGTTTTTTTTTTTTTTCAAAGAGGCTAAAAGTGGATGTAAAATTCAAATTTTAGGGTGTTTTTCTAATGAACCTTTTAATTGAATAATCATTCTTTATTCCTCTCTTTCAGCAAACAAGCATACTTTAAGATTTATGCTGCTTGAATTTGATTTCATCTCTCTTTTTGCTGGGTTTTGTTATGGCTGTATATCTCATTTTTCAATTTGTATCAGAGGGTTCCCAATCATTGGGAGGCAGTTTGTGGACTGTAATCGGTGAATCCATTGATGTTTTAAATCCTGTAAATTAGAAATGTTTAAATCCATTGATGTTTGATTAATGAAGTTCCATATTTATGTTGTGTATGAATTGATTTGTTTTATAGGCAACACAACAAGTTGTTTCACCAAGTCCTTTAACCTTATTAAGAAGAGTTCAAGGCTGCTGTATCTGCAGCAAAACAAGCTTTTCCAGCATGGAGAAATACGCCGGTTACAACCCGTCAGCGCATCATGTTCAAGCTCCAGGAACTTATTCGGAGAGACATGGTAAGCATGTCAAATCTTGGAATGTCAGTTACATAATTTTCTCAGTTTATAATTTTTTTAATTAATGGGAAAATTACTGTATTGTTATTTCAGGATAAGCTTGCCATGAATATTACTACTGAACAAGGAAAAACATTGAAGGATGCACATGGTGATGTGTTCCGTGGGCTAGGTTAGCATTCCTGTATTCATTTGTCATTTGAGAACATTTTTAAGTGGAAAATGAAGTGTTCTTAATTGTTGGGTTTCCTGTTGTAGAGGTGGTGGAACATGCATGTGGAATGGCAACTCTACAAATGGGAAGGAGGAAATTTGTTCCAAATGTGTCTAGTGGCATTGATACTCAGCATTAGAGCCACTTGGTGTTTGTGCTGGGATCTGCCCCTTCAACTTTCAGCAATGATTCCCTTATGGAGTAAACAATGCAGTTATAATTTATACATTTTTAAATCTATATTTCTCCTGTTAGTTTTGCTTTCTTTTCCAGTCTACAGGAATTTATTTCGCTTTATTTTTCCTATATCCCTTTGTTAGTCATACATCCTGGATATTTTCAAATTTTTGTCCATGATAAAAAAAAGACATGTAGTGCCGTCTGTAGAGAGCCTTGAACCTTCTAAACTGAGGTTCTGGAATGGGGCAAGAAGCTGATAGAGAGATTCCATGCACCTTGTTTCTCTAGGCACCTTAACAATTGGGAAATGGAGCCTGTGGAGCAGTTTCTGTTGAGGTTGTAAAGGAGAAGTGTCCACAGTGAGAAGGATAAATTGGTGTGGTAGGGGGCAAAGGAGGTAATTTCTCTGTCAAAGGTTTGTACAAAGAGTTGGAGCGGGAAAGAAAAGTGGATTTTTAATCAATGTGATTTGAAGTTGTAGGCCCCTCCAAAAGTGGGGATCTTTATTTAGGAGGCTACTTGGAGCACAATTTTAACTTTGAACTATGTTCGAAGGAGAGGGGTGTTGGCGAATAGATGTTACCTATCTTGGG
This sequence comes from Tetrastigma voinierianum, assembly GCA_016808115.1. Taxonomy (NCBI): domain Eukaryota; kingdom Viridiplantae; phylum Streptophyta; class Magnoliopsida; order Vitales; family Vitaceae; genus Tetrastigma; species Tetrastigma voinierianum. The sequence goes on along the minus strand of JAEQBH010004802.1, from coordinate 64,405 downwards.
AGGAGGAGGAATCAAGTGTCCACATTTTTACCCGTTGTGACAAGACTAGGTTGTTTGAAACCTTTTTTTTCCCTCTTTGGTGTGTCTTGGGTCCTCCCCTCTATAGTGAAAGGGTTGTTTCTCAGTTGGCATAAGTCTTTTGTGAAAGGAAAAAGGATCGGGTTAGCCACTCCCCAATACCTTTTCTGGACTGTATAGAAGGAAAGAAATAATAGAGCTTTTGATGATGAGGTAAATATTGTTCATAGGATTAAATTCATTTTTTTGTGCCAATCTTTTATCGCGTGGTATACTGTTTTTATGATTGAAGGTCCTTTTGTTGTAGATTTTGTTGATTGGATAGGGTTAGGCTGAGGGGTGCTGGTTTCTTGTTTGGCTGTTTGTTTCTTGTGCCACTTATGCTACCCATTGTATACTTCCTATATACTTAGGGGTGCTGTTTTTCATGCCCTCTCCTTTCTTAATATAATCCTTTTTACTTATAGAAAAAAAATGCACAGTTTATGGTGAAGGATAAAAAAGGGATCCCTCCTAAATCAAGTCACCGAGCTGCTACTAGATGAGTGCCCTTGAGACTTTTAATGTTTTAAGCAATTTATGAGCATGAGATGGTGAAGCATACTCCATATTTGATGAAGCCTTAGTTTATTAAGGTAAAAGAAAGGGGAAACCGTTTGTAAGACCAGATGTTTTATAGACAACATATTAATTGTTTGTTGCTAGTGCACATTAATAATTTTTGCTGGTCTTATAATCAAATAGCTAAGTCCATCCTCATAATATATAATGTTCTTGTATCTTTATAAACTTTAAAATCTGAAAATGATACTAAAGTTGGTGATAGCCCTTACCTTAGTAAACTTAATTTCACACCATGCATTTGACAAGTAAAATTTTTTCTCATTGAGTATAATGGTTCTGCAAAGCTAATACAGGCTGAAACATGTGAAGAGTAACTGTGGCATGATCCGTGAATTGTGAGTGATGTAGTACATGAATGTTCCTGCACTGTTTAAAAAAATGTTTGTGGGAATGCTTTCATCTAGATAGAAGCAAGTGGATATTAATTCTATAAGGACAAACAGAAAATTGATGAGCTTGCACTAACTGGGAAAGCAAAAAGGTTATTGTATGCAAGGCAATTAGAAGCCATTCTGTTATGAACCTTCCTGAGGAAGAAGAGAAGTAGCAGAATAGGTAAACCAAATTCTCAAAATGACTCAAAGAAATACTGCACTGTATTCATATGGTGGTATTGACTCATCCGAAGAAATTCTATGTTACATGGTGGAAGGAGTTTGAAGTCCTCAGCTCTCCTAAACCAGCTCTTTTCCAGAGAAAAAGAAAAAGATATCTACCAAACAAAGAAAAACACCACAATATATATACCCCTTTTTCCTCCCCCCATTGCCCGAAATTCTGAAAAATAACTGACTACTTGCCTATGGTGCCAGCTTGGCATAACCAACCATCTACCTGTCCTGCTGCCCTCCTTTTGCTGTTTGCTTATTTCTTCTCACATAGGTAACTTGGATAGGGGGCTTAACATTACCTGCCACCCAAAGTCTAACCTTGTCTTCAAGGTTAAAGCTGGGAAACTAGTGCTAAACTGTCTCAAAAGGTTCCCAAGAGTCCTCAAAAGCTGGTAGGTCTTTCCAGCGGATGAACTACCTTCCCTTGTCCCATAGATGGACATGGACGAACCCCTCTAATTTCCAATGTAACTCCAGGTCTGAGGTTAAGTGGTGGGAATGAATTAAATAACTCTCATACTTACTATGAAGTGAGAAAGAAAAGAATACTTTTCTTTATTGAATGGATGTCTCTGAAGCCGATACATGCCCTATGTATATATACGAAATTATAATATAAAAAAGGTAGCAAGAAGGAATGTATAAGGAAAGAAAATTGTACAAGGAAAATTATACAAACATGGAAGGGACTATGAGACGAAGGTCCATTGGACATTCCTTCTACATTATTCAATACTCCCCCTCAAGTTGGAGCATATAGGTCATATGCATAAACTTGTTATATATATGGGTAGATGAGGTCGTTGGAAAAGTAATGTGGGGATCTGACGTGTCACGGAAGGTCTACGGAGAAGGTCTACTAACAGAGAAGGTTCGACGGAGAAGATCCGACGGAAAAGTTCCAATGGAGAAGGTATGTCGGAGAAGGTCCGTCGGAGAGCCTTGAACCTTCTCAGTCGAAAAGAGGGATCTGGAGAAGATTAGCGGAAGAAGTAGCCCTAGCTAGATGGGTTCTTTGGGGTGAAAACACGACAAAAACTTAACCCATGACATTACCATGTGAATGTGACAAGAAAGAATGCTTTTCTTTGTTGGATGAATGTATAAAATTGATGCAAGAGCCCTATGTATATACGAGGGGAAGAGTATAACCAAAGGTAGTAAGAGAATGTACAAGGGAAAGAAAACAATACAAGGAAAATTATCTGATCATGGAAGGATTCTGAGAGAGACCCATTGTTCGTATACGATGTATTCAACAACACTGCACCAATAGCTTGTTTAGGTTGGGAGACATGAAAACATCATGGATTTTGGCCCGATTAGGAATGACTTCGGTTGATAGGCGACCCCGACCAATGCGTTGCAACACCTTAAAATGGTCGAAATAACATGGAGCAAGTTTTTAATTGTACAGTGCATAGTGTTTCTTTGTTAGTAGAACTTTGAGTTTCACTGCAAAACAAAGTCTCCAATGTTGAAATTGATATCTCGGCGGTGGGCATTGGTTGACTGCTGCATTATGACTTGAGCTTTGTATAGATCTTTAAGTTCCAACAAAATTGTATCCCAAGCCACCAATTGATTATGAACCTATGCGCTAACAGCTAAACCGTGTTCACAGCGGACCAAAGGTGGCGCGTGGCGACCATAAAGAGCCTGAAAAGGTGACATTCCGGTCCACGAGTGAAGCATTTGTATTGTAATGATAATACGCCTAGACTAACGGTTATTTCTAACGAAGGTTTGTCATATGCAAAAACAGCGTAGGTTTTGTCTACAGCCCTTGATTGACTCTGCATTGCGCATGCATTTGTGGATGGTAGGGTGAGCCCGATTGAAGTTCGGATCGTATATAACAAAAATAATTCCTCAAAACAGATTCATAAAAATCGGATCACGGTCGGATGCATAATGAAGCCAGGAGATATATGCAATGAACCACTTCTTCAGCGAATAAAATATTGGCAATAGTCACAACAGTGAAGGGATGCTTTAGTGCTACAAAGTGAGCATGTTGGTCGACTTGTCCACCACCACCAAAATGTACTTTGTACCCACTTAGTTTAGGCAGCATTCCTTCATAAAATCCATAGTAATGTCATCCATACGATCGGGGTGGTAGAGCTATAAAGGTCGGGAGTAGATATCATGCTTATTCCTCCGACCTGTGCTGAAACGCATACTATTGTACCATTTTTCATCCCCTTTCTAAAAATTTTGATCTTAAATGAGTGTAGGATTAGTCTAATACCATGACCTCCTTGCACTATTGAGGGAATTCTTGTAGCAGTGAGACACATAAGGTGGTCGAGGTGGAATAACTATTTCAACATTATAATGGAGGTGGCTTCCCTTAAGTGAGAATCCTAGGTAAGATCTTAGGTCTTCTTCTGTATAGCACATGAAGATGTTGGCCCAGGTGTCGACAACTACCATCTCTTTGAGATTCTCCAAAATCACCTCGATCAAAGGGTGGGGTTGTCAACAAGAATGAGTGGCCAGCCAGGACTCTAGACAAGGATTCAACGGTTGAAAGTTAATTATTGTGACTGTACTATATGGAGGATTGCATGGGCGATGTCAATTGGAAGTGATCAGTAAGATAGGAACAAATTCACCACTTTGAAAACACAACTCCAAAGATAAGAATTCGATTTAGCTCACCACTCAAGGGCATCCACCTAAGAGATAAGAAACTAAGAGAGATAATCACAAAGATTGAATTGTGAAATTTGATTAATGATCAATAATAAAAAGATCCTTCGTTTTTCCCATGCCTTATACTTGGAACATCCCTCGAAATAGGAAAAAAGCGAAAATAGAGTTCGAGAGCACATACATCAAAACAAACCATAATGAATGCATTTACACTAGTTTGTATTCTACCTAGATGAAGAATATGAAGCCGAGTTTTCAATGTCTACAGTAGCTACATGGTTAGAAGAATACATTAAATAAATAATTGAGCTAAATCAAACTAAGTTTTGGGCCTTGAGTACTTCATGGACCATCAACCCAAAATTAGACTCCATTGGGCTCTTGTTGGCTAAATTCACATTGGGCTTGGGTTTCTCAAGTGCATCAATGGCATAAGCTTCAGCAACCATTTCTGGTATTTTGGTTCAACCACCGTTATTAATAAAAATGAAGACTCTGATCAATTTTACCTACAAAGTGCCTACAGGATGTATGACCTCACATTTTTGAATATAGCAAAGACAATAGCCATGAGTTCCTAATAGCACAAATGAATCTCTTTAATTATAACCGGCGGGTGAGTTTACATTTTGTATTAAGTGAAGTGCGCCTTGTTTATCAACACTGCTCCTGCAATCTAAGGCCGGATACTTAGTTTTAATCAATTCACAGGAAAAATAAGTAGGTGAGCGTTAGCGGAGCAGTCATGACCCTCTTTAGTTTGGGAAGGCAAGGTTCACCTCTCTCGTCCATTGGGAAAGCATCTTTTTCAAGCTACATTGTGTAAGTGGCGGTATAAGACGTAGTTGCGCATAAACTTCCTATGATAGCATTTAGTTAAACTCATAAATTCTAAGCAAACTGAGTTTGAAGGGTTGGCCACTCCGTCATAGCTTGAATTTTGGAGGGATCGTGAAGCCATGCAGGCATCAATAACGCATGGTCAAGGTAGTCAATCTGTTTTGCACGAACACACTTCTAACTGATGTTAGGAATAGTTGACAGTGAACCCAAGTGTGGAAAATACAAGTTACGAGATGTCGTATACCATCTCCATGGAGGTTACGTAGATGAGTATGTCTTCGAAGAATACCAACACAATTTATGAGGAAACTTCGAAACATATCGTTCATGAGTGATTGAAATGTTGAAGGAGCGTTGGTTAAGCCAAAGGGCATAACCAAAAACTCATAATGACCAGAATGTGTCCGAAAAGCCGTCTTTGGGATATCCTTGGTCCTCACTCGAATCTGATGATACCTAGACTTTAAATCAATTTTTGAAGGCAGGTATATTGTCAGTTTCATCCAAGTTCCTCAATCATGGGAATAGGGAACTTGTCAGGGTTGGTAATCCACACATAACCTCTAACCGTTGTCCTTTAGAGCTGCAGGAGTGGAGAAGGGGTTGGTGGCAGTTTGGATGATCCCAGCATGAAATATTTTACAGCCAATCGGCTCAATCTCATTCCATAATCTCGAGGGTATTGGTATGGTCTTGCGAGGCCTGAGTGATCCCCCACTTAGAAACAATGGCATGATCACACTCTGTCCTAGGTAACCCGGCTTAGGTGCAAATATATCTAAAAAATTTCCCCCATCAATTGGAGCCCTTTGTTGTTGGGGCTGTTGTGATCCTCAACCATATGATCACCATCCTCAATCGTGAGAGTATATTGTTCGAAGTCAAGAAGGATAGCTTGGCCCTATTGTTGGATGGTCCGCACCATGGATCGCAGTGAGACTTTCTGCACAACAATGGGTCCCCTTGTAGCTGCACTCTTGTATTTCCTAAATTAAATCTCATCGTCATTGCCCCCAATTCATGTATGATTCTCCCAAGGTGGCTAACCATTGATATCCCAAGATTACCTCATATCTCCCCAATAAAATAAAATAAAAATTAGCCAGAATTTCCAGATTTGCAAGACAACTGCACACTGTGTCCACCTATAGCCGGCGATTTTCATCGTACCTAGTACCACTTCCTAAATTCTTTAATTAGAGCGCTCACTTTGGAATACTAATTTCTCCACCAAGCATTGTCGCCAAAAGTTAGTGAGGCTCCAATGCGAGGGCGCCACCACATCTTAGTTTCCGATCTGCCCTTGTAGTTTTTGTGAGTGGGGTGTTGACAAGCCTACAAGGGATGAGAGAGATAACGAAAGTGAGTGGGGTGTTGACAAGCCTACAAGGGATAAGAGAGATAACGAAGGAGGGAGAGCTTCTTCGTTTGAGTTCATGGGCTCGCTAGCTAGGAAGGATGGTTCTAGCTTGTTTTCCCCATCCTCCTCAATCTCCTCCTTATCCATCACCTAAAGTACTTGAAGTTTCCTCCTCTTGCAGCTATGGCGGGCTATTTCGTCGCAGCTAGGCATAATCCTTTCTTTGCGTTTCTCTTGCATTTCGGTTTTTCGTCATACACACGAGGGTGGGATTAGGTGTTGTCTTCTGGTCAGTTAAGGCAACTCTTTGCTAAGGAATCCTTGCATGCATTGGGTCTTATTGTGGGTTGGGTATGGATGAGATTGGTGGGAGAATGGAATCCCGGCAAGGAGGCTTGTTTGTGTGGGTGAGATAGTCAAATCATTGGGCTTTGGGTTGTAGCCCTGTTTTTTAACCTCCTATCTGTTTAGGCTACCCTCATTATATGTGATAGCTTCCCACTTTAGACCACTCTTTGAGTTTGGCCCTAACTGTCCTCTGAGAAGACCATTCACGAAGGCGATCTCTAGCACTACATCTACAACTTCCTTCAATGATGCGACAATACTTTGGCTTGTCAGCGAAAATCCTGCGGACTTAGGAGGATTGACGTGGGCAAATAATTGATGATCAAAGGGTTCTTCCCTATGAGTGCAAATCTTTCGAGTAACGGTTTGCAAACTAAGAAAAGAATTTGATCACCCGAATCTCGTCTCCCATCCTCATAATAGTATGAAGCGAGCACTTCACCCTCTAGGCACACTACAGCCTCACAAAGTTTTCAGCGAACGTGTGTTCATTGATTTCAAAGTATCTCTTTGCTTGAAGAATATGTCGAGGGGTTGTTGCCGCCAGTGGCAACTCAAGTTTTTCGACTCTGGCGTCCTCCTCGGCTGTGTGTCCATCACCCGGTGGGTTTCCTTAGCACCACTCTCCCACCTTGCCCACTTTTTACTCCCTGATGCTGCGAACTCTGGAAAAATTTCCTCCGTGGTAGATTTCACCGGGGCAAGGACCGAAGACACTGACTTTAATGCTCCTACTTCTAGATGACGAACTAGAGAGAAAGTAAGCTCTCTCCCTCACGCCAGGCAATAGATCCATGGTGTTTTTAGTCGATCCACACATTCAAAAGCGGTTCCAGACATTCTGTTTGAGATCTATCTGGTTCAACTCCAATCGCAATGAGGCCATTCGACTCTCAATTTCATCCAACCTGTTTTCTGACTTTTTTACAGCAACAAAGGCCTTGGTCTCCATGTTCTGATACCACCGTTATGAACCTTCTGAAGAAGAAGGGAAGTAGCAGAATAGGTAAACCAAATTCTCAAAATATTAAGAAATATTGCTATTCTTGTGGTATTATGACTCCATCCGAAGAAATTCTCTGTTACACATGAATTGGAAGGAATTTAGAGGGTTCCCCATCTCTCCTATACTAATACCCTTTTCAGAGAAAGAAAAGATGTCTACCAAACAAAGAAAAACACACAATATATGTGCCCTTTTCCTCCCCTCCTGCACCGGGGGTGCCATAAATATTTAACTTCTACACAGGGTGCCAGCCCCAGGGCATAACCAACCATCTACTGTCACCTCTGCCCTCCTTTTGTAATTTGCTGCTTTCTATTTTCTCACGTAGGTAGCTTGGATAGGGAGCTTAACTCATTCATTTATTAGGATCAACAGAGATTTACTGAGAATAACAACTATAACATTAAACCCCTCTTGTTAAAAGTACAAAAGGCCAAGGAACCGGATGATAGGGGATGTGTTAATAGGTGAAGGAAGTCCATGTCAACTGAGTTAGACCTATTATCTCAGATCAAAACCAATAGACTCTTTAGCATTAGGACTTTTAATTTTTCGGTTGTTTCTCTCATTGAAAATGGTTGATGTACTGGTTACACAGGCAGAGAACTAGAAATCGATGCTATTGTAATTGAATCAAACAACCCACTGAAATTTGAGAAAGAACCCAACTAATCACTTTCTCAAAGTAAAGAACAGAGTGAAGTATATGCCATAGTATGCGGGAAAAGATGTCTAGTCGTCTGTTCTTGCACTTAGCAAATAAGAAAATAAGGTGAGATAAACTTGTTTTGCATGTAAAGATCAAACATGTTAAACCTAAGCAGCTAGTGTAAATATCTTGACTCTTTGAAAACTAGGAGTAAGCTTGCTTCAATAAAATTAAGTTTGCTTTGTTTCTCATTGCATAAATCCTGCAGATGCAATGCGCCACAAGAATTGAATGATATCACATATGGAGCATATGTGTTTGTCTAGAGTAATTTCTATTTTCGCTATTTATGTATTTGGTGCTAATGATTTTTTTATTGTGGGTGTTTGGGTGACAAGCTTTTTCATGCCCAAACCAGGGAAGAATGTAAGAAAAATTCTAAATCGTTACTGGTATTTTCTGCAAGATGTTCCCAGTTGCAGTTACATGTGTGGTAATACCTTTGTCTTAAAGCCATCAGAGAAAGATCCAGGTTTCTTTTCTTCTTTTTCATGCACTACTATATTGGGTAAGCTCATTAGGGAAATATCTTATAAAGAGAAACAAAGAGAAAATAGGAACTAGAACACATTATTAATCTTCAAAAACCATAATAAGATTTACTTATTTATTTTTTATGGGTCATTGATGACATGTGACAATGAAACAATGATAGTTTGTCTATTAATCCTCATATATGGATGTCATTTAAAATATCAGTGCATGCCTGGGTGCATGAGCCTATTGGGAGTGTTAGTTTCAATGAGCACTATTAATAGATTCTCTTTTTGTATCTGAGGCATTTTGCACCCTTTATTTTGGTATCTTTAAGAACGTTGAAACTTTACTGATGCGAACACGTCAGCATAGGCATGGCTTAAATCATTGCTTTTCTGGCTCAGTGTACCACTTAGGCATAACTTAAAAGTCATTGCTAACGAAAATGGATATGTTTATTTATTTGTTTTGGGAAAAGATGAAACATAATTTCTTTATAATAATGGCTTTACGAAAGGAGCTTCCCAGACTACAAAGGTATGGCAGTCCTGGGGTTTGCTCGATGACCTTTCAGATCTCTATGATTTTTATGATATATTTAGCCAAGGATCCGCTAAGAAGACAAATAATAAAAAAATCTGGAATTTTCTTGTATTTTGGTGGTCACCTTATTGCTCCTCTTGATTAACCCTCAATCCTTCTAGTTGCGGTTAGATGATTATTTATTTATCCTGCTTTAATAGTTAGTGTGTCTCTCATTAAAAAAAAGAAGGAAAGAAAGAAATGAAGCTAGCGGATTAGTATTAGTTGGATTTTGTGAAGAAATATAAGAAGTGATGCTTCTTATTGAAATGAATAGTGAGTTAAAAAATGAAGTCCTATGTACTTATATATATCAGATGGCATGGGTGGGGAATAAGCGGGAGGATATGTGTCTATGAAATATCTGAGAATCAAATCAGAGGGATATTTTAGAGTATATGATTCTCAACGCTTTCCTCCAAATTTGGGTATAGAGGTTATATGTCTGAAACATTATAAAAGATGTAATTAAATCATCACGTTAATGGCGCAATGCGACCATAGTCTCTGATGGAGTTGATGTAGAAGTGGATTGAGGGCCCATGGGAGAGAGTGGATTGGAGAAGATCTGAGGCGAGAAGATGCAATGGAGAATATCTGATTGAGAAGATCCGCTAGAGAAGATGGTTGTCGGGAAAGAGGGCTCACTCTAGAACCGACCATGACTTTGAAACCATGTGAAGGAAATATAGAGAAGAGCGATGCTTTTTCTTATTTAACAAAAATATAGATATGAGTTAAAAATAGTATAGAGTCTATCTACTTATAAAATAGTGACATAAAGGTAGGAAATAAATCAAAGAATATTCTATGAATATCCTAGGGAATAAATCAGATGATATTCTAAGAATATCCTATGATTCTTAATAGATTTTAATTAAAAATTAGTATTTGTTGGAGTCATATTAAGAGGCACTAATTGAATCATTCTAGATATTAGAATTATAATCTTAATAGGTTACTAGAATCCTAATAAAATTCTGGAGTCCTTGAAGAAGTCATAAATAAGGGTGAGTGATATGAAAATAAAGTATTAATAATTAATAATGTTTCCTTACATACTTGACCAGTGCAGTGTCAGTAGGCCTCTATTGATTTTCTTGTACCATGGTTGAGACTCTAAAAGTGCCAGTGGAGACTTAAAAATTTATCTCGCGCCACCGTCTTCTCTCTCTCTCTCTCTCTCCTCTCTCTCTCTCTCTCTCTCTCTCTCTCTCTCTCTCTCTCTCTCTCTCTCTCTCTCTCTCTCCTCCTCTTAATATATATATATATATATATATATATATATATATATATATATATATATATATATATATATATATAAATCTCATATATAATTTTATTTGCCATAGACTTTATCCTTGTTCTTCCCCTTAAGCCCTAATCACATGTGTCTGTTTTTATTGCTTGTGAGCGATATCCTGATGGCATCACCCATCAATAATAAACTTTATCCTTCTCTGACAGGTGTCATTATTCCTTTAGTACAAATTTATATACACGTCCTTTTTCACCTTCAACTTGGATCAAGTTACTTACCGTTCAATTGTAAATCTTCTATTACTGTATCGTTGGAAACCAGCAACAACTTTCTCTCATTGTATCTTGGTGTTTACCTAGGCTATTTTACGAACACATTATTCCTTGTTCTATTTTCTTTTATTGATAGTCATGCATCTTAATATCCTAAGTTTGGATACAATTATTTACTTCTACAAAAGAATTATTTTAAGAAAATTCTATAAGCTTGCTTTGACATGCTGATAAAGCATAAGAATATTGCCATGCAATGTTCTTGCAAAACCCTAGCACAAAATTAAATAAGTGATAATCAATGATCTTCAAGACCATTTACCAATTACCTGTATATATATATATATATATATATATAGATATATAGATATAGGTTCGTGTTGAAAAAATCTCTGTGACTACAGATGCTCTTCTTTATTAATTATACGCTCACGGTACTGCTTGTAATGTTCTCCTCATAATTCTCTTGGTTGCTCATAGGTAATTGATCAGATATAAAGATATGGCTGCTTCAAAGGTCTCTTTTAGTAATTTACCCATTCATCTTATCTGATTTCTCACTAGTTTTGAAAAATTACATGTAAATTATGTTTTTGAGTAGAAGCGGCGAGAATAGTATTAATAAGAAGAACAAAGTACAAAAGGAAGGATGAGATTTCTTCAAACAAGAAGCATACAACTTGAACTTGGAGTTTAAAACCCCATCCTACAACAAATTAGCTGACCAGACCCATGCTAACCTATTTGGGTAGTTCTAACCCCTACAAACCGCCCGACAGCAATTAGTTATCTGATCAGTGGAACTCCTCTCTAATCACAGGGGTACTTTGAAGCCCACAGGGCGAAAAAAAGTAAAATAAGTCCCACACTTCCTCTTAGTCTTCTCTTTATCCTGAAAATCCTTACATTTCCTTCTTGCCGAACAAACCCGAACCAAGAGAGAACAAGTAATTTGCCCTGATATCTTTACTTCTACTAGAACTGAGGAGCCTTTAAAGGCAATGACTAACATATATCTTTGTTCTCCTTGGGGGAACTATACCAACCTTTAATGTTCAGAAAAGCATGCCACTAGCTAATAAGTATAAAGCACAATGAAGAAAGAATGATCGATCAGAGCTCTCATTCATTTTCACAAAATACATCACGTAATTAAAATTTGAATGGTGTCTATTAGTAGTCATTGGTGTTGCAACCAGATGAGCACCTAACTAAGCAAAGGCCTTAACATACTGAGGAGGCTTGAGAGATATGGCTCCTGCATTTGTTTCAAATTGGCAATGAAGCGGTAGAGGCGTTGAATATCATTAGTATATTGATTTTTTTTTTTACGATTCTCGAAGTGTAGCAAGTTTTATAGGCTGATAACTATATCAGTCTTAGCATCAACAGGTATCGAAGAATATTTGCAAAGTAAAGCATCGGTTTTTCCATTGAGTGCGTTTATCTTCAAGAATGCTTGTGTCCGCTTGATGGCCAAGATGATCTCATCCGTACCAATAAGCAAGGTCCCGCAGGAGTCCGCTTTCTTGACTGATAATTTTCCTCCATTAGGCTTATCTAAGGTAATCATAGGGTTCGAATCTGAAAAGAATTAATGACCTTTTTTTAACAGTAACATAGTTTGTCTTTTTCAACTACGCTCTTGTGAAATACAGTGGGTCGCGACGGCTCCCAAGATCACTGGTGTGGGCTGGTGAGTACTGGAAAAACAATGGAGATTGACAGCCAGAGCATGGCTTTAGTGGTACTTGGATCTCGGAAGTGAAAAGGCGGGCTTTTCCGGCGACAACGCGGGCGTGTGGGTGGAATGGATGGGCTCGTGTCGGCGAGTGCCTGCGGGTGGCGTGTCAAAGTAGTGTCTCGCTCGCCTCCACCACCGTCGGCGGCGTGAATTTTAAGCGTTAGATTTGGATATTGATGCATGTGGGCGCGTTGTGGCGCTGGTATTTTCCGATGAGGCTTCCACCGAAGGGTAGATCAGAGAGGCACTCTTGTCGGGTGTGCTCTTCGCCGTAATGGAGGTTCCCTAAAATCTTTGCCGTAAAAGTTGCCTCGCAAGTAGGCGTGTTCCGACAATGGTTTGGCTTCTGTGAGGCTTCGTGAAGACTGTAACACAACCAGAGTGTGACATGGTCGTTGGATGGGTTGTCGGAATTGTCCACACGGCGAAACCCTAACCCTAGTATTCTCAAACTCTTTTATGACTTTGATACCATGTTGAGAGAAAAGGAATACATTGATTCTCGTTAATTTACAAAAGGAGGAAACATACATATTCATGCTTTAGTGTTAGGGAAAAAAGGAAACAAAGTTAGAGTCTAATTAGGAGACTAAAGAGAGAAGGAAAAGAATCCTAAATGGATTAGGAGACTAAACCTTAACACATGTGAAAATTGCTATTATGAACACTTCTTTGCAAGGGAGAAATAATGTTATTTTAGTTGTTGATCCATGTATATTTGCATTTATATTCTTTTTGGGTGGGTGAGTGGTAATTCCCATTCTACAACCTTAATTTCTTATGGGATATCAACTGATAGTAATAGACTAGTTCTTAGATTGGTTGTGAAACTTTAAGGTTCCTGTGCTTAATTGTGAAATTTTGAGTTAACTCTACCAGGGATATTACTCTCTCAGGGAACCTTGGGGGATTTCTAATCCAAGCTTCCAAATGATTATCACATATGTTTTTTGTAATACCACATGCGTGATATCAAATGGTAATGTTTCCTATAACCATCACGTGCAAGGTCTAGTTGAAACTGTCCACTTCTATTCTTTTATGCCCATGAAAGTTTGCTTGCTTGTGATTTCTTGCCATCTTCCCTCGCTGCACATACGATACTCTAGGTTGATAGCCAAGATTTTCTAACTTCTATTTCCATGTTGCTTATGTTGAGTCAGTGTGCATAAGCTGTTTCATTTGCTGTTACTTTAGTTAAAAGTGAGTGTTGCTGTGTTCCTTCAGGGGCATCTATAATGCTTGCGGAGTTAGCAATGGAGGCTGGTTTACCAGATGGCGTATTAAATATTGTTCATGGGACCCAAGTATGCTCTAACCTCAACAACTGTTAACTTGATGATTCTTATTCTTCTTCTTCTCCTCCTTATTACTATTATTATACCTGTCTCTTCACATTTTCTTTTGGGGTTTTGATATCGGTGATGCTTATATATCTAACAGATCCTTTTTCTTTGTACTTTGGGTTGTGGCAGAACATTGTTAAATGCTATTTGTGACGATGAGGATATCAGAGCTGTATCATTTGTTGGTTCAAATACGGTAAGTTTTTTCTCAGTGTTGTGCTTGTGGCAATGCTTCTTTCCTATGTAAGGCTTGTATACAGTGATTATTGCTGACTTTCAAGTTGATAGCAGCAAGTAATAATGTTGTATACATTCAAAATATTTGGGTTTGACCGTTTGACAATTCAAATCCTGTAGTAATATTATGTTCACGAACTGAAACTTACATGAGAGGGTGATGCTCTAGTATGATGAAAAATATAATTAGGCTCTTGGCCAGAGCCCTTTTTGCAATCTTCCCACTATCTAGAGTTTATCCCACCTATAATGTTAATATCTGGTGCAGTATAATTGGTTGACCTTCTTCATGATCATTATGCATATAAGTTGATTCTTGACTTTTCTTTTCTTTCCTTTTCTTCTTTCTTTTTTTTTTTGGATGAAAAATAGGCTGGCATGCACATATATTCACGAGCATCTGCCAAAGTGGAACAGAATCAGGTAAATGCAGTTCATCTACCAAGTTATAAACCTGCATTTCTCCTAAATTATTATGTTGTTCTTACCACCAAGTGGTTGAAATTGCTGAAGTTGAAGTAATGCATAAATGTCGACAGTCCAATATGGGAGCCAAAAATCATGCAATTGTCTTGCCTGATGCTAGCATAGATGCTACTTTGAATGCTCTAGTTGCTGCTGGTTTTGGTGCTGCGGGACAAAGGTGTATGGCGCTCAGCACAGTAGTCTTCGTTGGAGACTCAAAATCATGGTATTATTCTGCTGCTCTTGCTTCTTATTCTTCTTCTAGTCACCTTGAATAAGTGCTGGCATTTGTTTCGTGCCTGCATAGAAGTACATGCGTTGCCAAGCTGGAACATCATATTTTCTCTCTGACATATGGATAATAAATTGTCATTTTGCTATTTTTAATCATTTTTCCTAGATGCTGCTACAGTAAACTCTTATGCAGTCTTAGGTAATGGGCCTGGTGTCACCTAGGCCTGGTGTCACCTAGGTGCCTAACTGCCTGCCTGAATACATTTTGTGCCTCTTGTTTAATGCATTCTTAGTGCTACTTGTTTGAATATGACTTCCGAGAAAAGATTTAGAGCACACAAAAGAATTATATCATAATTCATTGGAAATGGTTGCTTTAGTTATTCATAATTATCTTTATGAAAAAGAAATGGATTAGGGAGGGATTTTTTTTTAATATTTTTTTTCTTGCATGATAAATTTTGCCTTTTTTCTTCCTTCTGTGACATGCTTGTTGAATATTTACTCAAGATTAGACATGTCGTGAATATAATGTGATGTCCATTTAAAATATGAAGAGGAATCAAATAATCATGCTTCTGTAAAACTGAATTTGATGTCCAGGAATATTTTACTATAACAGGGAAGTTTTTTACTAACTTTTTCAGGGAAGATAAGCTACTGAGCTGCCAAAGGACTGAAAGTAACTGCTGGAACAGAACCTGATGCAGATCTTGGGCCAGTGATTAGCAAACAGGCATGTGCATGGTTCATTATTTATTTATTTATTTTTACAGAAAATAATGGAATTATGATTTTGGGTCAGGCGTATTTTGCTGGATCAGTTTATACATCTACACTACCTAATTACAGAAAAATACCGCACTACTGATTTTTTTAGGTGTGTATGCAATATTTTGCTGCTCAGTTCATAGTTTTAAAAGAGCACACCTAGGCTCATGGCACAACCACTCCTTAGTTTTAGTGCCTCACTTGCCAAGACATGCCAAGACATAGATACGCCTTAGAGAAAAGGCATGCCTTGTGGACTTTACTTTTACTTTTAACACTTTTATTCCTAAATTCTTATTGTATATTAAATTTTCCAATTGGTTATTGAAATTTTTTAATTTCATTATTTTTTATTGAATGTTCTTTAAATGCTAGGAATCTTAAATTTACTATAATTGAATTAGATTTTGATTATATTTTATAAAATTTATATGCATTTAAGGTTTCATTTTACTTTACTCAGGTGTGGGCGTTGTATTGTGCCTTGCACCTAAGCCAATTCGTTGGAGACTTTTGCACTTAGGAGTGCCTTACACCATTTAAAATTATGGCTCAGCTTATATCTACAATACATATTCTCCGAAAATAGTGCAATTATGATTTTGGGGGTGTGTGTAATAGTCTGCTTATCAGTTTATATCTACATGCATGATTCTTTTGATATAAGCGTCGCCCCCGCCCCCTTTTTTAATTATTGTTCTTTTATTATGTTCATTTGATGTTCTTCTTGCATCCACAGGCTAAGGAACGGATATGCAAATTGATTCAAAGTGGTGTTGAAGGTGGTGCCAGACTTGTGCTTGATGGGAGGAACATTGTGGTACCATTTTACCTGTTTCATGTCTTGCTCTTTTTTCTTGTTATAGTTCCTACATAATTTCTTTATTTTATTTATTAATTTATTTTTAATGTTAGGCTGATTTGATTATGTTTTGTGTAAAAATTTCTTTGTCAATAATTATCTTTATTGCTACTAATAAATTACAAAAAGTTTACGATGTGGGCCAGTGAAATTAAGATCAAAGTTTTTCAAGGTGATGAGAGTAGGTGATAGTGGGCCCTTGGGGACTCAAACCTTTTTCCTATCGCTTATTCGTGTCATCATATTCCTTGTTAAGGATTAGTTTCCAATCCATTTAGAATACTTTCCTTCCTTTCTTTAGTCTCTTATTAGACTCCTAACTTGTTTTTTTGCTTTAACATCAGTATAAATATGTATATTCCCTTCACTTCTCAAGCCACATGGTAATGTAGCTATTTAAGATTAGGGTTGTGGTTTAGCAAGGTAATTGAACTAAAGAACCCATCTAGTGGTTGTGTTATTCCAACTGCATCAACTCCACTTTTAACATCTCGTATGCTCGACGATGCCGCATCTCCTCAGACTAGCTAAAAAAATTTTCAAGTACTTAAATGACCTTTAACTCCTCGTGTGTGACTACTCCATTAGGATCGCCGGAGGCTACTCTTCCCTCTGACGGAATTCTCTCCAACAATAGTGGAACATGCGGCCAGTCACACCTGCCTCCACGATCCACCTCTTACTACGGCGGGGGCTGTCGGCCACTGATTCGCCAGGTCACCCGCTTTTACCATTTCCTATGCCGACAACTTAGACTTTTCCCCATTTTTCTCTCCAATGATTGGTTATGGGTTGTTTTGTTGTCTGAATCTTCTTCCTTTTTGTGTTTTCCAATGCCCTACGACACCTTCAAGCCTCAGGGGAATTATTTTGTTCCATCTGGAAGTTCTAGTTTTGTTGATTCTATGACTTTATGCTGATTTTTCATCTCTATGGCTGAAAAAGGCGTCTTTATGGCTGAAAAATGTCAGATTTTTAATTCCTTTATTTCTGGAACTCCTAAGATTACCTTGATAAACTTGCGAGAAGTGAAAATTATCTTGAAAATTATATGTCATGGTCAGATTCTGTGGAACTATGATTTATTGGTAATGGTTGTGAGGATCATCTTACTACCACTTTAACACAAGTATCCTTCGAAGATAAACATCCTCGAAGGTTTGATGCCTTACTATAATATTCTTTACAGCCTATCGATGTCAAGACTTTATATAATATTGAGACTTATAAAACTTGCTACACTTTTTGGAATCAGGTGAAAAAAATGTACGCTAATGACATTCTGCATCTCTATTGGGTAATATCCTCCATTGCTAATTTGAAACAATCCGACATGGATTTATCTTCTTATGGTGGATGGATGTCTGCCCTTAAGGATGAACTTGCATCTATCTCGTGAAATCTACAATGCCGAGACTTCGCTACCAAAGATAGCATCAGAAGCTTTATGATCATTCTTCTGCTTAACCTTGGGCTAGATTTTGAGAACACTTGGGAACATATACTCACTAGAGAGTAGTTATTCCAAACTTTGATGAGACTCTTGCTCGGTTACTTCACCATACCTCCACCACCACTCAGTCCATGCGATCTGAGATTACACTAGACACTTTTGTGATGGTTTCTCAATCTCAGTCTTGAAGTGATTCACGAGGTGGACGCGGTAGTAAAAGAGGTAGAGGACAACGTCCCCATTGCACATATTGTACCGTGCTCGCCACACTGATTGATGCTATTACATGGTCACCTCCTTGTAGTCGCTCGCTCAATCTCTGATCATCCACCAAGTCAGTTCCGGTTCATGGAGCCTATACCCTTGTGGAGTAATTTTACTTCCGACGAATATGAGGAGTACCTCTGTCTTCACCTGCTGCCTAAATCTACCTCCATTGCTTATGTTGCCCAGACCGATAATGTCTTTGCTTGCTTTACACATTCATCTGCACCTTCTATCCTTGATTTAGGAGCCTCTGATCATATATATGGTAATAAGGACCTTTTTTTTTCTCTTACCTTCCCGTCTCCTTTACCCACTATTACCTTAGCTAATGGTTCTCAAACCATAGTTAAAGGCATCGCCTCGCCGTCCCCTCCCTTCGGGCCCCTTACCTCCGTACTCCTTATGTTCTCGATTATCCTTTAAATCTTATTTCCATTAGTGTTGACTGACCTTCATTGTTTGCTTACTTTTTCTCACAACTCTATAACCTTGTAGGATTAGAGTACAGGGAAGACAATTGACATAGGACATGAGTCACAAGGCCTCTTTCACTCCCGCTGCCTCTTGCTCCACCCGCAGACTTCCACTAAGCTCATCTCTCATCCACGCCTTCTGGCCATCCAGTTTCCTTCAAGTTTCGAAAGTTGATTCCTCATTTTTTTAGTTTATACTTGAGTATGGGTCATATTCGCTTGGGAAACATACTCGTGTCTCATTCCTAAAGTGCTTAGATCCTTGGATAGACTTTTGAACTTATCCACACTGATATTTGGGATCCTTCTATCTCTATATCTACTTTAGGATTTTGTTATTTTGTTACTTTTATAGACGATTATTCTCGATGTACTTGGTTATTTATAATGAAAACTCGAGTTGAGTTATTTTCTATCTTTAAAAAATTTCATGTTGAAATTCAAACTCAATTCTATACTTCGATTTGTATTCTAAGAAGTGATAATGCCAAGGAATATCTCTTTATGCCTCGTCAGATATGTCTCCTACTTCGGATTCTTCACCAATCATTCAGGCTTACACTCCTCAATAATTATGGCCTGACAGAAGAACCGTTTCATTTTAGTCAAATAACCCTGCACTCTCCTCCTTCATCATAAGGTTCAAGTAAAGCTTTGTGGTGATGCTATTTTAGCCTGAGATGTTATTTGATTAATCGTACTTCATCTTCCATTTTACATTATCAAATCCCCATTCCAATCTTATTCCTAATCAACCTCTCATCTACTTCTCCTCCTTATAAGGTCTCTCATCGCGTATGTTTTGTTCATATTCTCACTCCCAAGACACAAACTCTAGCAAAGTCAAGAAGTGTATCTCGTCAAGTTATTCTCAACTTCAGAGGGGTTATTGTTGTTATTCTCCTGACATTAATTGCTACTTCATCTTTGTTGATGTCACTTTCTTTGAGGATTCCTTCTTCTCCTCTATAGTGCGTCCTTCTGTTTCGGATGTCTTATTTATTCCTCTTGTCTTACCATCTTCAGATTTCCCTTCTCCACCTACGAATGCTGTGACTCGACCACTTCAGGTTTATACTCGCCGTCCTCGTCCTCCTACAAGGCCTCTTGCTGATTTATCTTCTATGCCACCGTCATCTCTTGCTTTGCTCAAGAATCTTTCGACGATCTACCTATCGCTTATCTGGTGCGCACGCTTCACTAGAACTACATCCCGTTTATAATTTTCTGCTATCATCGTTCTTTACCCCACTACTGTTTCCACTCGCCTTTGCCTCTACCCCTTAAAAGCACTTGTGAGGGTCTCTCTCATCCCAAGCAGAAAATGTGCAATGGTCGGGAGTGAAATGAAGTCACTCTTACTCAAATGTCGCACGGAGCCACACTCTTCCTCCCTAGCAAGTCTCTCGGTCGGCTTGGGCCATGAGCATAGCAGCGTGGGACCTAATAATGGGCCGTAGTAGATTTGCTTAAGGCCTGTTTGGTTTCCAAGGGGTATACTCAACAATATGGTTCAGACTATTATGATACCTTTTCTCCAGTGGCCAAGATTGCCTATGTTTGCTTGCTTTTTTCTATGACTGCTTATGCGCCTACGACCCTTTAGTTTGATGTCAAGAATGCTTTCCTTCATGGCGATTCTGGCGAAGGTATAGGCTGAGCAACCGCTTCTCAAACTGGCTTTAGTTGCTTAAGTGAGTTTGGTCTTATGCACGCTGGCTTATCCCTTATATGGTATGAAACAAATTTCTTCCGAAATTTATTTTTAACCGGACAAATTTTAATGGTTCAGAGTTTACATGATTCGAGCACAACAGATCATTCCGTTTTTTATCATCATACCTCTGCGGGACAGACTTGATTGTTTATGTGGATGACATTGTTATTATATCTAGTGACCGGGATGGTATTCAGAAACTCAAACAAACACCTCTTCAAATTATTTTAATAAAGACTTGGGAAAATCAAGCACTTTCAGTACTGGGTGGCTCACTTAATTTATGTGTGGTTATTTCTCAGAGGAAGTATTCCTTGGATATATTAGCGGAAACTGTTATGTTGCACTGTAAGCCTGTAGACACTTCTATAGATCCGAATGTCAAACTTATACTAAGACAGGGGGAGCTTCTACAAGACCCAAGAGATATCGACGACTTGTAGGTAAACTGAACCACCTCATTATCACTCGGCCTGACATTTCTTTTCCTATGAGCGTAGTTAGTTAGTTCCTGCAATCACCTTGTAATAACCACTGGAATGCTGTAGTTTGTATTCTTCGTTATGTCAAAGGTACACTAGTTCATGGAAGGCCAGATTTTTGCAATTGCAGGCCGATGTAGACGGCAAGCTCACCCACAGATAGACATTTTACATCAGAGTATTGTATGCTCACTGAAGGTAACTTAATATCCTGAAAGAGTAAGAAACAGGATGTAGTAACCATATCTAGTGCTGAAGCCGAGTATTGAGCTTTGTCCTTAGCAACATGTGAACTCATATGACTGAAGCATCTTCTCCAAGAGCTAAAAATTGGGAAGAATGAACAAATGAAGCTTATATGTGATAATCAGTTCGCCAGATATTTCATCTAACCCATTTCCATGAGACACCAAGACATCGTTGATTGTCATTTTATCGAAGAGAAGATTGCATTAGGATGCATGACTATGTTTTGTCAACTCTAATGACCTACTAGCAGGTATCTTCCCTAAGTCTCTCAGAGGTCTTAGGATAAAGAGAGTACGCGATGTGCCTCATGCAGCTGACCATATGCTCCAGCTTGAGGGGGAGTGTTAAGGATTAGCTTCCTAATCCATCTAAGAATCTTTTCCTTCTTTTCTTTTCTCTTTAGTCTCCTAATTAGACTCTAACTTTGTTTCTTTTTTTTTTTGCTCTAATACTTGAGTATAAATATGTATGTTCCCTGATTTTGTTAATTAACGAAAATCAGAGAGTTATTTTTCTCTCTTCACATTCCTCATACCATGGGCGATGGCTTGGGTCATCGACTCATGAGTTTGAGATAAAAAGTTCTCCTTCCCCACTAAGCTGCTCATTTCACACAAACCTTGTTTACAATGCATAGGAATCTGTATTCACTGCCTGAGGTGAACCGGCGCTTAAGTGAAGGTCACTTCTTGTCTACAATAGTTAACTAGTCCATAAACCTATCTGTGGGTCCAAGTTGACTGCCATTAGTGCTTCTAGCCTGATTTTGGACAGTCTCAGCTCATCTATGAATAATTACCTAATTATATGCAAAATCATCAAGAAGTTGTTGTGGTCTCAAATACATTTTGAACATCTTATAGAGTACCATTCTGGGAAAGTAGTGCAAATAATCTTGTTTTCCTTCCAAGGAAAAGGAAGCTGTGAATTTGAAATCCAGCATGTGATGCAAATCTGATACCTGTCTCATATATGACAACAATCTGGCCAAAATAAACACTAATTTAATTCTGTAATGCCAATGGTTGACTATTTTTAGTTTTTTTGTTTTGTTTATCATCATCATCATTATTGTTATTATTATTATCATCATCATCATCATCATTATTATTATTTTTATTATTATTATGTTTATTTTTTATTTTTCACGAGTAATGAATAGGTTCCAGGATATGAGCACGGAAACTTTATTGGTCCCACCATCGTATCTGGTGTCACGGCTGATATGGAGTGTTACAAGGTATCTCCTTCATTATTCTAATTCCACATATGTAAATGGAATTGACCTTGACAATCTGTGATTCCTAAGGAAAAGATAGGCTTTGTGCTTCCTAAGAAAAGAATAGGCTTGAACCTTGAGACTTAAGAATGAACTTAAAAAATCTACCTTGGTTTGCAGCAGGAGAGATATTTCTCATTCTGTTCTTCTTTTTGTATGCAGGTTTGGATTGTTTGTATTTGTTCTGCTACAGTAATAATACATTGCACTTTCTATTATTTAGTATATTAATATATATAAGTCTTCCTTTCAATCTTTCATTCAGGCGGACAGCTTGATGAGGGCCATGAAGATAGTTAACAGAAATAGTATGTCCTCAATATATACATACATACATATATATATACTCTAAAATATTATTATCCAAGTGCTCCAAAATCTAGATTCAAAATCACTTCTCTGTTACAGATATGGCAATGGAGCTTCTATATTTACATCATCTGGTGTAGCTGCTAGGAAATTCCAGACAGAGATTGAGGCTGGGCAGGTAAGCCAAACTATCTTCCCCCTGAGCCTGTTTTTTCTTTTGCATGAAACAGATGGAGGTTTGACCAACGATGGTGATTTTGTATCACCAAGGCTCATTTGAAAGCTAGTTTCATAATCATTCTTTTTTACTTCTACTCACTTTGCACATTACATTGTTGTACTCTGTTCTTAGTTTCGTAATCATTCCTTGAACACAAGATAGATTCAACAAACAAATCAAATAACTCATTTCTTGTGGTGCATTGCTGAACTTTTCTTGGAATTGCATGGGCGATAGTTTTATTTTTCATGGTTAGGATCATCTCTGCCAGGATTAGAACCCATGTATTGTTTCCTAACTTTAAGAGAATTCAAACTCAGGTTGGCATCAATGTCCCAATACCAGTTCCACTTCCATTTTTCTCGTTTACTGGATCCAAGGCATCTTTTGCGGGAGATCTCAATTTCTATGGTTAGTTTGTGCCTCCCTTCACTTACTTCTATTGTCGATTTATCAATAAAATATGGGCTAGTGGGTAGTTGCAAAATCGATGGAAGAAATAAAAAGATGCAACGTTAATTTGCAGGCAAGGCTGGAGTTCAGTTTACACCAGATCAAAACAGTGACTCAACAATGGAAGGGCTTGGCAAGTGGTGAGTCACAGTGTCACCTGAAAACAAAAACCACTACAATCCAACTTAATATTCCAGAACCATCACTTGTCCATGTTGATTATCTACTCATAATGTTTATGACTCACAAGGTTAACACCAGTTTACTGAACTCTATACATTTCATATCCAAACGCTTCACACACAATCGGTACGTACAAACAACCAACAGATATTGAATGTTTGAAGTCGATTGTCACCAAAACAGAACCGGCGGAGACAAAGATCAATCGAAAAGAATCAATCCATTCGATTAGTCGATCGCAATATCGTTGAACGGCATAACACAGAATAATGATCCTTAATCATTCACTTCGATCGATCGCATCGATCTTCAACGGTCCCGATATTAATCGAATGTTCATCGATTAAAACCGTCGGACGTCGATCCTTCTGATATCCAGTCGATTCGCTTAGCTGCATATTGTTATGGTCAATCGTCATCCATTTTGAGCGTCTAATATTAATACGCTTAATCAGTTAACGATTCAGCACTGATCCCCGTTTATTATCAACTGATGAGCGTTTGCTGAAAGACATGAAACATCACGTTCACAACATCAACGAACAGATGTGATCTTTTATCACGAACGTCGTACATCGTCGATCATTAACGATCATAAAGAGAAACATATTAACAAACGTATTTAACGGTCTCAATGTTCGAACATTATATCAATATCAAGATCTAACAGAAGGTGTCACTCATTAATTAATACGATTTAAAACTAATGATCAACAACAACACAGTATTAAGTCATCAACGTCAGATCAGTTAGCAATATTCATCGCTATTACGGATTATTGTCAACATTTATTGGATCACGCTGGTACAATACCAAAGACGAAAAATGGAATCGTAGATTGTTAATTTTCCAAAACGAAAGATAAAAATTCCATCCAACTTGAAATACGAAACGTTTAACTCCAAAGATATCTCTTCATCCGCTTATCAGCGTCCCTCCAAAAACCGGCAGCCAATAGATCCAAATAAAACATAAAAATGATTTATCCATGATCAAAACAAAATGACTACTGACACTACCTGATACCAACAAACCGTGAACCATATATGAGGTATCCATTGAACGCAGCTCAAAAACGATGTCTTCAATGTGTCAGACAAGAAACATATCACTAGAATGGAGTCTGTATCCAAAATTCCACACTACGAACACCCTTTTTCTAATGTTTAGGATGATTCACAAACATATCATAATAGGAGATTTTTTGTAAAGTGTTATCTTTATTTCTTCTCGAAAACAAACCCAAACCATGAATCAAAGTTTGTTTTTATAGGCTTTAAGTCACATCTCTTAGAAGAGACAAGTCCCTTGACAGGGACACACACATGGGTGACTCATGCCTATAACCCAACAAAAATTATTGAATGAGAAGACCAACTTGCAAGGTTTGTTTTGACCTAATGAAAAAAATGAGTGAATGGGAATGAGATTGGAGTGGGGCGTGGGCCAAGGCGTGAATCATGCATGAGATAAGCTAATTGGGGGTTAGGTATGAAGGGAAGAAAAGAGGATGATTGTGGGCAATGAAAGCTACTCATGGAAAGAGAGATCTATGTCTACCGAGAAGCACTTTTCAACTGTTGCTTTTTCCGGTCTCCAACTCTCACGTCTCTCACCCACCCATTTTTGCACTTTTATACTTTTTCTGGTCTCCAACTCTTACATCTCTCACCCACCCATTTTTGCACTTTAATTTAGATGTTGTCATCTCCACATTAGCCATCCACATGCCCCCAACATTTGTACGTTCAATCTAGTTCTTAACGTTTTTTCGGGTCAAATCATGTCCTCACAATTTCTATCATGATACACTTATATATCCCTATCGTAAACTAGAATTAACAGATAAGGAAACAAGGCTTTAACGTTGCTAACGTGGACCCTTCAAATGCGTTTTTAGCTGGTAACTTTACATGTAATTCATTAAACCCAAAAAAAAAAAAAATTTCACAAAAATGCCCTTATCCTTAACCTCCTAACCACCTGTCGATACCCATTTCTCCCCCACAATTGATCCAAACCCTGTGGCTCTCTTCTCTCCTCAAATTCTCCCAAACCTAGCCTTGTTTTTAATCAAGAGTTTTGTACGGAATTAAGCAGTATTTGAAAAAAAAAAAAAGATAAAATTAATATCAAGGCAAACTAATAACCAAATGACGCGCTGACACGACAACAACGGTGATTCAGAATTTCAAATCAAAATGCCGCCGCCCAAACCTGCGGCACTCAGGAAACTCCGACGGGAACTGCGGCATTTGAAATCATTCATATCATTTTCCTTTTCTCATTTTCTACCGTATAAAACCCCAATTTTGGCTGAGATTTATTATAATTTTGTTATATCTAAATTATATCAGTTTCAACTGCCCATCTTTAAACCCACTTTTTTCTGTGAAATAAATAACTTACTTTTTAAATAAAATAACCAACATTATTATTATTATTTTTTTAATTTTTCTACAATACAAGTTTGAAACTCCTGACTTATTATATCACTTTCATCACCATTTTTTTGTTTAACAACCACTTCAATATCCGGCTTTTACAAAAATACCCAATTAAAATATAATTTTATTTTTTTTATAATTTAATATATATATATATATATATATATATAGAGGTATATATATATATATATATATATATATATATATATATATATATATATATATAAAAAAGTATATAACGAATTGTATTAAAAATAGGGAGAAATATCTTCCTTCATAATCACGATATGAGAGTAGGAAGGAACAAAGTTATTCTTTCATTCATTCTTTTCATTCTTTTTCCTTTTCATGGAATTCTTTCACTTTTCTCGACACTTTCCTTTTCCTTTTACTTTGGTTTCAGGATTTTTACTGTTTTTCTGAAAACTGTTTTCTATTCCAAAAAACAAGAAAAACGAAAGTTTGATTCCAGTTTTTTTTTGAAAAACACTAAATTCAAATAACGAGGAGAACAATGTTCAAAAACAAAACCAAACATACTTTAACAACCTAGATTAGAATCTGTAAAGGGTTTAGCCAAGGAAAGAATCTGTGAGATTTTTAATTATTTTTTATAGTAATCTTTCAGATAGAAAGGATGGTACTGATGGCCCTGATGGTCCTTGGGCAAATCCACACACCCACCTTTTATTCCCACTGTGTCCCACCCTTTCCTTTCCTTTTCTTTTACGCCACTGGAGAAGGAGCAGACACCCAGGTTTCCAAATAAGTAATAAACACAAAAGCAAACCATTAAGAAGAGTTATGATACATTAAATGAACACCAGACCTTCATAAAAAACCATGTATTTGGCACACAAGCACCATAGTGTGATATTAATCTTGAAAAATTTTACTTTTTTTCTTGCTCCTGTTTCCACCTTCAGTCCATTCGATGCAACCACAGGACTTTTGCATTTGACCCTCATCAAGTCTTTCCTTAACAACAAGATAACAAATTAAATTACTAAATCAAAGAATGAATATAATGAAAGGATTTATAACACCCTCTTTTTTTTATATCAGAAACAAACATATGCATTAAAGAGAAAATGAGAAATCCTCCCCATGATGTGCAAACCTTATTAATCACCCAACAGACCAACCATAGTGTGTACAATTTGCAAGCCAGCTAAGTTGATTTATCCAGTACACAGGTAAGTTGTTGTTGCAACATTTTTTTTTTTTTTTTGATAAATAAGTAGTTGCTGTTGCAACATATATTGCTGGTACACTTTAAACATCACTCAGATACCTCTTGGAAATTCAGAATCTTTGATTTGCAAGCTAGCAAGTTAAATGCTATCAGCAACCTTATTGATCTTTTTTTTTTTTTTTTTTGATGGGTAAAAGAAAAGATGCAATTTCAAAAAAGAGCGGACAAAATGGTCACTCAAGAGAGTAAAAAAACAACCTGACCCCACTGCACACAGCAGAACAAAGAAAAAAACCGAACAAACCTAAAAAGAAACACAAAAAAAAGCCTACAAAACCAGGCAGCCCCCAAAACCTTCCCTACAACCAACTGGCAGGAGAAACTGAGCAGCAACACAGCTTCACCAAGAATTAAGCCAATCTATAAACTCAACCAGAGTTCCTGGGGCTATCCTTAGGGCACATTTAGCTCCGACCAAAGATTGTAAAACAAAAGAGGCTGTTCAGCTTTCGAATGGACAGCTCCAAATCTTCAAAACCAATATTGTTTCTCGCCTTCCATACAGTCCATAATAGGCATAAAGGACCAGCTATCCAAGCCTCCTTTTTCTTTTTACCCACAGCTTGTCCCTTCCAACCTTCCAAAGCTTCCTTGACTGAATGTGGAAATACCCAATGAACAACAAAAAAAAGAAAGAAACAGCTCCCATAAGGCTCTTGTTGTGACACAGTGAAGAAGGATATGATCTATGGTTTCTTCCTGACTTCTACACAAAAAGCACCTATAAGTCAAAAGCCTTCCCCTCTAGATCATTCACCAAGATGGAGAAAGAGGGAGTGGATAAGCACCATCTGATCCACTCTAGCCACTTCTCACCAAACCCATCTTTCACATAACTGATAGCAAAAACGACCAATCCACATGGTCATAAGCCTTCTCAATATCAAGTTTGCACAACACTGCACTCTCTTTATTCTTCAAAACTGAATCTATAACCTCATTTTCAATAAGAGTTGCTTATAGTATTTGTCTACCCTCCACAAAAGCATGTTGGGTGTTGGAAATGAGTTCTCCTAGCACTGACTTCAGCCTTTTTGCAAGCACTTTGGACACCCATTTATACAGCCCACTCACAAGGCTAATGAGCCTAAAATCCTTCAACTCCTCCGTCCCTCCTTTTGTAGGGATCAAGGCTATAAATGTCGCATTCAAACTCCTAACAAAGCAGTTGTGATCATGGAATTCTTTAAAGAAGGCCAACACTTCCTCCCTCACAAAGTCCCAATAGAATTGCCAAAATGCCATTGTGAACCCATTCGGACCAAGGGCTTTGTCCCTGCTTGAACTCCTAAGAGCTGAAAGCACCTCCTCCTCAGAAAAGGTTTTTCCAACTCAGCCACCCAATCCCTCCAACTGGCTGGGAATGAATGCCATTCACCCCTGACCTCAACTCATTTGTTGTTGTCAACAGCTTCTGGAATTTTTTGATAAGCAAGAAGTTATATTAGCAAAGAGGCACCGAATAGGCAACCCAACGGATACAAAAAAGAGATACTCACCCCCCTTACAAGAATATCAACAAAAAGCATGCACAAACCCCATCCTTGATTGATCTATGCAATCAGTGTTTTTCTTTCTACTAAGTCAGGCACTGTGTAGATCAATCATCCCATTGTTCTAAATAATCATGATTCAGCCACCAAAGCATCAAACTCCAGAACCAAATGCATAGGTATCTGATGGTGCATGATAGATGGTAACAATATAATCACCACATGGCAATGCCAGCACTAGTTTAACACATAAAGCTTATTCTATAAAGGAAAAGATGATAGAATTGTGGCACTGGCACCATCATAGAAACTATGCCCACAACTGCACCATTGAAGCAGGTGATATGAACCATGTGTAATCAGTGTCCTTTCAATGCTGTTATTTTGAACCTAATAATAAATAATCAAGGAAAAAAAAGCGTTTTTTTCACATGGATTCTCAGCATCTAGTACACATTCCTTAAATTTCAAACAATTCTAAGCTACTTGCCTAATTGTTGCTTGTGTACCTTCCTAACCCTTTTAACATTTTCCAAAAATTGGCAGGATAATCAAGAACACGCCATTTTATCTATAGATTTCCCATATCTAATTTATTCTGAATAAAACTTCAAGAGATCAATTTTTCACAGCAGTTTACGCGGCAAAACCCATATAATGGAGACCTAGGTACAGATAGAAGATCATGACAGCTAAAAACCAAATTTGATATCAAGAAACTTGCCAGGAAAGAAATACACTATGAAATTATATTTTCATATTTATGCCACGCTCTTGAAAAGCAAAAGTTGGTTTTAGAATTTGAAATTAATGTTGAACTTACTAGTTTACGAAAATGAAGTGGTACAATTTCCTTGGATCCAGAGAACTTTGCTGGAGTTATTTTGCAAGCATCAGCTTGTTTAATGCTACCAACCTGCAAACAGAATTAGCATATCCTTACATATTATAAAAAATTTACAACAATTAGACAACCAGCATACATCCATTCTATTACCAAAAAGACACATTCAAGGATTGCAAGAGAGGGGGACAGAGAGAGGATTTAGAAGAAGCACCAAAACCCACCGACTAGAGATCCACAAGCATCAAAAATTTAAAAGCAGGGGGCAGTCAGAAGCACATATCATTGTTCTTTCAGAGACCTAGTTGCTAGACTGTTTGAACAATTTTTGCATCTAGATTTTAAATATATCAAAGCAGATAGGGTTTAGCACCCTGTCCATATTTATCTTCAATATTAAATTGAAAGTGAGTCTCATTTATTCTCTCATTCACACTTTAATAGTCTTTCAAATATAACTACCTCTGAAACGACTACACTCTATTACCGGAAGGGACGAGAAGGAGGAGGAAGCGACCCACCAGAGAGGAGCAGATCGGAGCAGAACAGAGGAGAAGAGAAGAAGGGCTAAGCAGGAGAAGAAAAAGCCCTATTTAATCCTTCCAATTGCCGCAGTTGTGGTCGGCAGCATTTGATCTAATTGCCGCAGTTGTGGTCACTGGCATTTACAAACCTAATTGCCACAAACAATTTCGATTCAAAGCCGCGTTGTCGCGTTTCGCAATTTCTGAATCTAAAGCCACGGGTTGTCGCAATGGCTTCCAATAGGGATCACCGTCGCGAACCGTGCCGCTCGGCATCGCACTACTGTCAATATTAACCCGTGCGAATCGATTTTATTCTTTTTTTTCTTTCGTAAGCACCATTTCCGTACAAACCTGTCGTTGCTTTAACGTTGCTAACGTGGACCCCTCAAATGTGTTTTTAGTTGATGTGGCAACTATACATGTGATTCATTAAACCCAAAAAAAAAAAAATTTCACAAAAATGCCCTTATCCTTAACCTCCTAACCACCCATCGATACCCATTTCTCCCCTACAATTGATCCGAAACCCTAGGCTCTCGTCTCCTCAAATTCTCCCTCTTAAACCTAGCCTTAGTTTTGAATCGAAACGCTAATTCTCCCCTACCCTATTTCATCTCCCAAACGTGGAAATTAAAAAAAAAGCCTAATTTGCAAGTTCTACTCATTATAACGAATCTCGAGAAAAATCATGAAACATAATATAAATGCAATAATGAAAAAGATCATCATTTCAAGGGTTTCAACAAAAGAATAATCATGTGGGTTTACAATCAATATGATGAACAAATACAAAGATTTTTTTGTAAGAAAAGTCGTAAATTGATATCTTACACACATAAAAGAATGACCAAAGCCGACGAACATGAAGAAGAAACCCTATACAAGGATGAACAAGACCAAGAATCCAAGCACCATAAGCCAAACAATATGAACCAATAGAAGAGTCTGGCCTGGCTTGTGTCACCACCAAAGACCTCACAAATCCCTAATTGTGCAACATTCATCCCAGTGCAATAGGTTTTGGCGCAGTCGCACCAATAGGCGACATCAACAACATCACACATCAACACCGGGATTAATCCAAGGGAGAGGGGTATTAGGGGTGGTAGGTTAGGGATAAGGGCATTTTTTTTAAACGATTTTTGGGTTTAATGAACCACATGCAAAACTACCACATCAATTAAACACACGGAGGGTGCCACGCGAACAACAACATTGTGAATCCCATTTGCCTATATTTGTGAATTCCACTAACAAATAGGATATAAGTGTGTTACAACAAAAACGATGAATGGTTTAACTGAAAAAGTTAGAACCAAATAAGACATACAACCAAACATCAAGGGCATTTTCGCACCTTTCCTTGTAGCCGTTGATATGCCAATCAATAAAATAAATGACCAGAAGAGAAAGTGATCATAGAGAAACAATGGCATGCTGCTGGAATATTCTTTTCAAGCGTATATGCTACATATCAGAAGGACCATGAATAAATGAAATAAAAACTCAGGGATCTTCGACATCATAGCATTTCCATCTCTCAACACAGCTCTGGCAGATCAGCTGCAACTTATCCTAGTCACGCCCATGCCATGAGACCGCAAATCAGGGGGAAAAACCAACAAAAAAAGAGGGAAAAAGAAAAGAAAAAGAGGAATACCAATGCAAGGAAAAAATGTATAACTGATAGAAGAAATCTGGATTAGAATCCCCTGTCCTCAAGAAGTTGAAGTGTTTTGAATGCTCTGCAAAAACATGTTCTTTGCAGCATCATCGAATGAAAACCGGCCAAGCAGAGCCATTGTAGCAGTATTACTTCCTAGCTTCTCAATTCCTCTGGAGACCATGCAAGAGTGACTAGCTTCTACCACCACTATCACATCACCACCTAGCAGAGAAGAAACAGTCTCAGAAACCTGCCTGGTAAGCCTTTCCTGTACTTGGAGCTTGAAGCCATAGAAATGTACTATTGACTCTAAAATGGATCTTGCAATGGGATTGGTTCCTTTAGTGCAGAAGTAGCCTATGTGCATAACACCATGAAAGGGAAGCAGATGATGCTCACAGAGAGACCAGAATGCCAAGTTCAGCTCCAAATGCATCTCTTCCTTGCTGCAATTGGGCTGAAGAGGATCCATTTTACCACAAACAAACCCGCTTTTAACATCAGCTCCGATTCAGCTTTTTTTCAAAGTTCTTAGCCACCTCACATAACGATCAGCGCCTTCTCAGCTCTTTCCCTTAATGGGTGTTCACCCAAAGACTTGAGAATTGATGTAACTGCAGCAACCATTTGGTGGACAGGTTCTATCTTGCATGGAGTTGAAGCAGAGGAAGACTGGGATGGACACCAACATGGCATTGTGGAATCTCTGGTACAGGTTTTCTCCACATTTATGCCTCTGAATTTCAGGAGACTTAAAAAATCGCTCCAAATGGCAGCCTTCGTACTTTCAAAAAGGCCTTCACCAGAACAAACCGAAGCTTTGACCCACTCTTGATGGTTTGAATCAAGGTAGCCCAACTCTAAATTTGGGAAATTAATATGTAAACACTGAAGTACAACAGCAACACCTGCAGGCTTGATCCCATGGTTCAAAGCAGAACACACTTCATCGGCAAGACGCTGCGGATCTTGTAGTCGCTTTGCAAAAACATCAGCTACCCGAGAAAGCTTGCTTAAGCCCACAACCCGCTAGTTCTCAGATGGGATACAACCCACATGACACTTACTTGGAACGGAAGCAAACAAGACTACAGTACGATAGTAGATCAAGATTCTAACAATCAATTTAGCCCACCCACGCCTCCCCGCATGACCGACCCATCATCCAAACCAACTTCAGTGAATAAGGTTCCTGAATAAACATTTTTTGCCTTGTCTGTAACCTACAAATAGAAATAAGTATGCTCTACTCAATAATTTGCAAGCTAACTTTCCAACTCCAAATCAATAATCGTACATAAGAGATCTAGATCTTATATCAATGCTACATACTTTTTTTTTATTGAACAGCCACCTTACTAACCTTGGCCAATCAATGAATTCACTAATTTCACATGACATAACTAGAATAATATGGAAAAATGCTTACAACATACAAGTGTTGCTTATGAACAGAAACTATAATTTAAAGAACAGGATTCATAAGTGACTATGAAACAACCTATTTGAATCAGCATTCCACCTTTCTATTAGGCATTTTTCTTGCCCACGAAGCACCAACTGCAGATTAAAGTATGTTAATTATACTGAAAAATGGGACAACATAGGCAAAAAGGAAGTTTACCCCTGAAAAAAAACCATAATTTCAAACAAGAGCCGCAACAGCCAAGTAATTCACTTGACATCCAAGGAAAAAGACATGAAAATCAACTTCATTCCGATCCGGGAACAAGCGAATCCACAGAGCCCTTTTGCAAAAAGCATCAAAGAGTCTCAAACAAGGATTATTATAATGTTGGTGGGGCATTTCATCGCATTGTCTCAGATACAATGAAATTAAATCATTGATTGTGAATGAGGATATGAAAGGTTAACTACAAACAAATAAAATTTTATAAGCAATAAGTTGATTGGTTTGTTTCTGACTTCTATAGAAATTCGGCTTCATTTAGGGCCTTACCATAAACAAGCCAGTGGATTATGGGCTCTTTTTTCCCCCAACAAATCTTGAGGCTCTTCCTTCCTCACCTCCATTTGAATGGTTTATAAGGTTAATAACCACTCCCTTAGCAAACTATCTACACCTAGCAATTCTTAAACCAAGTTCAACCTTAAACTTTCTGGTTCAACCCATCATGCTCCTCCTCCTTGAATATTTCTTAGCTATTTTCAATATGAAATAAACCTCCCTCAGTTGGTGATTTTGATGGCTGATGTTCCCCCCTTTGCAATCTATTGCACTATAGCCAGCCACCCCTACCTAACAGTCAGCAGTTTCAGCTGTGATGATTTCAATCTTATGAGTGCATCAGGCACAAAGAAAACTTGATTCATTAACTCCCAAGTCTACAACTCATCTGTATATTTACTACAGGATTCAGCACTCATTTAATTTCTAGAGAAGGACCACATATTTTATCATGCCTAGTTCCACAAGAAGTAGCTCACCCTGCCAAAAACAAATCCAGAGAATTGTAAAGGCAAAACACTACCTTACTCATCAAAAAACCTTCCAAATCCAACTAATGAACCATAGGACAAAAATCAATTAATGAATCCATAAGACAAACCCAAAGTTCGGGTCTTCCATTTCTAGCTCCTCTCTCCTTGGGAAAAGCAAGATAAAGGCAGCAGGGAAAAGAATTTTTGGGCAATACAATTATGAGATGCTGAGAAAATGTCAAACATAGTGAATAAATCAAAAGCTCAAAATTTGTGAATAAACCAAAAGCTCAAAATTTTCAAACACGTTTACATACAACGAAGTCAAAGTGAGAGGTATGGATCAAAATTTCCAACCAATACGTCAAGCTGAAAATAAAACAAGTCCCAGTCCCAAAATTTTCCGACAGTGAAAATGAAAGAAGCGACAACAAAAAGCAGCATAATTAAAAAAAAAAAAAAAAAAAAAAAAAAAAAAGAGAGTAGTGAGCACCTCTGGTTCCTTCCAGAAAGGGCCTCACAACACGGGCAGGGTCTTCCAAAGACCTCCCTATTGATATCCTCACCCAAGCCCTGCAAAAGCACTTTAACAGCCTCCTCAATTGGCAGAGTCTCTAGCTCAAATCCCACCTCCAAACTCACACCATCCACCAGTTCCAGATCAAACCGTCCGTCATCCAAAGCCCCCATGAGTCTCAAAGATTAAGGGAGAGAGGGGGAGAGTAGGGGAGTTGGCCACAACTCAAAAGGGCTTCTCCTCCTTTATAAATAGGGCAAAGAAGAAGGAAGGGGGTGGGGCCGACGGGGGTGAAGGAGAATGCGGATAGGGGCGTTGATCTTGCGCGGGGGGGTGCGGCCTGTTGTGGGGAGAGGGGGGAGTGGGACCCACTTGGGTGAGAGTCCCTTCTCCTCTCTATCTGGAGCTGTGGATGCCGATCTATGAGTTGCAGATCGTCGGTGTGTGTGGGGACACTAGACAACTTCCACCAAGTACCAACCCGAAATCTCGAATCTGCCCTAAGGGGTGGGTGGTGACTGGTGAGGGCAGGGGAAGGAAAGCTCAACCTACTCCCCTTTTATTTATTATTTATTATTACAGGCAATTTACATAAATAATCTTTTCCTTTCATATCTTCTTTAATTAGTCTCACCTAATATTGAAAATATTGATTTCCACTCGATATATGGATACTTAAATTTTAAATTTATCGATAGACATATTTTTACATTTAATATATATATCATAAATTAATAAAAATACTTAAATTTATTTAAAATATTTATAAAATTAAAACGATATTAATAATCAAATATACACATTAAAATTACATTACAATAATGACAATTTAAAAGTAAATTAACATAAATACATATATTAATTAACTTTGTTAAAACTTTAAACTTAAAACCGTCAATACCAAAATTCTCACTTTTTTTAAGAGATATCACAAAGAAAAAAAAATTGAAGTGAAATTAATATTAGATATGGGTAAAAAAATCTAGTCATTGGATGGTCAAAAAATCTTTGTAATTTAATTATCACAAGTGGATTTAATTTTGGCCGTTAAATCTAACCGTTATCTTCTTAAATCATCAAATCAATCCATAACCATTTGATCAAATCAGGATTTCAAATCTGACCGTTGGATCGCAAATCCGACTATTAGAGAGTATTCAAAATTCAGGTGAAATTTGGGTCGTAAGATTAAAGCAAATTCAACCGCCCTTGATCAATAAAAATAACTATCGCAATCATTTCAAAACGCCAAGCATTATGAGCCGTTAGATCATTCAAGGCAGAAGATCTTAGTCGTTGGACGCCTTTGGATATATTTCCGATATATCTCGATATATCTTTGATATTTTACCGAAAATTTAACTAACGCACACGTGTTCCACAATCTCGACATTTTCACGAGATGTTTCGGTTACCAACCGATATATCGGCGATATTCTCGACATATTCTCGAAACTTCGACCGACCGATTGCCGATTGCCGATATCACTTCGAACCTCACCGATATCCAATATATCGACGCATATCCGAACTTTTTGAATCCCCGGTCCCACTTTACTATTTAACAAGGAATAATCTCTTATAGTTTTGAGAGTCTCTTATATTCTATTGATCCTCCACCGAAAATGGATTGAAATTGATTGGCTATTTAATAGGTAAACCTATCTTATGTGCCACTATTTAATTAGCCCTTAAAAATTTTATTTAAAAAAAAAAATCAGTTTTATCCTTCACCCCATCTCTCTCCTCCTCTTCCTCCACCTCCACGACCAATTTTATCCATAAATGTTATCAAATCTAGCCCACTACTGATAAACAACGGCCGAAAGTTATCAAAAGCATGGCCTTCGACCATAACTTCCATAATGGCATATACTTCTGTGTAGATGAAAATGCAAGATTGTCTTAATATATTGAAAATTAAAACTGTAATTTATTTAAATATTAAATTATCATATAAATTTTATTAAAAAGTTACATTTAAAATTTTAAAATAAAATAGTTAAAAAAACAAAGTTTAATATATTAATCATATATTATAATAATTATTATTTTTAAAACCTTTATGCTACAAAAGTCAAGATTATGTTTAACCCAAAATATCGAATTTTATAAATGAATCGTTGAAAATCTCAATTACTAAATTAGTTACTTAAAAAAATTAAATAAATATTTTCGGCCAATCGGACCAACCCGAACAAAACCCATATGGGCCACGGGATAAAACGGATCAAGCCAATTTGTCTCGGTTTTATTCGGACCTTAAATTTTACAGTCCAATCCTCTAATAAATTGGGTTAAAGTTGATTAATTCATCGAGTTCAACCCATATTATAAGCTCTAGGTAAGAGCATATCCAAAAACGGAATGACGATGAGCCATCGTTTCTCCTCCCGTCAAATTTGGGATCTTTTTATTCTCAATTTCAATACAAATCTAGCATATTTAAAAATAAATACAAATCTCTTTTCAAAAAAAGGAATAATACAAATCTAGCATTAAAAATAATTTATATCTTCTAACAATATGATGAAAAAAAAAAAAACCAAATAGGCAGGAGATAGGGAAGAGAGGATCCCAAGTCTTGTTATATTATAATTGAAGTATTTAATTGTAAAAAAAAAACTGAAAAAAAAATCATTTTAAGATGCTTTGAAGCACCAAATAAACTAAACACTCACAAATGCCTCTCTCTCTTTTTATACCTTAAATCATAAGGGAGAAAAAGGAAACATAGTCTCTCTTATACCATCATTTTAATACAATAATTTCTTAATTAAGAAATCATTTTGAAAGGAAAATAATGAATGTAATATCAAAGAAAATGTCTTATATGATGTAAAACTAATAACTTATGTGATTATTTCATATTTAATTAAATATTGAAATGAAGTTATTTTAACAAAAAAATTGTTATGAACGTTGCATTGGCGTTTACATTTTATATCCAGCCTTCATCCGTGACGACTCAGAGTGTAAGAACAAAATTTTCGAAATTTTGACCGAAATATCTGTAAAATTTTGGTAATCGATTATACCAAATTTCGGCAATTTTTTCAGAGAATTTTCCGATTTTTTCCCGAAATTTTGCCTTGGTTCCAAAAATCTAAAAAGATGTTTCTAAAGGGATTTGAACCCACTCAAAATACTTGAAAGTAACACCCTCTAACCACCAAGCCATTGATCATACTTATTATATATGGTGTAAACTTTTTTTATATTCTCTTATTATTTATTTATTCATAATCCCTACCATCTTATTATAATATTTTATTTTATTTTATTCCTTATTTTACATTATAACTAATAATATTTTTAAATCGGGACACTAAAACGAAAATAAATAAAATAATATTATTTAAAAATTTAAAATTATAATATACAATATTTGGAATCTCCTCATTATCTACATAATATTTATAATAATAACGAAAACAAATAAATAATATCTATTTAACATAATAATATATAAATAATATATTAAATATAACATATTTAATTTAATAATTGCTAATCCATTTGATTTTAATCTATCTTAATTAAAATAATCATTTCTCATTATCTATATAATTAAAATATAAAATTTTTTAATCTAACCGATATTTTTGTAAAAATATCCACCGATATTTTACCGATATTTTTTATATTTCTGTAAAATTCAATTACCGATATATCTGTGTTTACCTATTTTTATTCTTACTTGTAGGCTATTCAAATGCATTGTACAAACAAATCATCAACCTTTTGTGACTTGTTTTTGTGGGATATTTTTTTAGTGTTTTGGGGTGTTTGTCTCTGTTTTCTTTCTTGTGCTTCAAAGCACCATAACATTAAAAAAAAAAAACTTTTATCCATTTTTTCCTGATATGGTCAAAAAGGAAAAAATAAAAATGAAATAGAGGGAAATAATATATATATATATATATATATATATATATATATATATATATATATATATATATATATATATATATATATGGTTTTGTGATTTTTCAAGTCATCACAAATATTTTAATATTCCAATCCAATCTAGTACTTTGTGTTTTTAATAATGAATCGCCAATTTTACTTTGATTTATAACCATATATATAGATAAAGAATAATCATATAATTTTGTTTACATCTATTTACTTTGCATTACATAGTTGTAGTATTTTTATTCTATATAGTTTTTTTTATACTTTTTACTCAAAACTCAAATAATTGGAAACTATTTTTTATTATTGTTTTTAATAGTTTTAATTATCCAATATAACCCTAATGTTTGATTCATTATAAGTATGTGTGGAATTTTTTATTTACTATTTACACTCAAACGAAAATGAATTTTTAATAATTTTGTTTGAGGTATTTTATTAAATAAATAGAAAATATAATCAACCACTTTTGCCTATTTATCTGATACCAATATACAAAGTTAGTATCATTTTTACTCTTTTTTTACAACATTATACTTAATATGCGTATCTTACACCAATATATA
Source organism: Tetrastigma voinierianum (assembly GCA_016808115.1). Taxonomy (NCBI): domain Eukaryota; kingdom Viridiplantae; phylum Streptophyta; class Magnoliopsida; order Vitales; family Vitaceae; genus Tetrastigma; species Tetrastigma voinierianum. Next base: position 25,213 of record JAEQBH010004802.1, on the reverse strand, counting down.
AAAAGTCTTAATTTCTTTCGACTTTTTCTTTATTTGCCCATTTTCTTTAAGTAATGAGAGATGCTTTTTTTTTTACATTTTTGACTTAAAATTACCCATATAATGGTTCTTTACTACGTATATGTGGTTTTATTTGTTTTTTCGCGATGACCGTCGCTTTCTGATACAACATTTATTTGTGTTTTGACGATTTAAATGAGCAAAGTATACACGATCAGAGAAAATAAATCAAATCAATGATCGTTAATATGCTGTAAAACTAGAGTAAAAGAAATTTTAATCACAATAGTAATATTAAACGCTATGACTCAACTATTAAACGATGACTTGGAAATATTTCATTATGCTATTAACCCGCATATCGTTTCATTATTTACGCATTTTAAGTGATTTTCATTATATATTTCATCGATATATTACTAGCTAGAAAACAATAAAATTAATTTTCTTCAAAAAACAATATATAGAAAATGGGATACGTGTGGCTAATAACTTTATTTTTAAAAAATCGGATGGGACATCGAATGGGGTGTACACTTATTTTATATAAATATCTGATACTTTATGTTATAATTTTCTTTATATTTATAAATATATGGATACCTAACGTTGTTAAAATGGGATAAATGTAACATACTACCAAACAAAATTGGGATGGGGCACCTAATCAAATTGACTGCGGTCAAACCGTTGACTCGACACATTTCGATAAAGAGAAATTCTATTTACACCCCAAGAATTTCTTTATACACCCTGGGCTGCAGATTTGGCGCTGCGAAACTGGACACAAGGACATGTACAAGATATATAAATTATTTCCACAGAATGTAATTCTCTTCGATAAAGCACGGAGATTTTATCCACAGGGTCGCAATACTCTACTATTTATGGTTCGTAATTTAATTAAAAAATTACAAAGAAGATAATTAATTTTTTGCTTTAAAGTGTCCAGTTATTTTGTTTTTTACTTTTCTATTATTTATTAAAACCATTTCATTGAATAATAAAAAATCAAAGTGTTGACATTTTTTTTTCCTAAAAAGACTAATATATTTATTTTAATTTTTTAATGTTTAATATAGAAATAAGATATTATAAAGACAAACAATCCAATATTTAATACTATTAAATATTGTTTTGGTTTTAAGTAAAAATGACATTACCTAAATAAAATGACAAAATTTGTCTCAAGAATTTTGTAATAATAAAAGTGTAATATATATATAATCTGTGTCAATTTCTTAAAGTTTAATATTATTATTTATAATTAGTTTTAATATTTAGAAAATAAATTAGAAAGTAAAAAAGATATAGCTAAACACTTAATTATAACGTGAATTATAACAAAACCAAATTTATATCGCTATATTCATGCATGCGAATCAATCAATTTAATTTAAATCGTGCCAAATTTCATTTTTGGGACGCTACGATTCTCTCATTTTTTAAGTCTTATATACGTCCTATAAAAGATTGCAAGATATAAACCCAAAAAGTTTTTATTTTTCTTCTAAGACAAGGTTCATTTGAGAAAACTACCAACTACTAACAAAAGACATTAGGTAAGTAGCAAAGTATTAAAATTAAAAAACAAAACAAACAAAACAAAGTTAAGGAGACTGGCGGTATAAAAGGCATATAAGTAAAACTCAGATCCAAGATTAAGGTAAAGAAGTATAAACAAATAGTATTTAGATAAAAGTATTATGTGATTTATGGAATAGTAAAACAAATAATATTTAAATAAAAGACACTCATTTATGGAATAAGAAAGAGTGGAAAATCAAGGTATAAAGATACTTACAAAAAGGTTCAACAAAAAAAAACAAACACCCTTTGAAATATATTTAGAATGAGGAAAACTCGGATCTCTAGGTTATGCAAAGAAGAATAACAATAAATTATTTAGGATAAAAGACATTGAAATATATTTAGAATAAGGAAAATCCTCGTATCTCGAGGTTAAGGTAAAGAAGTATAAACAAATATATTATTTAAATAAAAGACATGTGAAATATATTTAGAATAAGGAAAACTCATATCTTGAGGATAAGGTAAAGAAGTATAAACAAATAAATTATTTAGATAAAACACGTGATTCATGGAGTTTTCTATACTATAAGGGGTTCATTTTAATATTTTAAATCGAGAGATAAAATATAAACAAAAAGTGAAAATATGTGGGATTAAGTTGGAAAAGACAGACAACGGTAGGAATAAATAAAACATGAAAGTGAAAGAAGGTTGAGAATGTAATATTCCAATTAATAAAGATACGATTATGGTTTTAGTACCAATCAAAGATCCAAATGTTGATATTTATGAAAATATCACGGATATTTTGATATCGATGAATTCGGACATAAATTTTTGGCTCTACTATCATTTTGGTGTTTTGTCCACAAATTATCGCTAATATTGCCAAATTTCGCTAAAATATCGTCACTATCATTCTCAAAATATCGATAATTCGAGATTTTACCGAAAATTTCCCGATTTATCGAAATTTGACCCTGGCCAACACTCCCATTACAATTCTCGGGTTTTGAACTCGTGCCAAAATGTTGATAATTTGGCTCTGAATGAAAAAAAAATAACATAATTTACAATAAGTAGTTAGCTTAATAGTTTTTGAACAGTAATAAATTAATAATTTTATAAATTTATTTACCATGACTACAAGTCCAAATACCAATTTTATAATTCTTGTCAGACGTGATTTTTTATATTTATATAATAATTAAAATATAAATATATAAATATTAAATAGATGTATTATATTTTATTTATAATGGCTGCATGCTTTAATTCCTGACAAATTATATTTTTAAGATAAAAAATATTATTATTCATTTATTAATATTATTTTAAATGATCATAATTCATATTTAATTTTTTTATCCATCCCTTTAATTTTGTATTTCTAATTTTGAAGATTTATTCAAAATATAAAAAATAGGACTATATTATGCTATACCTTTTTTTTTTTTGAAGAATATGCTGAAACTTTAATAAGTGTAATTTATTAAATAAATAAATAAATATCAATAAAAAGTTATCCTATAAATAATAAAGTTTTAGAAATATGATCTAAAAATATTTAAATTTAAATTTATTAGATTACAAAACGATTTTTAATAAAAAATTAAAAGAAATAAAAAGATAAAAATGAAAAATAAATAAATATTAATATGTCAAAAGAATCTAAGATAATTTTTTATTCACAAATGTTTTAATACATCTAAAGATAATTATGCTTTGGCGTATTGATTTTGTTTTATTTAAAAAATAGTTTATAAGGAATGAGAAACCAACATATTATCTTATTTAAAAATAATTCATATTAAGTTAGACATACTATCTTACAAAGAATCATTCAAAGCTACATGCAAGCTAAACAGAATATATACAATCTAACATATCAATATGCAGAAAATATACAATCAAAATACATCAAAATGAAATAAATTAATAAAAAAAAAAAAAAACTCCCAAATGCACTATCAACATACAAAAACACAAAAAAGAAGATAACCACTAGGGGTGATGGTTGGTTAATTAAACCGTGACACAAAATAAAACCGATCGCTGGTTTAGGCCTGTTATTTATATAACAAAAAAACTAATTGATTAATGGCGGTTTTCAACCAAATGTCGTTAACGATTTGTTCTGGCTAACCATATATCGCTTTTCTGCTAACTATAATTAAAAGATAAATTTGTAATTACACTGTATATTAAAGTCTCATTATAATAATAATTATAAATACACAAAAATGTAAAAGAAAAAAAGGAATACAATCTATTCATTTGCATCCCATAATACTTACTGGCACATCCACAAATAATATATGAAATGTATAAGATTAGATAATTTAATCACAATTTTTTTAATCAACCTTATGTTCAACAATTTGAAGGCAAAAGAAACTAATTCAAAAATCATGTCTATTTGGTTTGGAAAAAATAAAAACTGGTTCGAAGAAAAGTAAAAAGTAATGATAAAAGTGTAAAACTCGTGGAAAAAAATTGAAAATTTATGAAAAAGGCAAAACAAAGGATTTGTCGACACATGTTGAAACCGGGAAGTTTTCGACCCTGATGACAAACGAACCTCACCGCTGTAATTGTCATAAATTTAGCTGACGAGACGAATTTCTGCCGACCCAAGACCGGCTTAATTTGTATTTTCGATAAGATCGGTCAGCGGACACATTGTTTTCATGTGAGTGGACACGTAATTGTTTAGCATATTGACACAATCTGTCACGGTCAAAATGCATGTCTTACAAGACACATGGTGTCATGCGCCAACTTGTACTTGATGAAATTGTGTATAAATAGATGTGTTCAGAAGGAGGAAAAGGCAGGAAAGAAAAAGAGAAAGGAGGAAAGGAGAGAGTGGAAAGGAGGAAAAGAAAGAAAAGAAGGAAAAGAAAAGAAAGAGAGAAAAGATAAGGAGGTCGACGTTCTCTTCCTCGCTCATCAAGGTCCCGACCTGGCCGAACCTCGTTGGACCAAGGAGTAAAGTTCGAGATTCGACTGTGGCTAATGCTCGATGCAGATTCTTCCCACTTTGGTTTATTCTTAGCCTCAACTACCGTTAAAATGATTTAATCGCTACGCGCTCACGTTAATTCAGACGCGACGAGCTTTGTAGCTCCGCTTAGCTATCGCTCGAAATGAATTTGGGTTGAAAATTGCATTTACTGAGTCGCCAAAATGCTCCTCAAGAATCCCTTAGGCAAATTTTTATTGCGTGGATTGGTGCAATAGTGTGGCTCCTGATGTACTCCAACTTCAAACAATCATATCTTTATCTTCAAGTCCGATTGTGCGCTGGACTCACGAAAAGCTTTTGAGTTCAAAATCTAGTTGTATGCCGCGGATTGGAATCGTGCTCACATCTTGTCAAATTTTGATCATAAATAATTCAAGTAATAACCGCATGGTACACATGTTGTTCGATGAAATTTTGATTTGTGTATTAATATATTGACATGTGATGAATTGTATGTGTAGACATGACCATTACATGCCATGTTGTAGGCTATTTTGTGGACATGTTATGTCGTAATTTAGCCTAGAGGATAGAGTGCTTCATTACTTGACAAGTAATGATTTGTATGTGATGCTAATATATGCTTGTTTGATACATTGACATGAATGAGTTAATGTAGGAAAATTATATGCATGTTTGATATAATTGCCCATGATGCATTGGTGATATGCATGTTTAATAAAATTGTCCATATAAGATTCATCGAGCATGTGATATGGTACAAATGGGGTAATGGCATATCAGACAGATATGCATGGGGACATTGCATTAAATGGTGTGGTGCAAGGTTAATGAACTCCACCATGTTTGGTGTTTGATTGAGGAACTTGGTTAAAATGGAGATAATCGTCCAATAGGTCATCATCGCATGAAGATTGAAATGATAAAGAAAAAATATGTGGCCCGTATCGCAGAAGAAGGTATAGATCTCCCTTGGGTGAAAAACCCACCAATTATGGTCAGACATAGTCCCTAATGGTGAAAGGTCGTAAAAGTGTCTGGGTTTGCGGAGCCCACGGTGAGACAAAAAAAATCCGCTACCCACAAAAAGGCGCATGGATTTTAAATATAAATTGATCATTGTGATGTATCATCCAAAAAGCTTTTGGTTTATAAACAAATGAAATTTGTTTTGAAAATGATTATTGAATGTCATCCAAATGACGGTATTTCACACATGGGCTTAGGCGTTGTGTGAGGGAGTCGATGAGGACTCAGGTGCATGGTACATGATGAGTTGCATCTCATTTCATGGCATGACATGTAGGATTCCATATAGAATTGACATGTTCTTGTTGGAATGTGATTGTGAAATGGTGAGTGGATATTGTTGTGCACTTAGGGCGGAGTGTTCTCAGAGACTTTCCCGTTGTTTAGCTCACCCTTATTGACAACCCTTGCGTGTGGTTTACACTGGTGGATCTACATTAGACGAGGTCGTGATTGCGAAGAAGGCCGACATGTGGCCTTGGTAAATATTTTTGTAAAAAGAAAGGTGCTTGGGACGAACTAGTTCTAGCATGTGTTTTTGTGTAAAAGAATTTTAATTAAAATCTTTTGGAATATTGCCAATATAGTCAGACATGTAATAATGGTAAGAGGGTCATGATCGAACTCTTACGGTTTGTATTTAAGTGTATTATTCTCATATTTACAACTCAAATATGAATGAATTGGTCCCCGTGAAGGGACATATTGAGGTGGTGTCGAGTAACTCGGTGTCCACAAGTAAATGGTAACTGTCCAGACCTCACACTTAAAAGCCATGACCTAAGGTGGAGACTTCCTCGAGGTTGACGGCTAGTCAACTTTGACCCCTGGGTTTTGAGCACACAAGAAGTAGGAGAAAGTCACAACTCACACAAGCAAGGAAACCTATTATATATATATATATATATATATATATATATATATATATATATATATATATATATATATATATATATATATATATATATATATATATATATATATATCTTGGCTGGTAGATTTGTGTAAAATAAACCAAAAACCTAATCTCTCTTGCTTGGTTAACCTATTTTTCGATATGGTTTCGATTCGGTTTTTTAGGTTTTTTTGCCTACCCCTATTAACCGCAACTCAACCAATAAATTGCTACATTTTTCTCAATTTAGGTTCAAGCTTGACCTACTTAAATCCCCAATAGAGTCACCATTTTGTGGACACTGTATTTGGCTATGATGTGTTCCCCACTAAAATGTGAGACTCGTTTTATATTTTTGAAAAACCATTTAGAAGGTTTGGAGTCACCACTTATTTTTATTTATTTTTTTGAGAGGGAAAAACAAATAAGAAATAAAAACCTAGTGTAACTCATTTTTTAGAAAAGACAAGTCTATGAAAAATCGAGTCCAAATTCAGAGGTCATGTTACTTATTGAGAAGGTACAGTAGTGAGCCGTAACACTCATCTAAACCCCTAAATTCGGGTCTCTACTAATCAAGCTTAGAAAATTTGGACAATCAATTGATTAGCTAATAAATGCCAAGAATTATCTCTCATAATTACATAAGCGCACATCAAACCATCAATAAAAAAATAAAAAAACCAACTAAAGTCAAATGGGAAAGATTTACCTTGGCGGTGAATCAAAAGCGCTATGTGAACACAACATTTTGGCTATGATACGTTTCCCACTAAAAAAAACGAGACTTGTTTTTGTATTTTGAAAACCATTTGGAGTCGTCACTTATTTTATTTTTATTTTTAAAAGGAAAAACAAAATAAGAAATAAAACCCTGTGACTTAAAAGGAAAGAAAGTCAGGAAATGTAGTTCAGTCCGGAGTCGCTACCTATTGGGAAGGTATAATGAAAAGCCATAACATCTGTCTAACCCCTGGTGGTTGGGTCTTTAATAATCAATTTAAGGCAACATGGCACTGACTAATCTAACAATAAATTCGATACCACAGTTAAACAACAATGATATTATAAGAGTACATCAAACATATAATAAATAACAAAGTCAAAGAGGAGAGATATGCGCCTTTGCGGTGAATTACGAGCGCTATCAATAGAAAAGAGGTTAGCCCAATAAAATATATAGAAATGTTTATGGTTAAATTAGAAAATGGTTTCAAATCTTATTTAACGTAAGGATACATGAGATGTCTACCCATCAAGTGCCCATTTATTTAGCACACGATCCAACTCCATAAAATTTCATTTCATTGGAATTATATAAATTGATTGTGCATTCGAGTTTTGAAAATTAGGTTAAAAAATAAGAAATTTGAAATTTTAAAATTTAATTAGAGAATTGGAAAAAAATTTCAATCTAAAAAAAGAAGAGGTTTGAAATTTGGATATTTGAAAAGTAGTATTTGATTTGGGAAATTTAAAGAAATTAAATTTTGAAAATTTTAATTTTAAAAGAAATTTTTTAAATATAAATAAAACAAAATTCATTTTTAAATTAAAAAAAAAAGCGAATTTTTTATTTATCTTTTATGAATTAAAGAAAGTTAATTTTTTGAAAATAAAGAATGATTTTTGAGTTTTTGAAGTTAAAAGAAAATGATTTTAAAGAATGGTTTGAAAATAGATAAGAAAATAAATAAACAAGAAATTGTTATTAAAAATAAGAAAAAAATGGACAAAGGTAAACTTAATGGGTTTGAAAATATACGAACCAAGGAAAATTGGTGGGAAAATAGGCCTTGTGGCCTTTGGGACGTGCCAAGTGTGGAGGCAATCATGGTAGCGATAGAAAAATAAGAGAAAATCACATCAAATCATATGGTAGTGTAATGATGCATATATTTTAAAAAATAAAACAAAAGATCGATATATAAAAGTATAAATATCTTAGAGTCAAGATATAAAGTGTTAATCATGAATATGTAAAAATCAACATAGAAAACGCATGGGAAGAAGTAACAAAATTTGAACCATAATTATGACATAAAACTCAATGAGATTAATTAACATCGGATAAAGTACTGAGTTAACATTAAAATCTATAAAAAACCAAAACCAAAACAATAAATGAGGGCAAGAATGGCTTTGAGCTCATAATTCCACTTAAATAAAAATAAGTCAAATCACAATCCCTTGACTATAACCTCAAGTCTCTAACATCCTATATGCCTTGAAATCAATGTCCAAACTTTGAAAATCAAGAACCATAAAAGGATCCTTGAATTTCGATCTCCATCACACTAAAACCCAGACAAAAGGATCTCCAAACACTGCTCATATATATATATATATATATATATATATATATACAACAAAAGGAATAAAATAAAATATATTTAAAGTAATTCCCAATGTTTAACCATTTTTTGTACCAATGTCAGTTTACCATCAACATCATACCATTCTACGAGTTTCTAATATGTTAACAAATTCAATATACAATTTCAAGTATATACACAAATAGGGTCACCAAACAATGCACGATTGCCAAATAAATTAATTAAAAAATCTTAATTTACAAGCAAAAATTATAGTTTTCCGAACAGAGTAATAAATCGAAGGGAAAAATAAGGAGTGGTTTAGAGAGTACATTGTGACTCTGTTTGCAGTGCCTCAACTCTAAACCTTCTGATTAAGCCCCCTTCCTCTCTCTCTCTATATGTATATCTTGCACCCAGTCCTCCACCCTTTTTCGTCCTTCATATAAATATATAGGACCACCCCTAAGGAAAGCATCAAACACATTCCCCAAAAAAAATGGAGAAAAAAAAAGAAAAAAGAAAATTCAATCAAATAAAATTTTTAAAAAAGAAAGAATATGAGCCCAAATTTCCAGGTCTACAACTCGTCTCATCTCGAGCAAAAAGCTTCACGAAACAGAGAGCAAACACAAATGTGAAATAAACGAATACGAAAAGTAAGAGAAATGAGGTGTAACTCTATCGAAGAACAAAGAAGACCCTAAAAGTGTCTATGATGAACGTGACCTTGCTTGAAACGAGGCTACCGAAGAGGCTCTATCGCCTAAAAGCCCGCCACAAAGTCACAAACAAGTCCAACCTCACCAACGTGGCCTCCAGCGCGTACGTCAAGGAATTCGGTGTCAAGTCAAATGATAGTCGGACCACCAAAGAGTAAACAAATCGAATATGCTGCAAAGGAGATCGACACTCAACACAAAAGCATTAAAGACTAAGATAATATAAGTGCACAAACTCGTGCAGTCACCCTGGTGGGGAACTAATAATGTGTCCGGCTTCATGTAGAGGCTCCAAAATGACACTACTAACATGGGATGAAGAGGCAACCAATCAAGGTTCGGTATGGATCAAAGACTAAGATAGGGAAGAAAAGAAAAAAAGCAAGCTATAGGTCGAGAACTCATGGCTTAACAAAGCTTAAGGCCTAAAAGGAAAGAGCGAGAAAAGCGAGCTCCTGGCTTGAAAATGAAATAAAATAGCTCAGGGCTAAGAGCTCAAGGATCGACATGGCTCAGGGCCTAGAAAAAAAAAGAGACAAGAGAGCTCTGGGCTTAAAAAAGAAAGAAAGCAACTTAGAGCTCAACGAGGCTCCAGGCCTAAAAGAGGAAAATGCGAGGAAAGTGAGCTTCGAGCTCCAAAAGGAAAGAAAACCTCTCAAGGCTGAGAGCTCGAGGCTCTAAAAGGCTCAGGGCCTAAAATAAGAAAAAGTGAGAAATCGAGCTTCGAGCTCGAAAAATGAAATAAAATGTACTCAGTAAGCAGATCAAGGCTTGACAAGGCCTAGCTTATAAAAGGAAAAAGCGAGAAGCGAGCCTGTGCCCGAAAGCTGAAAGATAACAACTCAAGGTTGAGAGCTTAGGGCTCGACAAGGCTCAAGGCCTAAACAAGAAAAAAGCGAGAAAAGCGAGCTCCAGGATCGAAAAAGAAATAAAACTACTCATGGTTGAGAGCTTAGAGCTCAACAAGGCTTATGGCCTAAAAAAAAAGTGAAAACTCGAGAAAGTGAGCCTGTGCTTAAAAGGAAAGAGAGCAACTCACAATAAAGCTCATGACTCGACAAGGCTTAGGGCTAAAAAAAGTAAAAAAAAAAAAAAAAACGCGAAAGCGAGCTTCAAGTTCGAAAAGAATATAAAACACCTAGGGCTCGACAAGGCTCAAGGCCTAGAAAAAAGGAAAAAGCGAAAAAGCGAGCTCCGGGCTTGAAAAAGAAATAAAAAACCTCAAGACTGAGAGCTCAGGGATTGACAAGGCTCAGGCCTAAAAAGGAAAAAGCAAGAAAAGCGAGCTTCGGACTTGAAAAGGAAATAAAACAACCCAAGGTTTTGAGCTCAAAGATCAACAAGACTCAAGGCCTAAAAAAGGAAAAAGTGAGCTTCGGGTCGAAAAGGAAATAAAACAGCTAATGGCTGAAAGTGAGAGGCTGAATAAGGATTAGGGCCTTAAAAAGGAAAAAGTGAGCTCTGAGCTCGAAAAAGAAATAAAACAACTTAGGGCTAAGGGCTTAGGGCCTGTGTTGGAAAAGCCAGCTTCTCAGCTCGAAAAAGAAAATAAAATAGCTCAAGGTCTCGACAAGGCTTAGGCCCAAAGGAAAAAGTGAGAAAAGCGAGCTCCGACCTCGGAAAGGAAATAAAAAACTTAGGGCTAAGAGCCTAGGGCCTAAAAAAGGAAAAAAGTGAGCTCTGAGCTTGAAAAGGAAATAAAACAACTGAAGGTTGAGAGCTTATGGCTCAACAAGGCTCAGGGCCTAAAAAGGAAAAAGCGAGAAAAACGAGCTTCGGACTCGAAAAGGAAATAAAACAACTCAAGGCTGAGAGCTCCGGGCTTGAAAAGGAAATAAAATAGCTCAGGGCTAAGAGCTCAAGGCTCGACAAGGCTTAGGGCCTAAAAGGAAAAAGCAAGAAAAGCAAGCTTTAGGCTCGAAAAGGAATGAAACAACCAGATCGAGTTTAGGGGTCTTACAGCTTAAGGCCTAAAAAGGAAAAAAAAAACGAAAAGTGAGTTCCGGACTTGAAAAGGAAATAAAGCAGCTCATGGCTGAGCACTCAAGGCTCAATAAGGCTCAGGGCCTAAAAAAGGAAAAATCGAGCTTTGAGCTCGAAAAGGAAATAAAATAGCATAGGGCTGAGAGCTCAAAGCTCGACAAGGCTTAGGGCCTAAAAAGGGAAAAGTGAGAAAAGCAAGCTCCTGGCTCGAAAAGGAAATAAAATAGCTCAGGGTTGAGAGATTAGAGCTCGACAAGGCTTAAGACCTAGAAAGGAAAAAGCGAGAAAAGTGAGCTCCGCATTCGAAAAGGAAATAAAACAGCTAAGAGCTGAGAGCTCAAGGCTCAACAAGGCTTAGGGTCTAAAAAATGAAAAAGAGATTTTGGGCTCGAAAAGGAAATAAAATAGCTCAAGGTTGAGAGCTTAGGGCTTAACAAGGCCCAACGCCTAAAAAAAGAGAAAGGGAGCCCCATGCTCGAAAAGGAAATAAAATAAACAGTGGTTTGACATACTAAAGGCTTAAAAGGAAAAAAACAAGAAAGTTTAGCCCGGCTCAAAAGGGAAATAAAACAAATGAAGGGTCGAGCTTAGGGCTTAATAAGGCTAATGGCCTAAAAAAAGGAAAAAGCGAGCTTCAGCCTCAAAAAGGAAATAAAACAACTTAGGGTTGAGAGTTCAAGGCTTGATAAGGCTCAGGCCTAAAAGGAAAAGCGAAAATGAGCTATGGGCTGAAAAGGAAATAAAATAGCTCAAGGATGAGAGCTTAGGCTCAACAAGGCTCAGGGCCTAAAAAGGAAAAAGCGAGAAGGACGAGCTTCAAGCTCGAAAAGGAAATAAAATAATTCAAGGCTAAGAGCTCAGGACTCAACAAGGCTCAAGGGCTAAAAATTGAAAAGGTGAGGTTCGAGCTTGAAAAGTAAATAAAACAGCTCAAGGCCGAGGGCTCAAGGCTGAGAGCTCAAGGCTCGACAAGGCTCAGGTCTAAAAAGGAAAAAGCGAGCTCTGAGTTCAAAAATGAAATAAAATAGCTCAATGATGAGAGCTCAGGGCTCAACAAGGCTCAGGACCTAAAAAACGAAAAAGCAAGAAAAGCAAAAATTGATTCAGACAAGATATGCCCTAATATGCAACTCAAAAAGGTTAATAACACAATGTGATGGTAGTGAAACCTTCTAATGATCTGATAACATCAATGGATGGGGTATGGCCTAATATGCAAAGGTGACTAAAGGAATAAGTGAAATGTCCCTCAAAACTACTAACACTCTGGAGTATGCTCATCGATCATGCAATGAAGTGAAAATCTAACCTTAAGAATGCCAAATAGGACTATGCATCGAGTCATGCCAACAGGATAAAACTAACAAGCAATCAAAATCATAGTAATCAACACTCAACATGCTAACTTCCAAAAAGGAGACATCATCACAAATGAGTCAATAATCTGCTAGGCTATGCCATCATAGAAGGTGTTGAACATAAAGACCAATAAGGGTGATGGCTCGGATGTAAACTCAAAGATTGAGTCATGGCTTCCTTCCCTTGATCAAAACGAGCAAATCATAAAATCATGGTGAATTTGGCAGTCAATTAGATGGCTGACAGTGTCCGTAAAATATGTATAAGTTTGAGGATATTAAGAAGGAAATGTCTTGGTATGGAATGAAAGATAGGTAGGTATCCAAGATCAACTAGGTATGTCGAAAAAACTAAATCTCATGTGACCACAATACGTCAAAATCCTCCATCAAATGGTCACTCGTCGCATCTATGAACCAAAACAATGAGGTAGCTATGCCCTAGTAACAAATAAAACAACTACATCTTCGATAAGTATGCTCTCATAAGTGACATACTTTGATATAGGAATGTCTCATCCGTGAAAGAGGTTATGCCCTTGTATAGATCATCTCGAGATCGCGATAATATGATAAGTATGCCTCCGATTAATAGAGTATTACATATATAAATAAAATGACCTCAAAGTAGTCATGTCCTAGTATAAAATCCATAATCCATCAATCAAAATAAGGGACAACCTCGATATAGTATGATCATCATGAAGCTCGTCCATGTTGCTCCAGAAATATCTCCGTCCTGACCTAGGAATATCTGCGTGTAAGCTATCAATCATAATGTGCATCATTCGGGGTAGTCTTATGACTCGGACGCAATGTAGGCTTTGTGATAGAATTAAAAGAAATGCTTAGAAGCTAGGCTCGATAATCCTAATGAAAAATACCAACGAATCCCTAGGTATAGCAATGGAGATGTATAGGAAACCTCATGAGTCAAGACTTGGGCAAGTCATGTAGGAATGCAAATGAGTGGGTAGTGAGTATCACAAGTCAATAGGATGAAGTAGAAATGATATGTGAACTGATAAAGATAATCTGAGGCGAGTGACGTAGGAAGGGAAGGAACTTCGAACATAATTCAGATTGATAGGAGTAAAGTAGATAGGTCATCCAGAAAAAGCATGGGGTGGGAGTGGGTGATAGTTGTCTCACATCATAGCATGAAGGAAATCACATCTAAAATGAATGAGTGTGATGGATAGATAATGTCAGGATATCCTAAAATGAGTCCAAAATCTCTCTTAGATGTTGCCTCGACCAGAGAGGGCTCCTCTGAGCACTCATTATCATATATACTTAGTATAACAAAGATGCTCGTATACATACAAGTGCCTAAGAAGAATGATACAATGGAATATATAAACAGATTTTTTTCTTTTTATACTCATATCATGGATGACTAAATATGAATATGCATAACTTAGAGTAGTCACAAATCCTCCTTTGTTAGGATAACCTCTCAAAACCAATATATCTGGATCAACTGTCCATATGGTAAAATGAAGAGGAAAGAGTATCTGAGTCACTCCCATCTGAAGACATGTAGAAGATCCCACCCATAGCAATAGGAGTAGGACACTAAATAGTGACATAGGATATAGCGAGTAATGATCTTAAAATGAGAGGAATCCACAGTAGCAAAAGAATGAAGTGAATCACAATATATACATCGGTCAAGCTCATGAGATCTCTAATCAAAGCATCCGTATATCATGGAGCCCCGACCGATGGAAAGATAAATGAGGTGATGAAGAAAATGCTATAACATGCATACGAGGATCATTGGGCTATGATGGATAATATATGTATATGGGATAAAATTAAAGGCTCATGAAAAGATGAGTGATATCCTTTGACCATAACATCATACATCATGCTCTGGAGATTACATATGGTCAACAATAAAGATTAGCACTCACAAAATGTAGCAATGTCAAATCCTCTAAATCATGTGAAAGCTCATGCTATATGCTCTATAAAACCTCTCAGACTATCTCAATCATAGTATAACAATAATAATAATCTCATCAAAATCAACTAACCGCTCTCGTCTGAGAAATTTACTCATCATCAACCCATGTAAACAGTCCTTGCCAAATCAAAGTGCGAAGTCATATATGAAGTCTCGAAGTGAATAAATTGTAACAACCTCATCCTCTCATCTCAATCATAGAATAAAGAATGATCTCACCATTAATCAAACAGCCCTCTCATCATGGTCACATCTCATAGGTGTAATGCTCTCCTCTAATATAGTAATCTTAGAAACTCTACTAGGTGAATCCACGAAAGTGATATAAAAACTAGGAGTATATACGAGGAAACGATCAAAATCATAGTGGTGTTGGCTAATAACAATTGAAAGATCATGATAATGAGTCATGGTCGAGGAAAGGCTAAAGGCGAAATTACAAGTATGAATGAGATGCTATGATGCAGGTGAATGAGCTCGATCCTCGACTCATAAATTCGAGTCTCACGTCTAAGGTTAATGGCTACAAAACCCTCCGTGATAGGTCGAGCCCGAGTAATCATGATGTGCAAGAAAGAGTACTCTGAGAAAACATGCTGTAGACCAACATGACAAACACAAGCAATATCCATAGGGAAAGAGACCATGTGCTCATAAGGATAAGATCACACGATGTATATAACATAACTAAGTGGAAGTACGAATACATAGTAGCCCATGAGAACAAATGACTAAATATACTCGACCCTCAAAATTGGACTCTCAGGCAAACTATCTATCAAACAATGATATCAAAATAGAATAGGAAACAATACTCTAAACAAAAAGACTTATCTAAGGAATAATGAAAATAAAGTAAAAACAAGACTAGACGTAGAAGCAAAATTGTCTTTGATGTAGACTATGACTAAACCAAGAAAACTCTATGCTAACTGCATTCAATGCTAACCTAAGATTTAGATGAAAAGAAATCTCAACTCGAAAGCCTCAAAGTGTGCATCGATGCTAAATATTGTCATTACTAATGATGCTCTCTGAACAATGAAGAGGCGCATAGGTAGAATAAGTGGCGGAGGGTTGGTAGTCACACTCGGGAGGTGACTATATTGGAATCAGTCGATCATAAGATGGTATGGTGAGTGATGCACGTTGCTCGGTGTAGAAAGCCCTAGTGATATGCCTGAAGGCACAGAGTAGAAGGTGGGAGGTACATGCTACGGTGTTAGGGGCGTGGTGAGAATAGAGTAATCAAGTCGGCACCTTGACTACCAAATCTGAACTATGGTAATGCTGATAAGGGTGAATTGTCTTATGAGTCCTCTTGGCACGTAATTAGAGGTTGCTATGGAGTAGAGGCTCTTTAGTAATAGTAGGCGAGGTTGTATGCTAGTCCTAGCGACATATGGGTGTGAGACATAGTCATTTGGACCCAGACTCAGATGTCAATGAGCTACCCTCTGATATTCATTTTTGGACAGACTTCGATAAGTTTGGTAGACCTTCGAAAACCGTTTATTCATGTTGTAACTATTTCACTTGATATACGCGATGTCCCGTACATGGGTGTACAACCTCTTTGCATGATATTTCTTTATTTTCATGCATGCATGTAACAATTTCACAAGCTTCATTTTATTCATAGGAATTATGACCAAGCGACTGAATTTTCCATCCGGTTCTTCACGAGGAAAATACATCATGCATTACTTTACATATTTTCATAAAAAGTGCATGGTATCTAATATTGCATCGTGCCATAACAACATTTCTCTCTCAAAACAGCATGTTCGCACAAGGCCTGACACATCACGAACTATAAATTCTTTCAGTTTTATAAACAATAAACGATGGTACTGCAAAATCGCATCATAATATTTTCGACCAAGTTTAGCACTTTTGAAAATCCGTTACGGCATCAAAATGCGAAAATATACCACCGATTTGCATTCAAACTATTTTAAGGCATTCATTTACACACATGCATGCAACAAGTTCACATATTGCATGTTATCTGATAGGAATTATGACATACCAAACTAGATTTTCCATCTAAGTTCCTCACGGAAAAATCTGACATGCATTACTTCCTTTCATCAAAAATTTGCATAGTATCTAATTTTGCATACATGCCTATAAAAACATTTCTCTCTAAACACCATATTATTTAAACAAGAACACAACTCATGCAAAAATGGAAATTTCACTTTCCAGTTTTCTAAATAATAAACAATGGTACTCAAAATCCGGCATCCATAATATTTTCCTAACGAGTTGCTTTGATTGCATGCCATGCCTATATCAACATTTCTCTCTAAAAACAACATGTTATTTAAACAAGAACACAACATTACATTGGAAATTCTTTTCCAATTTTCTAAACAATAAACAATAGTACACAAAAATCCAACATCCATAATATTTTCCAACAAGTTCAACTTGCACCAAAAATTTGGAGTTTACATCAAAAGTACCAGAAGCGTACAGTTTAGCGAACTATATTTTTTAACCGGTCCCAGCGTATTAGGACTAAGCTTAAAGCCCAGCCATTAAGATGACCTGAACCCGAGGGTATCCCTAGTAGGAAAAGAACCTACATTGTTGGAGTGTATACCAACTCCTCATTCCTTTCTTCTTCCTTTCTTCTCCCTTTCTTCATTCTTTTCTTCCTTCTCTTCTCCCTTTCTTTCTTTCTCTCTTTTCTTTCTTTTCTCCTCTTGTCTCTGATGTTTCCTTCCCCGCTGGAAACTAAGTTGGTTTGGTTTGAGTTAGGTGTAGAACCACCTAATCCGACCACCTCGACACATGTGAGCAGTACCGTATGTTTCATCTGTAACTTCATATCCACTCAAGTCATGCAAGGTTTGAGGGCATGACATGGCCCCCACCCATGTGCTGATGTCCCTCACCCTAGTGCCACATGACCATCCTATGTACGTGTCTTTATGGTTTGTTTAAAATCGTAAAATCGTGAAATTAAGAACATCATAAGGTGTGAAATTGTGAGCGTCATAGATTCGATTAGGATGAACTCCAGCGAAAAAGCAGCGTCATCGTAAGATCTAGAAATTCCTAGGTTTCTTAGTTTGTATTGAAGATAGTCTATTGTTTTTGTCTTTTTCAGGTTTTACAATGTGCTTCCAATTTTATTGTCATTTTAGAGTAAATTGTAAGTTTGAAATTTTTAGATCTAGTTGAAATAGAATTTTGGAAAATAGGAATTTGATTTGGAGAACTTGAAGAAAGCAGATTTTATTTTTTTAAATACTAAGATAAATTCTAAAATTTTGGAAATCAAAGAAAAATGATTTTTGAAAGAGAAAATGATTTTTTATTCTTTTCCCAAAATTAAAGATTTTTTTTAAAGTTGAAAGAAAATATAGTCGATTTTTAGAAATTAAAGAAAATGAATTTTTATTTTATAATTAAAAAATGATTTTTGTTTTTCTTTTTAAATTCAAGGTAAATGATTATGAATTTTTTTAAAGACGAAGAAAATGAATTTGGAGTTTAAGAGTTAATAAAATTATTTTAATTTTTATAAATTAGAAAAAAATGGTTTTGAATTTTGAAAGATTAAAGACAATAGTTTTGAGTTTTAAAAAAGTTAAAGAAAATGATTTTTGGTTTTTTTAAATATTATTTTGAGTTTTTTGAGTTAGAAAAATGATTTTTGATTTTTAGAAAAAAATGATCTTTGAATTTTTAAAAAGTTAAAGTAAAACATTTTTGAATTTTAAAGTTGAAAGAAAATACTTTTAGATTTTTGAAAATTAAATTAAAATGATTTTAAAAATTTTATGAATTAAAGCAAATGATTTTTGTTTAAAACAGTTAAGAAAATTATTTTTATTTTTAGAAATGAAAAAAAATTCCTGAAATTTTAGAAGTTAAAGAAAAATATTATCGATTTTTTTTAGAATTTAAAGAAGACAAATTTTAAGTATTTTATATATTAAGAAAATAAATTTTTAACAAAATGAAATTTGAGCCATAAGATGAAAGAAACTTTCATTATTATTTTTAGATTTAATGAAACAATACTGATTTTTTTATAAAATTTAGAAAATTAGATTTTAATTTTAAAGAAATTATAAGTTTTAATTAGGAATTTAGGAATAATAGTAATAATGATAATAATGACACAAAAATAATAATAATTGTTATATAATATTTATTTGAAAGAGATTATTAATAAAGGAAAGTAAAGGCAAATTACTTAGAATTTGAGATTTTTAAGTAAAAAGAAATAGTTAAAAAAAAATAGAAATTATTATGCAAAAGAAATTAAAATTTTTAAAATAGCCAAAATAAAATAAAAAAATAAAATGTGATAGAAATTAAAAATTGAGAAGATTTGCTATTATTGGAACCACCACATCGATATAAAACTACCTTACTAAAAAATTATAATAGGAATAATACAAATAATAATAAAAATAAAATAAAAAAGGGAAAATTAGTATTAAAATCTTAAACTTTAAGCATTTTATATTTAAATCTTGAAGAAAAGTTTGTTTCAAATATATGATTTTTATGAATTTTGTTTTTATATTACATGTGAGACTCTCAGAATCTATACGTTGTCAGTATGGCATGATGAAGCAGCGTTGTTTGATCTTTAGAAACAAACTATATGAGATTAGTAAGAAGTTTTATTTAAAAGCAAACACTGAGAATTTAAATCTGAAAAACTGTATAGAAAGGGGTCGGGACCCACATCTTGAGCCCTACCAAATAAAAAATTCATAACCTAAACGAACTACTAACTACCCAAAATCCCATCCATTCCCACACACATTTCCAAGCAAGCAAAAAAAATACAACACTATTCCAAAATCTCATCACACAAGAAAAATATTAGTGTAATAAATAAAAGAGACTAAAAATGACATTATTAAAAACTCCTTGACGGAATTCAACAAACATAAAATGAATATAAAAAAAAGTCATAGATATCAAAATACCTTATTAAAATTATAATAGGAATAATAGAAATAATAATAAAATTTCTAACCTAATCCAGCCTACTACTTCTGCAAAATCCATCTCTTCTCATTGTTCCCAAGCAAAGGAAAAAAATACAAATACTACTCCAAAATTTCCTTCACAGGATAAGAAATATTAATTAAATAATAAAATAAACTAAAAATGACACTATTAAAAACTCATGAAACTCCTCAAGAAAGCATGCATAAAAGATATTCCTGTCATCAAATCAACAAACATAAAATGAATAAAAAAATAAAATAAAAGTCATCAAATATCAAAACTGCACTTATTAAAAATTATAATAGAAATAATAATAAAATAATTGATTAAAAAGCATCTTATGACACTTTCAAACAAACCTCTCAACCCAATTCTAAATCCAAAAGAACAAAGACATTTTCGCCAAAATTTTAAAACTCAAAAAGCCCCTAAAACTGGTACAAGAGATACAATCTAATCAAAATACTAAAATATAATATAATAAATGGACATAGATAAGCATAAATAAACGCAAACTATAAATGAGATTCTATTATGAACAAATATAAGTTAATAAACACATTTAAAAAAAAAATTTGATTATGAACGAATAAATGAAATAAACAGTGACATGAGCACTTAATAAGTGAGATTCCGTCGTGAATCTTTAAGGTGGTGTTTATTTTTCTTAATCTTTGAATAGAACTTTTTTGGGCAATCTTTGAATAATGACAATAATTAAGTATTAAGTTGTTGTTTTTAAGCATTAGAGTAGTGGAGTGGGATGATGTAGACCCAGTTATTTTGGAGTTCTAGATCAAATGCCATTCTTAATAACGTATTTAATTTAATTTTAATCGAGTTTTTAACGGGTTTCGTTTATTTTTACAAAGTCAAGGCAGGTTCGAATTATTATTCTCTCTGTAAACCAAGAAAATTAAAAATTAAAAATGGCGAAAATATTAATAAAAATAATAAATTGTATGCAAGGGTTAGGCATATAAAGTCTAGATCTCGGATAGCCAAGCAGTTACGTAGATTAAATTAAATGAAATACGTAACTACAGAAAAGTTTAAGTAATTTTGAGCAATGAAATTTTACGATTTTTAGGTGATAAGTTGTTATAATGTTTTAATAAATAAATAACTAAAAATTCATTAATATTTTATTTTTATGAAAACTAATAATTTTAATATAATAAAAATAAAAATATAAAAGAATTAAAATTAAAAAATAAAAACAAAATAAAATATAAGCAGGAGTGAGGTTTGAGATTTTCCCATCTAAAATCCATATATTTTAATTTTTTAAATGAGACAGTTTAGGAATTGAAAAAATAAGCAATGAGATTCGGGATAAAAGATAAATCTCGTCCCACGACCATAAGTTGTCCCTTAGTAGGTGTATATTCTTTAAATTTCTTTCTTTTTGTTTAAGAAGGCGATGATTGAGTTTTTAACATTTTTGTGAAAATGACTTTTACGAATAGAAAAGCAAATGTCATTTTTACAGCCGAACTTTTTAAAAATTTTATGATAAGTAGAATTTAAAAAAAAAACAAACGAACTTAATCTTTTGTCGACTTGACGTGAGTCGAAAAAAGCAACAACGCTTTTTCAAGTAATCATCAAAACGACAAGCGGATCCGTGAAATTAGAGAAAGCATGTGCCTAAAGAATGAAATGACTCCACTGTCTCTCACAGCACCCCTCCATCTCTTAGCTATTCTCATAGAGGATGAAAATATCGGTTTTAGGATATATCGATCTTGGATTTCTGAATATATCGGAATATATAAATGGATCTTTTTATATAGATATTGATATATCGAAGAAATTAAAGCTATTGATGATGATTTTGTTGCGGGATTGATGACGTCAGCAGCGTTGGATCAGTCGGTTGAATTTGAGTGGAATTTGAAATATATACCAGATATATCCTCGATATATCGATATATCGCCGATATTTATCGAAGAATTAAAAGTAGCAATGCGTGTGTGTCAGACGATATTTATGCGATATATGGAGTCAGAGAAAGCCAGATATATTAGCGATATATCCGGTTGCCATCGATAAATATGTGAGGGTGTAAAATATCGGATATATGGAGATATATCGATGGATATATGAATATTTTCATCCTGATCTCTCACGAGAAGAGGACCTCCCATCTCTCCTCTTGTCCACGATATTGATCACTATCTGTCCCAATGTGATCCCCCTTCTCATGGCGTAAGTCGCACAAGGAAAAAAAAAAAAAAATCTCATTTCCCGAGTAAGCTTGAATCGTATAAGATTCTCCTATAATCAAATGAAGAATCATTAAAATAAAGTAAAATTAAATTAAAAAAGTGTAGACCCCCAATTTGGGTTCCAGTTAAATTTATTATTATTATTTATCTTTTATTTGATTGATTTTAGTTTATTTTGAAAAGAGGAAAAAAGAGAGAGTAGAAGGAGTTTCTTTTGGCGTAGATAAAGAGAAAGAGGACAATTATAAGGTAGAGGACTAGAGAAGAATTTTTGGAGGGGAACGACTAAAGTTAGGCTTGGGGCTTGGAAAACCACTATAAAGGTGAGGAAGGAGATCAAGGCAAAATGGAGATAAAAAAAAGGATTCAATAGGTATGGTTTTTAAGCTTTTGGACATCTCTTCGGTTTCTAGTTTTTTGGCTCTCTGTTTTCTCTATTATTATGAGACTAGATGAATAATTCATGAACTGTTGTGCATGAAATTAGGCTTAAATGAATCCTTAGTTTGTTATGAATCCACTTGGGCCTGGAATGAGAAGTTTTGGTGATTGTTTTCTTGATTTTCATCCGTGCTTAGGGACTACATATTAGGTTTCTAGGCTTAGGTTTAATTTCTTTTTTATTTATTAGTCATCTAGCTTTAGGCATTTTATTTATTTATATTTCCTTATATATATATATTTCATCCCTATTTGCACTTTTTTTTTTATTTTTTATTTTCATATGCATACCAATTCATCTAGGCCCAAAAGACAGCTACTCTTATCCAACCTACCAATCTTAAATTGGCAATTAAGTATCAGCCTATCCCTTTTCTTAAATTAACATCTACCTTAGGGGCCAACACGGCACATTTGGACAAATCCATCAATCTTAGAACCTCATAAAGTCATTCCTTTTTCTATCTTATGTCTGGCAGTTTCATAAGGTCCAGTCCGTTTATGATCAAACATATTATTTTTAGATCGCCTCTCCATCTGGACCTACCGGTCATTTGGTTGGGATTGCCATTGCCAAATAGAACCATTCGATAATCTCATGGTGATCAAAACATCTTTGGTTAGTGTTGGACACGACCAGAACGGGGATTCAGCTAAGTCACCTGGACCCGATACGTGACTTAGTGATGGGCATATCACCTTAGATCAGATACCGGAGTTTTAATGAACAGCGAGGTCTTGTGTTAAGTGTGAACATATCTCTGAGATGCGTGAGTTAAAATGAATCTGAATGCGGAAGATTAAATTACATCATCTTATTAGTGAAGAAATAATGGCTGTTAAATTGTCTGCATGGTTTTTGTTTTTCTTGGTTTATGATAATATTCTAATATCATCAGTTTGTCAGTTTTGGCACTCTATACCCATTACTCAAAACAGAATTAATTACTATTATTTGCCCAACTTTTACTAACATTCTCAAAAAATGAATAAATTTTATTGCACTAAAAATTAAAATAATTCTTTGAATTCTAAAACAATTTTATTTAAAATAAAAAAATTGAAATTTTCTTCAACTAAGAAATTCAAATTATTTTATTTAAAACTCAAAAATTATTTTCTCTTTAATTTCAAAATTTTAAAATTTATTTACTTTAATTTCTAAAATTCTTCAAAGTTATAAATTCAAAAAAATCACTTTTTATTTCCCAAAATCAAATCTCTTATAAAATATCATTTTCAAATATTAAAATTTCAACTCCCTTCATTTTTAAAGTCACATTCTTATTTTCTAAATCCTAAATCAATTTTTCATTTTTTAAAATCACAATTTTTGACTTGATTTCAAAATTCTAAAAGGACAGTTTACTCTATAATTTCAATAAAATGGAATTATATGAAGTCGGCTCGCATGCTAAATAAATGAGCCTTGGTGGGGGCCCTACATCTCATGAATAATTTCAACAAATAATTTGCATAGTCTATAACCTGAATTTTATAAATGTTTAAAATATTTGTCATTAGACTATCTGCTTTACATTGATAGTCTTCGATTTGCAGAGTATCGCGCTACGGCTTATCCATATGGCTTTGTTTTTACTTATTACATATTTAATATGCTATAGTGTTATAATTGTAGAGCATTTCTCGATCTGTAGATTGATTAATCGATTTAATAAATGCACATGCTTGAATTTGGTGTGGGATCAGAACACAAAGACTTATTGAATCTTTCACACATTCAGCTATACCTTGTCGAAGTAACAGCGTGGATCTAGGCTGGTTTTACCAAGCATACTTTCCAGTAAAATTAATGGCCCCAAGTTTCTTTCTTATTTTATTTCATTTTAAAATAAATGAAAATAAGTCTCAGTCATTATTTTCAAAAATACAAAAAAAGTCTTGCCTTTTAGTATTCTATATATTATAACTAAAATGTGAGTATAAGATTAAAAAAAATAATAATTTAGAATTGACATAATTATTTATTACTTATTACAAAAATTAATATATGCACAAAATTTTGAATGCAACTTACATTTATGTTGAAGTAAAGACAAAAATATAGTAATAATAACTCAATTTGATAAAAATACATATTTCAGTAAGTTATTTAAAAGTAATTAATATTTATAATTTTTTTTAATCAATATCCTTATTTTTATCATCTAGCTATTTCAACTATTAGCCTATACACATTTGATCAATCTATACATACTTAAGTATATAAAATTTTAAATTATTTTAGATAATTTTGTTTTACAATTATTATGGACTCTCATATATATAATGCAAATGACAGTTTTAAATTCTTTTTCTTTTCTTGGCCTCTGCTGAGGCATGCTGAAGACAATGTGCTTCCACACAGAAACTTTAAGAATAGATCGCGATGGGTTGACCAGATATTTAAGGCGGGATGTTAAATTAAGCGGCAGACCAATTAGGGCCCTGTGGCCCATAACTATAAGGTTGAAATAAAACTTTCTTAATTTATGAATTATTAAAATTTTTATTTAAAAATTATATATATATATATATATATATATATGACTTATTAAGTTTTTTAGAGCTATGATTACCATACTAATGACAATGAAGATTAAGGGTATATTTAAGTTTATTTGAAGCTTTAGATTTGTAGTTTTTAAGATACTCTCGTTTACTTGTAGAAGCTATTTTTTAGTCACAGATATGAGCGTGTATATTAGTAGCATTTTATTAAACTTTAGCGTATTTAAGATTTGATGTTTCATTT